>CM023535.1:51507551-52107551 GCA_013350335.1 Chimonanthus salicifolius | reverse complement strand
TCGAAGAAGGCCTGAATTTATAGGTTTTCTAGTCGGAAAATCGGCTGAATCCGATGGGACAAGACGACGGGAGGTGATCATCACCGCCAGAAAATGGGCCGAACGGCCAGTGCACGCTGCATGGCGTGTGCAGGTTTCTCTGATTTTGAAGATCAGCCCCTCGAGAGTTCCCAATTTGCAGAAAGGCCCCATTTTATCAAAAACCGATTTTTAAAACTAAAAGTACTGTCTTAAAAACTTAAAAACCTGATCCAACCTTACAGATGGGTTGGATTTTGAAAATCTTGGTCACTATAAAAATTTCAAAAATTATCTCTCACTAAAAACCCTCGATTTAAATAAAAATCATATTTTACCCATAATTACTTATTTAAACAAATGTAAAAATAACTAATTTGTAAATCTTGGCTTGAAGTGAAATGAAATATCTAGATCATTCCTAAAATGATCTAACACCAAATATCATTTTCAAAATTTATCTCTTTCCCGAAATTATTTAAAATAATTAAAACTCCCTTTCGGGGTTTCGACGGGCGATATTTAAATATCATTTTCTGAAAATTAAATCCTTTTTAAAATAATAAATGCAAATCCTTCATTAAGGAGAATATTATCCACCAACAATATACACACATCAATATAATTTATAAAATCACATCTAAAAGTGGTAATTTACCAAAATACCCCTCCAGCTGAACGGGCTGGATCACTGAGTTCACGAGCTCAGATCAGGCCAAACCTGGGCTTTCCTCGAAGCCTTAGCTGAAATCCTCGTGATTAACCGGCTAAACAAGAAAATTAAGCTAAAACACGCCTAATCTGGGGTAGGGTATTACAACACTTACCTCATTTCACAATTTTTTAATATTTTTACAAAAGAAATAATTTTTTAAAATATTTTAGTCTCACATGTTGAAAATTTCAGGAAGTTGAACGAGGAGTCCATCTCATTCCCAACTGATGGATTCTTAATATTAATTTTATCTTACTTATTAATTATTAACTTGGAATTTTTATAAACTATTATTATAGCGTATATATTACGTATTTCACATCAGCAAGGAACAAATTATGAATTTTATAAAGATATGCCTTGGCATTTTTATTTATTTATTAGGATTAAAAAATTACATGTAAAAACTATTTTTTTTTCATCTCACTTTTTACAGTTAGAACATAAGTGTTTATTCACAATTATAATTATGAGAAAGAATCTATAGAAAATTATATAATTATAAGATATATTGTTAATTTTTATGGAAATTTCTATAGAAAAAATTTCCAATGTTATAGAGAAAAATTATTTTATTTTTATTTTTTATATTATATGGATTTATTAAAAATATTGATTCTTATAAAATTATTAATATGTCAGGTTTCCCCTACTTACAGTTACCAAACAAGATTTTTTACTCATAGAGTAAGTTCTAAATTTTCCACTACAATTATCAAACAAGATAAAGGTAACACTTGCAAAGGGTATTCATAATTGATTACCCACCCCTCGTTATCCACCTTTGATTATCCACCCCTGCAAAATTTATCTCCATCCAAATGTAGCCCACTCGCGTGTATAGATAAAGAGATTTGCAAATGCTCCAAGGACTTAGTCAGGTGCTCAATACCTTAACAATAAATAAAGCAGGAAAGTTTATATAGTATAGAAAAGTGTACTAGTTAATTATCTACTCCCTCCGTCCCATTTTAGTTGTCTCATTTGAAATATTTGTATTTTTTAAGGAACTCTCTATATAGGCTAGCACTCCATGTGATCTCATCAATTTTCAACACATTTTATACCACTCCTGTATAAATGAGACAACTATTTTGGGACAATTTCAAAATCCATATAATTCAACTGATTTGGGCGAGAAGGACTATTATCTATTTATTGCAAGTTGTCTTGAATACTATATTTGTCCGCAATAAGGAGCGCTACGTTTGCCATAACTTTCACTACCAGGTATTGCGCAAGTAGTGAGACCAATGTGCAATTGTATGGATAGTCTAGGTAGAGATGATTAGACTACGGTGTAAAGGATCCTTCGTTATAATGATACTTTAGAGGCTACCTTATGTTATATTGGTTGAAATCTGTAATTGGTCAAGTTTGGGGATCTAGATTATGTAGAAAATTGTGATAAAAGAAAGTTTATAATTGATAACATTGTCACTATCGTCAGTGGTGTAATTTGCCATGTAAGAAAAGAGAAAATTGTATATATTAAAGAGTATTAATATAGCCTTAGCCGACCCTAGGGCTATTACACTTCTAATCTAAATAGATCTCTTAATAGAGATAAACCCAAACTAGAATCCTAATTAAATTATAATTAGGATAATCTAAATATATTCCAACACGCTCCCGCAAGCTGAAGCGTGGATGAACGTGAAGCTTGGAACATGGAGAACCGGCAGATGAACTGCAAAAGTGGCAACTGACTGGCCACGGAGATTTGTTAGCAGCAAACTGATTGGCTGCAAAATTTGTTGAAGAGACAACGTTGATTGGCTGCAAATATGTGTTAATGTGGCAGCATTGATTGGCTGCAAATATGTGTTAATGTGGCAACGTTGATTGGCTATAAAACGACAGGCGGCGAACACCAATGGCGTCCTGAAATAGAGAAAGAGGCTCAGACGACGACAGTGGCTGTAAGACAATTGTCCGGCAAACAATGATCGCAATATGCTATAAATGCAGGCAACGAATGAACTGAAAGACAAAGGGCTGAAGCCATCACATCGACCAATCAGATCGTAAAGGCCAGCGAATAATAGCTGTAGCCATAAAGGCCAGCAAATAAAGGCTGAAGTCATAAAGACCAGCAAATAGGGATGTAACAATAAAAGGCCAGCAAATGAGGCTGTAACCATGAAAGGCCAGCAAATAGGGCTGTAGCCATGAAAGGCCAGCAAATGGGGCTGCAGCCATGAAAGGCCAACAAAGGGGCTGAAACCATAAAAGGTCAGCAAAGGTTAGGGACGAATCAGTCCTCCAGATAAAAGGAGTGGATGAATTCCACACCAAATGGACATGTATCCAAAACATGCCGTCTCATTTTCGAGAAACGACAAAACAAGGCGTGCTAGAACGAAGGGCAAGTTGCGTCCTTTTCTTCAGCTAAAGAGGCCGTCTCATATTGGAGAAACAACAAAACAAGGCTGCTTGAACGGCAACTAAGTTAGAGGAGAAGGGCAATTTGTGTCCCTTTCTTCAGAGCGTCGACGAAATCGACGAAAGTAGGAGGAGAAGGGAAATTTGTGCCCCTTTCTTCAGCTCTCCCCCTTTCTTCTTGGCACAGATCTCATAGATTGTGGCGAGAAGAAATATCAAAACTAAACAGATGATTCACATCTGACATGAGGCCATGAGATCTGAAGAGCTGCAGAGCTGAGTGAAATCAGCCTACAACAATAGGAGCAACGAACATGTCATGCTTTACAGCTCGTGAGAGCTCAAAATCTCAATGAAGACCCACATGGATCTGGAAAATGCAATGGATGACTGTGCTATCCAAGTGTAGGCAGTCCTCCCAGAGTAGATGTGATCGACCGCTTTCAACTTCTCTCTTTCTATCCTAAACAGTAGATATGGCGATCAGATCTGCAATCAGACTAGTGGGCATCTTGCATAATCTGCAATCAGATCTGAAGGAGACTAGTGCAAGAAGACGATGTGCATAAGGCCAAGTAGACATTAAGGAATTTTGTTCATTTAGATCTTCACTCCCCCCTCTCTCGGCCCTGACTCTTGCTAGTCTCAGATCTGGAGATAAGTTAAAGGCTGTCACAACAATCTTTTTTTTTTTTTTGAAGGCAAAAGGTCCCTTGTGATCTGGCGAAAAACGACTAGAATCTGAGAGCCAAACAGTAAATAGCAACAACAACAACATATGTGAGCAACAAGAAACAACAGATCTGGCAAGAAGCTCCCTACAAAGATCCGGCAAAAAGCAGATTTGAGAGCAGAAGCTTTGCACGGGCAGCCAAGATGAAAAAAAAAAGGCAGCGATAAACAGATCTTGGGCACTGATTAAGGAGCAGGGGGTGAGGCGATATGACTGGAACAAATGAAGGACTGTCGCTGGAGGCTACTGGGTTGCAGTGGAATCTGGAGTCATCAGCGGCAGGGAACCAGAAGCAATAGCAGCGATAGGCAGCGGAAAACAGAGTGGCTGAAGGATGTTGACAGAGCAATGAAAAACTGTCTCAAATCTTAGTTATAGGGGTCGGTGATGAGCATCAAGAATAGATCTGAAGCCGAAGGGCCTCTTGGTTGCTCATGGTCAAACCAAATCAACAAGGTGAAAGGTCACCTGGCTGCAAGCAGATCTTAGATCTGAGGGTCTGAGAGATCAAGATTAGGCCAATATCAGGAAGTCGACGAATCCCGACGTAGGATCGGTAGCAGGCCCCCCGTTTGAAACCCGATCGGAAAACCAACACAAAACAAGATCAGTATAACACATGTGGCTATTGCATATCAAACTTGGATCTGAGAGGGCAGAGCTCCAATGGCGGAAGCAGGGATTGACCCTTGTGGCCAGAGGAGAGCCGTAGCGTCGGATCTGTTTGCTGCAAGCAGATCTGAGGTTAACCAGATCTTGACAATCCAATCAGTGATCGGGGGGTTGCAACAGAAAACGAGAGGCAGCAATAGAGAATCGGAGAAGATGAAGATGCGAGAGAGGTGGATCGAGCCTTTAAGAGAATAATGGCCGACGAGGGACAATCTGAAAAATCCCCTTATACCGCTTCCTTGTGCAATTCTCTGATGGGGTTTCTCTGATTTTGAAACCCAAAAAATAAGAAGTTTCCTGCGATTGAAAACTAACTGGGTTTTGCCGCTGGGACTCTGCGCTTTGCTGTGTACGAATTTGAATGGTGATTGCCTGGCACTCGATTAGGAGGACGGCAAACTGGTTAGAGAAGCATGCGAAGCATAATGTCCCCTCCCTCAGCCGAGAGATTCCTCGAACAGAGGGAGAGAAGAAGAATCACGTGAAATCGACTTTCAAACTAGGATCATAATTGCTCTGATACCATGTAAGAAAAGAGAAAATTGTATATATTAAAGAGTATTACATAACTATATATAACCTTAGCCGACCCTAGGGCTATTACACTTCTAATCTAAATAGATCTCTTAATAGAGATAAACCCAAACTAGAATCTTAATTACATTATAATTAGGATAATCTAAATATATTCCAACATGCCAGAAGGTCGAGTTGCAACAGTAACTAGCAGTGTTATCATAATCGAACCGGGCCACAGTCAGACCTCTGGTTCGATCGCAATCATCTTCTCAACGGTTCGGTTCAATTGAAAAATCTTCCTGGAAATTAAATTGCCAAAACCGTATTGGATTGCAGTTCGGTTTGATTCAATTGAAAAATCTTCTTGGAAATTAAATCGCCAAAACTGTATTGGATTGCAATTCATTACGGTTTTATATAATAAACCTTCGCCGTGAACCGCAGTCCACATGTTTGAAAAAAAAAAAAACAATTTCTAACTCCTCGTGGAAACACAGTTTTTTTTTTTAAAAAAGAAAATCAAATCAAGAGGAAGAGAGAGAAGAGAAAAGAAGTAATAGAGAGAAGATTGAAGAAAAAGAAAAGACGATGATAGTATAAATTTTGATCGCCACTGCCCTTATTGTAGATATCATCTTCTTCGCAATGCTTCATCTTCTTCTTCGTATTTGTGAAGGAGTGAGAACAGAAGAACAGAGGGAGGTAGTTGATTCAGAAAAGTGAAAAGAGTTCATTTAAGTGAGAAGAAAGAGAGTAAAGAGGGTCGATGAGGATGTCAGGCATTTCTCATCACCCACCTCCATTGCCAGCTTTTTAATTTGACAAAAATCAAAATCAAATTTTTTTTGCCTGTCAGACATTTCTCATCACCCACCTCCATTGCCAGCTTTTTAATTTGACAAAAATCAAAATCAATTTTTTTTTGCCTGTCAGGCATTTCTCATCACCCACCTCCATTGCCAGCGTTTTAATTTGACAAAAATCAAAATCAAAATTTTTTTTTGCCTCCACTTTGAAAGAATATATTTGATATGAACCGAATAGAATGGAAGGTTGGAAACTTGGAATTAGTTGAAACTATTTTAAAAATAATAATAATTATTATTAATCTTGTTATTATTATCATTACTTCTACTATGTTTGTAATGTCAAAATTTGCTCCAATAGTAAAAAAATTATCTATCATGAAAACAAGTTGAAATCAAAGGATTTTTTATGAAAATAGATTTTAAATTCAAAATTAATAAAATCTTATTTGATAATCTAATATTTGAGTGTTTTCAAAAAATAATTTAATATTTGAGATTATTTCATCATCATAGATTTTTCTTTCTTTTTCATTTAAAATTTTATTTCAATTCATTATTAATTAAATCTTAGTTAATAATTTAATACTATTTATGACATTGGTTTGACCGACTTTGACCACGGTTGAACCCGGTTGAACCTTATTTAACCCAACCTTCCATCGAGACCGCTCGCTTCACGGTCTGGGTCTGATAACATTGGTAGGTAGCATGAAAGTTGAGTACATTATAGCTAGGGGAGTATGTAAAGAAGTTATTTGGTTACAGAGATTACTAAATATTTGGAGTGTTAGTCAAGAACTTGTCTCAGGAAGTAGGAGTCCTGAGTTTGATTCCCACTCTCTGTAGAGTTATCTAATGTGCATGCAAAATTAACCAGGTGATCTAAGAAGCCAGGACACACTGATAATAAAAAAAGAGATTACTAAATATTTCCAGGTACAATAGATGTTAGAATTTGGCTTCTATTTGGAGTCTTTTGAAATAGATGTTTCTATTTTTCTTCTCTCCTACTTCATCTCAATCTCTTATACTCCTTCTCTACTTCCTTTTTCTCATGGGACTATTTTGTATAAGAAAAAAGAGAGGGTCTATCTTGGGTTTGGGGGTTGGCAGGCTGTGGCCCCTCTCGGGCACCACTTAGAGTGAGGTTTTTGTGCTTCAAATAAAGAAAAAAACACAGAGAGAGAGTTGAGAGAAATCTAGTTTGGATTTGTAATTGGGAAAACAAATTTGTTTCCCTTGATATTAGTGGAACTCTCCGATTGTTGCCCTTGGATGTAGGTTTTGTCGGAACCACGCTAAAATCGTGTTGTCTTTTTCAAGTGATTGCTTGATTTGTTCCATTGATTGACAGGGGAAATCCCACAAACCCTTCAGTTATCGATTTGGGCTTCTTGGGTTCCTGATTTGGGTGAATTTTGTTAGGAATGAATCTTAATTAATTACTTTATGTTTATCAGCAAATAAGTTGTAAGAGACCTATTCTATAGGAAGTTTGTTGGTTTACCTATTCTTTAGGAATTTCCCGTTGGTATTTGGAGTTTGTTTTATCATGGGATAGTTGTTCCATGTTTCTAGCTGATTTGGTATTTTGTACGTGTATTTAAAGTTGCTTTCAGTCAATGGAATAATATTTCAGTTCAACAAGTTTTCTATACTCTTTTGCTTTCTAGTAAACCAACGTTCAACATCTAGTATTAGAGCAAGTTTGGGGCCTAAAGGAAAAAGAAGCAGCAACTTTCCACTTGCAGCAGCAAGAGTCCATGGCGTCTGACAGGGTACCTGAGAATTACTTGCAGCCAGCAATACCTCACTTCGATGGTCACTACAATCAGTGGAGCATGTTGATGGAGAATTTTCTGAAATCCAAGGAGTATTGGGAACTTGTGGAGACGGGAATTGTTGAGCCAGAAGGTGCCTTGACACTAGCAGAGCAAAGGAGACAAGATGAATTGAAGCTGAAGGATCTGAAGGTGAAGAATTACTTGTTCCAATCAATTGATCGTACCATTTTGGAGACCATCCTTGACAAAAACACCGGCAAGCATATTTGGGATTCCATGAAAAAAAAAGTACCAGGGCTCAACAAAAGTAAAACGCTCTCAGCTGCAGGCACTCCGTCGAGAATGGGAGACTCTCCAAATGAAAGAAGGTGAATCTGTCACTGAATATTTTTCAAGAACTCTATCAATTGTTAACAAGATGTAGATGAATGAAGAAAGGCTTACAAATGTAGCCATTGTGGAAAAGATACTGCGCTCTATGGCCCCGAAGTTTGATTACATTGTTTGCACCATTTTAGAGTCAAACGATGTTGAAGAACTTTCTATTGATGAGCTGCAAAGTTCGTTGTTGGGTCATGAGCAAAAAGTGAACCGGACCACAGTCAAAGAAGCGCAAGCTTTAAAGGCTTCAACCATGCTGACTTCTCAAGCTCAAGAGGCAGAGGTCGAGGTGGTCGAGGAAGCCGAGATGGAAGCAGACAACATGATGCATATGTTGAGAAGTCTGATGATAATCACTCCTCAAACTATCATGACAGAGGGAAAGGATGGAGACAACAATATGACAAGTCCAATATTGAGTGCTTTAGGTGCCATAATTTCGGTCATTACCGTTCTGAGTGTTACACTAAGCTGCCCGAAGACAAAGAAAAGGAGGAGAAATCGAATTTTGCTGAAAAGGAAGAAGAAACACTCTTGATGGCTTACCAACATGTCAAGGAGGAACCCGAAGTAGGCACATGTATTTGGACACGGGCTGCAGCAATCATATGTGTGGTAGTAAGTCATCCTTTTTCCGTTTAAATGAAGACTTTCATACCACTGTATGTTTCGGTGATAATTCTTCTGTGAATGTTATCGGAAAGGGCGATATTCAAATTAGGACTAAGAGTGATAACATAGAGACTATTTCCTATGTGTTTTATGTTCTTAACTTGAAAAGCAATCTGCTAAGTGTGGGTCAACTACAAGAAAAAGGGTATGTGACTACTATCCGGGAGGGTACTTGTCAAATTTATGATCCGGCAAGAGGTGCAATTGCCCATGTCAAGATGACACCAAACAGGTTGTTTCCATTGAAAATCAAGAGCATTCAGACCTGCATGATTACTAAGATGAATAATCCAACATGGCTATGGCATTTTCGTTATGGTCACTTAAGTTTTAATGGTTTGAGGACCTTATATGAGAAGGAGATGGTGCATGGGCTTCCTGAAATCACTTGTCCCTCCAAGTCTGTGAAGAATGCGTTATTGGCAAGCAACACAGAGATCCATTTCCAAAAGGAAAGGCGTGGAGAGCACGTAATCCTCTGGAGTTGATTCATTCCGACATCTGTGGACCCATCAATCCGGTATCCAATGGAAAAAAGAGATACTTTATTTCTTTTATTGATGATTTTAGCAGGAAAACGTGGGTTTATTTCTTGCAGGAAAAATCAGAAGCTTTGATTACATTCAAGAGCTTTAAAGCTCTTGTTGAGAATGAAACAGCGAGGACTATTAAGGTTCTTCGAAGTGATCGTGGCGGAGAGTACAACTCCAAAGACTTTGAAAGCTTCTGTGCTCTATATGGCATTCGTAGGCATTTGACAGCAGCCTATACACCGCAGCAGAACGGTGTATTCGAGATGAAGAATCGAACCATTCTCAATATGGTACGAAGTATGTTGGCAATGAGTCATGTTCCAAAGGTTTTCTGGTCGGAAGCAGTAAATTGGAGCGTCCACATTCTTAATAGAAGCCCTACACTTGCAGTTCAAAACATGACACCTGAGGAGGCATGGAGTGGAAACAAACCAGCCATTGATTATTTTAAAATATTTGGGTGCATTGCATATGCCCACATTCCAGATCAGAAGAGAAAGAAGCTTGACGACAAAGGAGAAAAATCGTGTTTCTTGGTGTGAGTGAGCATTCCAAGGCTTATAAATTATTTAATCATGTTACAGAGAAGATTATTACCAGCAGAGATGTTGTGTTTGATGAAGAAAATACATGGAATTGGTGATGACAAAAAATCTGGATAGCAGCAAATTCCAGCTTATTTTGATGAAGAAGAGTCAAAAAAAGAAATTTTCCAACTGCAACAACCATCAATTGCTTCTGCTTCTGTACCAAATGAAGTCCAGCTATCAATTCCAACCAGTCCACAACCCCAACGCCCAAATAAGAGGCCAGCATGGATGATTGATTATGTCAGTGGAGACGAATTATCCGATGATGATACAACTGCTCATTTTGCCTTGTTTTCAGATTATTATCCTTTAACATTTGAAGATGCTATGAAAGAGACCGAGTGGAAAGAAGCCATGAATGCATAAATTAATTCCATAGAGAAGAATGATACGAGGGAGTTGACTGATCTTCTAAAGGGGCAAAAGACAATTGGGGTCAAGTGGGTTTATAAAACAAAGCTGAATGAGAAGGGTGAAGTTGAAAAACATAAGGCTCGTTTGGTGGCGAAGGGGTACAAGCAAGAGTATGGTGTTGATTATAAGGAAGTGTTTGCTCCAGTTGCAAGAATTGATACTATTCGACTTGTGCTTTCAATGGCTGCTCAAAACTCCTGGTCCATTCTTCAGTTGGACGTCAAATTATCTTTCTTACACGGTGAGTTGCAGGAGCTGGTGTATGTTGATCAACCTAAGGGCTATGTGCATGAAGGAAATGAAGAAAATGTGTATAAGTTGAAGAAGGCGTTGTACTGGTTAAAGCAAGCACCAAAAGCGTGGTACTCTCGAATAGAAGCCTACTTTGCTAGAGATGGAGGGAAGATACTTGTGGTGTGTTTGTACGTGGATGACTTGATTTTCACAGGTAATGATAAAGCCATGTTTGATGCCTTTAAGCATTCTATGATGACTGAGTTTGAAATGACAGATTTGGGATTAATGCACTACTTCCTTAGCATCGAAGTGGTACAATCAGCTGCTGGAATTTTTGTGTCTCAAAAGAAGTATGTTCAAGAAATTCTAGAGAGATTCCAGATGAAGGATTGCAATTTGGTTGGCAGTCCAACATCACTAGATTTGAAGTTAGTAAAGAATCCTGGTGGAAAAAAGATAGACTCAACTCTTTATAAGTAGATTGTGGGTAGTTTAATGTATCTAACCTCAACTAGGCCAGACATAATGCATGCTGTCAGCCTTGTTAGCCATTACTTGTTTTCTAAAAACCAAAGACTCCCAAGCACTACTATTATTGCTCCTAGATCTCATCGCTCATAGCATCACTGTCTTTGTTTCGTCGTTGTTCACTGCTGCAACTTCTGTTGCTTCTCCTGGCGCAGATATTTGCTGCCAACAATCTCTGCTATCCCGCCGGTGCAGCCTGCAACCCATCACCAGCCCCTCTCTCAGGCGCTGTTTTTTTTAAAGAAAAAAATAGGAATCAGTCTATTTTTTTTTTGTTTTGGAAGAAGGTTTTTTGTTTTTCTCTTCGTTTGGTGGTCAATATGACCACGATTTTGGGTAGTCCCGCGAGACTACGATTTTGTGAAGTCACACATGACCACAATATTCTACATTTGGTGCTATGCAGGATCACACATTTAAGTACTCTTGCAAGACCAAAATACTCACCATTCGGTGCTTCGCAGGATCACAATTTTGATACTCTCGCAGGACCACAATTTTAAGTACTCTTGAAAAATTTTGGTTCCTTTTACTGACTTTTGTTTTTAGAGACTGAGAAGTGAAATTTGTTTGGGATATGTATTTGTCTCAGTCGGTTGTATTTGGACGGGTATGGTTTTTTTTGGTCAATTTGTCTCAGAAACAACCTTTCTGAGATTCGTCCCTATTTTGTCCGAGCAATAGGCTTTTGAGCAACAAATTTGTTTGTTGGTGATTCGAGACTCTTTGGTTTCAAATTCTGAAGGAATTTGAGTTGGAAGTTTGCTGCTTTGGATTTAAGTTTTTTGTTCATTGGTATTTGTTTGAAGTTGAAGTTCATGCAAATGTTATACAAGTTGAAAGATGATCATTTTGAGTTGGCTCTAATTGGTTCATCATTTGTATGTCATTCTGATAAGTGGATTTGGATATGAGTTGTACCTATCATTTATGTCCCAACAGAGATTTGTTTCCAGCTTTCAAGAGTTGGATAGTTAATTCAGTTTTATGGGTAATGATGATACTTGTAAAACAGAAAATTCATTTGAAGTTGTATGATGGAGCAGTTAGAGTGTTAGATGTTCGGTGTGTATTGAATTTGAAGAAAAATCTCTTCTATTTGGGTGCTTTAGAATTCGAAAGCTTCATGTTTGGACATCTTTGGGTATGTGTCATTTGTAGGCACATTTGGACTGTGTGGCTACAGATGCATTTGGAAGCATATTCGGGTGTATGGTGCTTACTAGTGCATTTGGTGGCAGTACAGATTGTTCACTTTGTTTGTTTGGTGTGAGATTTCATGACAAGGTAGAGATATCAGAGGTGACATGCAGATCTAGCCTAGGTGGAGATTTGTCAGAATTTGGCTGCGATTTAGAGTCTTTTGAAATAAATGTTTTTATTTTTCTTCTTTGTCTCTCCTACTTCTTCTCTACTTCCTTTTCTTATTGGGACTATTTTGTGCAAGAAAACAGAGAGGGACTCTTGTGGGTTTGGGGTTTGGCAGGTTGTGGCCCCTTTCTGGCACCACTGATAGTGGGGTTTTTGTGTTTGAAAGAGAGTTGAAAGAAATCTGGTTTGGTTTGTAATTAGGAAAACAAAATTTCTACCTTTCGATTTTAGTGGAAATATCCGCTTATTATCCGTGGATGTAGGCTTCGACTGAACCACTCTAAAATTGTGTTGTCTTCTTCATGTGATTGTTTGATTTGAATTTTGGCTTCGGCTGATTGATCGGGGAAAACCCAACAATGAAAAACATTTGTGATTCATAGTGTGAGTTTTTTTTTTTTTTGAGCCGTAACAGAGAAGACTTTTATTAAAAAACAAAGCAGATACAAAGAGAGAGAGAGAGAACGAAAGTACAAAGCCTAAGAGAATTAGGCCCAGAAAAGAACACGAAAGAAAACAAACAAAACAAAAAACAACAAAAAGATAAAGAAAAATAAAACGAAGAAAAACTCTGTTGCAGCAACACACACTAATCTCCTGGAAGCTAAAAAGTGCCATGAATCGGACCACCGATGACATTCTTAGCGAATAAGTCGGCCACTCCATTAGTTGAGCGACTGATATGCACAAAGGGCACTTCCAGAGTTGAGACTAGTTCCTTGATTTCCTTAACCAAAGTGATTAACCTTCAAGGGGGACGCGTCGATCCCTTTGCCCATTTTGATAGCATTGGAAGAATCACTTTCAATCACTGATTTTTCTCCCCATAAACCTACTCCTGAAGTTGAGACTCTCATAATACTAAGAAGTTTTGTCTCTTCGAATCTTTAATTCCAATAGAATCCGTGAAAACAACATGCGTGGAACTTCAATGGTTCCTAAGCACGCCCCCTATCCGACTGGGCCAGGCTTACCCCTTGAGGGCCCATCCACATCAAAATTTCAGAGTTCCACTTGGAGGAAAGGACCACTCAACTCGCTTCTTCCGACACCAAGACCTAAATTTCATACAACCCTCCCACAACTGCATAAGATCTCCAGCTTTAAGATCCCCAAATTCCTTATTAGAACAAAGCCAAACACAGTCTCCATTTCATTTTTTGTTAGAGCTCATCAAACTCCAACGTTTTCCCCTCAAAGATACGAGCATTCCTCTCCTTCCAAATAGTCCACAAAACTTTGCTAGGATCATGATCCAGGCAAGTCTCCTATTGGGATTAGAGTAGGGGAGAAGCCAAGATCCTGCAACACCATCCCAAGAGGAGAAGCATACCCATGATTTGGCTAAAAGCCCAGTTTTTCACTTGAGAACCAAAAATATTGAGACCGAATGTCATTTTTATAGTGAAAGATGACCAAATTTCATTGTAAAAGATTCAGACTAATGGTAATTTAGTAGATATATTTATTGAGCTTATCGCTTAGGCAAAAGCTTTTTTTGGTGAAAGACTTTTGTCGAGCTTGAGGTTAGCAACTTTAGAGTATTTTCACATTCATGGAAAAACCAAGTCTTTTAAGTGAGAATTTAAGGTTTCCTTGGTCCAAAGAGTCTACCAATGTTACACCCCATACTACTATAGATGTTCTTACTCATAAACATCCCAATAAAAGACAATTCCACCATAATATAAAATAAATTCAAGGAGTAAAAGGTTAAGTACCGTCATCCATATACATATTTTAATTAAGTCTCAAAATATAAAGTGTTTTTGCACAAAATGGGCAAAACTGGAAAAACAGGCACCTACTCAGCTCCCTAAACTTGGTCAGAAAGACCGACGTGCCCTCCATCTATCGCATCACCTGAAAAGTAAGGGAGTGAGCTTAACAAGCCCAGCGAGGAGATTACATAAACAACTATATATATATATCACAACTTTCATTTCATCACACATGCAAATATGAGCATATCAGGTTCTAGGGTTCCTACTTGCACACCCAAAACCAGGCAGTGACATGTCCTACTACATGGTTTCCACCATTTGTACCTCTAACACATCCACCATACACATATCATAACACCCAAGGCAACCCTCAACCATATCTCACACCATATCCAACCAGGTCTCTGACCCCAGCCAACCGGCACCACAACCATCCACCGAACCATGAGGCAAACCCCAGCTCATGTCCGTGAAAGGAATTAACCAACACCTCAGTGATACACCAAACCATGGGGCAAACCTCAACCCATGTCCGTAATTGATTAATCGGCGCCTCAGCTGTACATAGGACCATGGGGACAAACCTCAACCTATGTCTATAAATAATCAACCGGCACTACCGCCGTACTTTGGGGTCTAGACCATCACCTGGGTCATCCTATAGTCCTCTCTAGAAGTAGGTCATTCTCCTATACCTAAGGCCAAGGGGTCCGTGGAAGCCGCACCGTGAACCAACGTGGTACGCGACCATTCATCCCGCACATAACCCCACCATAATAAGGTTAGCTCAACCACCCAGGGCAATCCAATCCCAAGGTCCAACGAACTTGTAATCCGACTACCCATCACAACCTCATGCATACCATTCACATTCTCATGTGTTTGAATGATAATAGTTATCACCACATTAAAAAAAAAGCATGATGAACAAAAGTTGGTTATCTAAGGTTAACATAATATCACAAATAATACATGTACACTAACCAATAATCAATCAACATATTTTTTATTCAATAATAAAACAATATACACCATTGTATCTCATATAGTAGACACAGCCACACAAGTTGAGACCCCTTGCCACTTTTACATCTCAACAGTTATTCCCTTACCGAGTGGCTTACGATCCCCAGGGCATCTCACTCATGTTACATTGACACGTAGATTTACCGTGTCTTCCTCTTCCATTGAGGAGAGACCCAAAGATATTGTATTACTAGAGAAGAATACAAAATATAGAAATGGAAAGAAGTTATAGTGAAAGAATAAACGGAATTAGAAATAATTACAAATTAAATTCACAAATAAAATCCCTCAATTATCTCTAACAAAGCCATAGTTGGAACATTCTTCAATTTAGAGGTAACTCGATCTAGTTTACTTGCATGTAATCGATTAATGGTTTTTATCATGTTTGATCATGATAATGGACCCCACACTATGGATGCTCATTCATTTTCATGTACACACACTTGTAGAGTATTGGGCATTGACAAAACTTCAAAGAGACATTTTTGCATGTACTGTACTTGGCTACAAAAGGACAAGTCACATGTATCCTTTTGTACATGCATCCATGGCATACCCTTTCATGGCCAAACATAAAGAAATGAGTTCTGTTTGGATCTAATATGATTGAATGGCTTAAAAAACAATTAAGGACATTGTTTTTGTTTATAAGATTGTAAGACATATACTTTGGGCCCTAATGAATAGCCATGAAATCTTGTTGGATCACTTGTAAGATCGAAACACGATTTGATGGGCTTATGTTTAGGCTTAAGATATTAAAGAAAAATTTCGGTGGGCCTAATGGGCCTAATTTTATTAAAGTAATCACTCGTAGGAATCTCCTCCTGATTGGACCATATACTTTAAACAAGGATGTTGTTTACGTTCATGGTTTCTTTGAATCTTCAGTTTTATTTAGGACCCATGAATTTTCTAGGCCTACAGAAAGCTTTAAAAATGATTGGAACATATACTTTAAACAAGGATCTTGAGTTTTAATTTAAGTTCAATTATGCGAGATTGCTTTACTCAAAAATGTTTTCTAGGCCTACAGAAATCTTCTGGGCCTGTAAATGTTTTCTAGGCCTGTAGAACTTCTGGGCCTACAGAAGGGTTCTAAACCTGCAGAATTATCTGGGCCTATAAATGTTTTCTAGGCCTGTAGAATTTTATGGGCCTACAGAAAGGTTCTTAACCTGCAGAATTTTCTTGGCCTGTAGAAGGTTCTAGATCTGCAAAAGTTTTTGGGCCTAAAAATGTTTCCAGGCTATAAACGTTTCCTAAGAAAACATTTATATACTGGAATTTAATACCAAAGGCCCATTTCAAGATGGATGTATTGGCATATGAGGAGTTTCCATATGTAAAACTCGGGCCTAAACTTAGAGTTAAATTCTTTTAAAAGTAAATGTCGGCTTGTTGATGGATGATGGATACTAAGTGAACAAAAATAAAAGGAGATTTTAGCTTCTTTTTTTTTTTTTTATCAATTATGTACACTTTTCTTATATTTTTAGGCCAATAAATATTTCATAGGCCTAAGTCATGTGATTGACCAATATGGTACATCTATTAACTCGATCCATGCCAAGCCTACACATGCCTAAGTCTATGTGTCATTTGACCAATAACCAACAAGACTAGAATGAGACCCATTTTTAGTAAAACATATTATGGGCCTCATTAAATTAAAAACCCTTCTTAAGTATGTCTAATTTGTTCATGTAGATGAATTGTTTGTGGATAGATGAGTGGAAGCAATGGCTCCTCATCCAAATTTGTACATTAAATATTAACAATTGGTTATTGAATCCATGAATATTGGAGATGATTATTGGTATAGGCCTGATCTTACAAAACTTTCAACCTAGTAACATAGGTTAAATAATTGATTGTTTCACTAAGGAATGTTATAAATTTGTATTGTAAGCTGCATTGCAAGATATCCTAATGTGATAATGGCATTGTTTAGGCCAACTCAAAACGTTAAAAAATTAGAGAAAAGAACCCAAAAATGTATTTTTATTAGATATCTTGGAAATTCAAATGGCTAGGACTTATTTCATGAATGAAATGATGGTGGGATGCCTGAGATTGAGTGGCGTGATTTGATTATCAATGAAGAATATTTTCTAAGTAGGAAAAAAACTTGAATATCTCATTAGTTTTATGAAGTGGTGGAACTAGATTTGGATCCTCATGGGCTCAACCCTCCATTCTCGATGAAGGAGGGGGAGTAGATCTGTCTATGCCTATATATGATCATATTGCTGAGTACAGTGGGAGTGGGAATCAGATAGTGCAAGTGTTCCACCTAATAACTTAAATGATTCTAACTTACGTAGATACAAATATAGAATTATGCCGCCAATGGTTCACCATAAAAGATGGTTCCTTCATGTGTGCTTTTATCGATGATGAGGATTATGCATCTTATGAAGAGGACTTGAATTCACCTTCTACTCAAGAATGGATGACTGTTATGTTGGAGTTGGCTACGAACGAGGCTTACATTGGAAGTGTATAAAGAGATTTAGGAATTTATATAGAACTTGATTCACTTTACCTAATGGGTTAGCCTTTTGGACATAATACTTAGTTATAACAAGTGATATTAGAGCTAGTTCTCAAGCTACCTCATGTACACTCAAGAGATCTCCTAGACAGATGGGATGTCTTGCCTTGTTCAAATGATCCTACCAAGCTATTTGAGATGAAATTAGTTTCATACAGAAGAGCCAAGTCTAGAAACTTGTGATATTCTATGGAGCGAAAACACTAGTGGGAATAAATGGGTCTTGGAAGTTTGAAAAAAAAAAATCAAGGGGATAATTGACAAATATCATGCTCAACTCATGGCGAAAGGCTATGCCCAAATAGAGGGTGAAGCCTATGAGGAGACTTTTTCACCTGTTGAGAATGACATCCATTTACTTTAAGTGTAGCCATTATTGATCGTTTGAATTTATAACTTTTCCAAATGGACATTCAGATATACTTTCTGAATGGAGATTTTGACGTAGAAATTTACATAGAAGCTAAAGGGCAAGAGAACAAAAAAACAATCATACAAACAATGCTACTTCAGATTTTCATCGAACCATTATTGAATATGGGTTTACACAATTAAGGCCTAGCTTCTTTATCTTGTGTTTGATTAAACGACTCTAAGAATCCCATGCAATCTCCTCCATTTGATTATTAATTAGTCTTAGTAAGCACCATGCTGCCTGATTCTATTCAATTTCAATTTATGCTAGAACTTGCCGTCAGCCATGCATTATTAAAACACCTGTAATAATTTTGAATGGTACTGTGGAGTTGGTGTTACAATAAAATAATTGCAATTGGAGCTTGGAGTTGGTGTTACAATAAAATAATTGCAATTGGAGCTGGTGCAACCAATGATCAGTCTTCCACCGGATTTATATCGGACTCATCGTCATTATAGTCAATTGCATTTAAAGTTTCAATTATTTGGCACATTTAATGGATCAAACCCATCTAAATAATAGTAATAATAATATTATGAACAATATGAGGATAATTGTCATAGATCAACTGACCCACATTAGTAACTACATAATCTTAACCGGTTAGTAGTAGAGAAATCCTAAAACAATTTGGTAATAAAAATAAATAAATAGGCTGGATGTCTCTCGATGGGCCAGCAAAAGGGCCAAGACCCCATTTTGGGCCATATTCCTCGGTCTCAGGTTTGGATGTATCCAAGTTTGACCTTCTGGGCCTTGACCTGTGGGCTTTAATTGAGAAAGTCCCATTTTTCGGATTTTTAACTCAATATGTATCGGCTGATATGATAGGTATCGTCCCTATATTGATGATATTGACCGATATGGCCGATATCAATGAAAATCAGTATCAAAATCGGGTTTTTTTTTTTGAAAAAAAAAACGATATCAGTTTTTTATGCCACCGGTATTGGACCGATGTTTGTGCACATCATCAAATATCGGTGGATATTTATAGTTTTTTCATCTATATTTTTTTATTTTTTAACACTATTTCAAGTATTTTTTTTAATTAAAAAACAAAATAAACTGAGATATATATATATATATATATCAAAAAGAGAGAGAGAGAATGATATTGGCTCATACGGGTTGATATCTTGAAAAACCTAGATTTATACAGCTGATGAGAACATCAAAAGTTGATGAGAATGCTTACTTCAGCAGAAATGATTTTTGATAGCACGATAAAGACCATATCTTTGACAAAGAAACAATAATGTGGAGTGGATTCACCAATTGCATCATTTTTGCCTCAAGAATATTGAGGAATCTCACTGTAAACTTGCCAGTTTTACTTTATTGCATTTTGTGAGCCATATAATTTTCTTTCTGCAGTCCATCCAACTACATATGTCATGATGTTTGGCAGTTTCTATGTAGCAAATCCATGCAAGAAGCTGTATAGATACCCATTTTTGTTTTGTGGTCGTGGGTGAATGATGACCCGATAGATTCTTAGAGGCTACATCAGAGGAATAAACGTATCAGGTAAAAGGAAAAAAATTCGGCCGAATATCAATAGATTTTTCTTTTTTTTTTAAAAAAAAAAAGAATATCAATTATAGGTCCTGGCCAATATCTTGACTAATATTTGAAATATCGGCCGATATATATATATATATATATATATATATAAACAATCTTTTTTATTTTTTTAAATATTTTTTTTAAAAAAAAAAGTCATCATGATTTTCAAAAAAAAAAATTTGAAATAAGAGAAAGATCTAGTCTAATATCTTGATCGATACGAAAATTCGAACAAAATCTCAGTTCAATCAAATTTTTTATCCTTAACCACATTTAAAAGTATTTAAAAAAAACACTTAGACGATGAAAGGTTTCAGGTTCTAAGTGGAAAAATGAATAAATAATTGAAAACATAGAAAGAAGAGACGAAAGATAACAATAATGAATGATTGACTATATTATTTATAATAGAGTATAATGGAAAAGCATAATTAAAAAAGTTAAAGTCGATAAAATTTTGACTCAGAGGATGATGATGAAGAGATGGGCTTTAACCTTTCGACATGATAACTGGAATTAATGATTCGACCTGCCTATACTTTTTTCTCTCTTACTTTTTTTTTTATTTTTTTTTACAAAGTTTCAAAAAATTATAGAAAATCAAAAAAATTCTAGACTTCATACATACGTAATTTTATAATTAAATACTGATTGTTTACATGTTCAAATATTATTTTTAACTTATAAAATCAAGAATTTTAAGTATTTTCAAATATAATATAAAAATCTGTGAAAGGAACTTTCAATACTTGTAGGCCTAACAAAGAACTCGAGCTTTAACTGTACAGGTCATCAAAAAAGAGTCGAAAATTTTATTTTTTTTTTATTAAAATTCAAAGAAATAAAGTTGGGAATAAAATATAGAGGAGAGATTGAGAAGCAAAGATCTTCTCGCTAATGGACTTTATAGGGTATAATAGGTTTTGTGTTGAGTGTTTTTTGTATAATTTTTTTCCGACGGTTGTGGGCCCCAAAATAGTAAAAAAAAATAAAAAACAAAGAATGCGATTGGGCTAACTGTGCTCACTGTGCGGATCAACCCAAAACTTAGGAATTCTTGAGAAATCCAGTGTCTGCGGGTGACAATAAGGTCGCGCCGTGACGGACCACAATCTCAGGTGTGATATGAACTGATAGATTCTCAAAAACCCGCTATGTATCAACCAATTTTTTTACCTAAGCATGATACAAGGTTTCTGGGTTTGATTTAAATTTGAATGGGCACTCTCGACTAAATATCGGTAGAGAATTTCCCTTTGATTTTGGATGGAAATAGGTGTGGAAAATCAAAATTCTATTGCAGTCATTTGTGTGTTGACTTAAGGCATCCAACTGAATCAGAGATGGTAAAAGTGATGAATGATGTCAAAGTGTGACCCACTTGATTTATGGTTTCTCCTTTCCAATTCATATTGACTATCACCACACATTCATTTTGATTTTGACTTTGGATATGCAACTTCCTTCCATTGAATCTTATTTCTTTATAGGACAGAGAAGAAGTATGTGAGAGAAGCGCAGTGGAAAGTGTCAATTGTCTAATAACAGGAGACACAAGTCTTGTAAACTTTATGTAAAGGCTCAATTCCTGTAAGATGTAGTTGATTTCCATCAGTTTTTGATAATGAGAAGGACATTTTCAAATGATTCTAACAGGACCACCCCCTTTCCGAATTATTCCTCTCCTACAAAAATAATTAATTTCTTTAAATTTATTTTGAATAGAAACTGTGGTATATATTATCAAATCTATTCCTTCAAAAGATTTGATTTGTAATGAACATGCAACCATGATACAAAAGTGTCTCACTATCGAAAAGATTTAGTTTACAAAAATTGTTCTGAATTCTTACGAGTTTGAAAAGAATGTGTTGATCTAATGTAAGTTTTTAGTAGTTTTTCTTTCATCGTGTAGCTTTGTGGTTTTTCTTTATTCTGTATTGCACCTCTGGTGTCTTTTATATTAATACATAAACCATTTCAAAAAAAAAATAAAGACAAAAATATCAAATTTTAATTTTTAAAATTATTTTTTAAGAGGTTCACAATCGCAAGTTCTTCTTTCAAAGCTCCTTCTAATGCTCCTCCGTTTGATTCATGCTCTTCTTTCTCTCTCTATATATGTTTGATGTGTTTTACCAATTTCTATTCTAAATGCTTTTTTCACCGAAAAGAATGAAAGAAAGTACCATTAACAATTATTCAAATGTTCGAAAATGATTTCAACTACGTTTTACCTTATTATCAATTTATTTTTCAAATAAGTTTGAAAAGATGGTCCAGTAGGAAATGTACAAATTTCCCTTTTTTTTTTTCTTAAATCTCCCTTCTATATAAAGCATTTACTGTAAATACTGTGTAGAACTCTGTTGTTCTATTGAAACGAAATCATGGATACAAAAATGCACTTATGAGGTGTTTCATGGGTTATGTTGCTGTTTCTGGGTCATGAAAGCTATGAAAAGTGAAATTCATATTTCGTTTAGATCTCTTAGAGTATTTAATTAATATTAAGGGTATCTCCAAGTCTACATATCCATATTCATTGAATAACTCTTCGAACAGTGATCTTTTGAAGTGGAGTGGAAAGCGAACTCAAGTTCCTCCTATTCATTGACTTTTTTTTAACAATTCTACACTTATATCGTTATCTTCAAGTTATAAAGTTTTTGTGACTAAATTCAAATCAAGTAACATCCAAGAAAAAAGTTATTGACTTAATAAAATAAAAATAAGGCTGTTCTTTTAAAGATTTAATATAAATAGATTCATTAAATAAAAATAAAGTGGAGCCAACTGATTTCCACGTATTCAATATATATATATATATATATATATATGAATAGTCATTTAATATAAACTAGTACAAAAGACTATTGAAGTAAAACTTGTATTCAATTATTAATTTTATTTTAAATGAAGTGTTTAAAGAAAACTTTTATAATCAATATGTTAAATATATACTTTACATTGATAAAGTTAGTGAATCTAATAAAATGATATATATCATCAAAATTAAAATTGATTCATGACAACTTAAGATTCAATTATATTAAATTAGAGATTTGGTCACCTTTACCCCTCTTTTCCTTTGACTAGATTCTTTAAGGACATGAGATTAAAAATGAAATAATAAGTTGAATCGGGTTAACATTTTCAAGTCAGAATCATGGAGAGTTGCTGCAAAAGGTACCAATGAATTTATTTTTCTTGTTTTTATTTTATCTATTTTTTTAATGGAAGCATTTATATCCCAGTGAGGATCGTTAGATCTATATTATTGACTTTCAAAATAATATTTTGGGTGGGGAAGGAATATAATTACATACATCAAATCATTTAGTAGATGCTACAGGTACAGGTACAGAACTCGCCGCTCTTCAATTAATTTTATGGTTTTAAAATGTATACACCTTTTTTAATGTTTTAAAAGATAAATTACTAATTAAATTGTTTTTATTAAATTTTGGCCAAGTCGTATGTAATAATGTAATCTTAGCGTGACATCCGATAGTTACGTCGTAGACTCGACCCAACCAATGTTTATTTAATTTTACTTTTTATTTTATTATAATGATGGACGCATCAAGTCTAATGGACCTATATCACATTGGTGCCAATCAATTATCCAAATTGTCTAAAATAGACAATATTGGACTCCATCTAATAAATTCAAATACTTTGTTAGTCTGAGTCCAATTACAAATTATGCCCAAATAATCTAGACATGTATGTAAGTTCAAGTCCATACATTAAACAGGCCAGACTCATATCTGAGCCCACTCCATAAAACCCAATTCCTAAATCCTCTCCTACAGTGACACTTGGCACAAATCAAGCCATGCTAACTCCAAAACGAATTTAGAAGGAAGATTTTGACACAGTCTCATTATTTTATCCATAACTTTTTACTCCGATGTCCGAATGATTTGATTCATTTTGAGTTGGAAAAAATACTTCAAGGGCTATAACTTTGTATCTCATCAAATTTCCATGATTCAGACGTTTATTAGGTCAAACTCAAATACAAATAGACCCAAATTTTAAATCTGAAATTATAAATGAGGTGGACGAATTTGCCATATGGATTCCCTCCACGTGGCCACTTATTCTCATCGCTACTTTCTTAGTCTCTTTGTTATTTTTATCTTTTCATCTTAGCATTTGATATATTTAGATTACATGTGTAGGGTTGAGATAGAATGTAATCTAATTAATAGAAAAAATAAAACCTCTAATGCAATATTTATTAAAAAAAACCCTAATCCTAATTCATCCCTAACTCTAAATATGGCAAACAGTTAAAAATGAAAATAATAAATAAAGGAAACTAATTAATATTTTTACAATAAAATAAAAAGCAAAATTAAATAGAAATTGGCTGGGTCGGGTCCACGATGGATTGTTCTACATCAGAATGACAATTGATAAGGCACATGTCTTGAATCCAACGGGGTTGATCTAATGGTCTCACCTCAGGAAGTGGGATCTTGAGTTCAATTCATGTTCAACTTCAACGGACTCCTCTCTATAGTCGTTTACCAAGTGTGTATAGGATTGAGAGACTTGCACATATCCCAAAGACTAATCAGATTAAAATTGTCTCATGTTCCAATACAGGTGAGACATTTAGACACTTTGATTATAAAAAAAAAATAAGGCACATATACTGCTTTAACAATAAATATTTTGTTCTTATCAAAAGTCTACCTGAGGGATTTTGATTTTGATTGGATTGGTCACAACCTTGGTGGAAATTTTTTTGTTGATATCATAATTGTTATCTAAGAATGCCCTAAAGTCTTATATGCAAGATAATCTTGGAGGATTTAAAATTGATCTAACTAATAGGTATAAACTAATTCATGAAAGGATTTGTTAATTAATAATAAAAATCTACATATATATGAGTCAACAGTTAACCCTGAGGGGTTAGCTTGATGTTCAATTCCCACCTTTGTTTGTAGGAAGTCTTGGGATCATCAAGACCCCCTCAACACAAAAAGGGCTACTCTCTTTAATTCTTAATCCAGCATATGCGAATTGGAAGGTTTACACATGTCCTAAGAATTATTAAATGGCACGCGTGAAACAACAGCAAACCAAATCATAATAATGATTCAATCATCACCATATAAACATTCCAATAAAAAAATGAACCATTTGGATCATCAAAAGATAGACCTAGGCTCATGTATAAAAAAAAAGGCCATTCGTTTACACACCCAGTTTTTCTGCCTCTGCACACCCGTTTCTGGGTGTGGGTAGCTAATTACCATTTTGCCCCCGCGTTTCCATTCGTCCGAACGAATTCCCAGTTATTTTGGCATTCGTTCAAACGAATGGACGCATACCCCATTCAATTTTGATTCGCTAGAACGAATCCCCCTATAAAATCAATTCGTTCGAATAAATCAGGTAAACAGTAATGCGTGTTACTATTCATCCGTTCATTCGAATGAATGGATAGAATGAATCGATTTTTTTTTTAAATTTTAAAGTTATTTTTTAAGCACTGTGTATTTTTAAAATTTCTCAAATTAAATATCCGGACTAATTACGATAATCTCATAAAAATACTTTAAAACTTTAAGGTCTTTTGACACTCCTAAATATTTAAAACACAGTATTTTACAAATAAGGGTATCCCTAGGGTGTGCCGAAAACACATTTAGGAATGTCAGAAGACCTTAAAGTTTTAAAGTATATTTATCAGGTTATCGTAATTAATCCGGATATTCAATTTGAGAAATTTTGAAAATACACGGTGCTTAAAAAATAATGTGCATAGTGTATTAAATAATAAAATCTCCTGTAAAACTTTAAAGTTATTTTTTAAGCACTGTGTATTTCCAAAATTTCTCAAAATAAATATCCGGACTAATTACGATAACCTGATAAAAATACTTTAAGACTTCAAGGTCTTTTGACACTCCTAAACGTATTTTCGGCACATCCTAGGGATACCCTTATTTGTAAAATACTGTGTTTTAAATATTTAGGAGTGTCAAAAGACCTTAAAGTCTTAAAGTATTTTTATCAGATTATCATAATTAGTCTGGATATTTAATTTGAGAAATTTTAAAAATACACAGTACTTTAAAAATAACTTTAAAATTTAAAAAAAAATCGATTCATTCTATCCATTCATTCGAATGAACGGATGAATAGTAATACGTATTACTGTTTACCTGATTTATTCGAACGAATTGATTTTATAGGGGATTCGTTCGAACGAATCAAAATTGAATGGGGTATGCGTCCATTCGTTTGAACGAATGCCAAAATAACTGGGAATTCGTTCGGACGAATGGAAACGTGGGGGCAAAATGATAATTAGCCACACGCACCCAGAAATAGGTGTGTAGAGGCAGAAAAACTAGGTATATAAATGGATGACCTAAAAAAATTATCCATTGTGAGCCAGTGTACATTTATCCATTATGAACTTTTAAATATAATCTTTGAATTAAATCAGATTAAATTATTAACTAAATTGAAAAGTTCGATTACAGAACTTTATATTCATTCAAAGACTTTGATTCATGAATCAAAAATAGATAATTTCTCCTCTATTTTTTATAATAAAGGTGTTCAACTATTTTATTTCATTCATAAGAGACTTTATCTGACTAAATTCTTTAAATCATATGCACACCTCTTTATACATACATAATGAAAAAAAGTAACTTTATGAAAAATAGTTAAAAAAAATTGAACATAATTTCACCTTTATTAAGCGTCTATATTGTATGCTTCGATCGAATATTTAATTTAGAGGGGCCATGCATAGTTCGTTTTTTTATACCGGGCAAGGATAAAAGATTATAAGGCTGCAACTTTGAACCAGATTGTGGGAACATGAGATTTATTCTTCAGAGTTCAGACGAAAGTAGGAGAAGATGTGAATGAACGTGGGCATTGATCCGATCCGATTCGATCCGGTGGCTCATTATTAGCACATTCGACCTTTCTTTATGTTGGGAGTATATTCCAATTCTACGAGGTCATGATTCTCTCAATAAATCAAATCAAAATAAACAAAAAAGAATGAAGATTCCCATCTGAAGGTGAAGTGGTTGCAGCTGCTACAAAATGATGACTGACAATGACACTCAACCGCAATCCAAGCACTGCGGGAACACCGATCCCACTTGTGCTCTCTCAATGATCATGTTTCGTGACATTTTTAAAATAGAATCTAATAAGTACGCATGAGTAAAGAATACTATTGATACGTGTCATACAAGTTGATCATTATAAGTGATAATATGTACTGATTGATATTTATTTACAAGAGACGTGTTTGATAAATATGAGACAAAATCAGTCAATACAATTTTTTTTTAATTAAAAAACCTATATTTGACTATTTTCAAATTGAATAGTCTATTTCGTGTGATTTTAAGAAGGTTTAAAAGTAAGTTCTTAAAGTGTTAAAGTGTTACAGGTACTTGTCAATTTCAAATAGTTTTCTTTAAAATTTGAATATTTTAAGCTATTTTAATAATAAAAGATTGAATTTTGACTCTAAGATGATCTCAAATGAAGGATTTCTTTGTGAGAATAATTTAATGAAGTAATATTCAATGCTTATGAAATTCAATGGAGATGTGTTAATGTAATGTTTCAAGTTTTTATGAAAAATTAGTGAAAGTTGACTTTTTTAAGATACTTCCTATTTTTGAGTTTTTTATGAAGAAAATAATGAAATTATATACAAATATTTCTAGAATTAAATGAAAAGAGCTTACTGTGATTCTTATAGTTTTTAGGGTATTTGAGTGATTTTTTCTTTATATTCCAACATTTTTATGAAACTCATAATTTCTTATGATAATAAATTTGTAAATTGTAATAGAAGATATATCTCAATATGGAATACTAGATAATATGAATTTCATGTTGATTTCTTATTTTCTAAGATTTTTAGACATTTTTCAAATCTTTAGGACATACTTTATTGAAATTTTGACTCTGAAGAGTCTAATACTCCATAAAAACGACTATTATTTTGAACAAAAATATTCTTAGACTAGGTTTTCCATTTTTATCTTTTTTTCCTCATATTTTTCTGTATTTTTTTAAAATAAAAAATAAAAAAGAAATGGTGTAGAGAGAAACCTTCTTGATGATACATATCGGGTGATGAATATTAAAAGCCCTTTTTGCACACTAAGACTAGGTGGGTAAGGGTCTTTCAATATCATCTTTCGTAATAAATTTCAGTCAAAATTTAAAATAAAAAATTAAAATTAAAAAATATTGTCAAATATAGCATCCCACGGTTTCAATTACCCTCTTCTCTTAAGGAGATTGTTTAGATACACCAAAACCTACCAAAGAACTCAAAACTTACTCATCTCTTGTAATTTAACTTGCATAATATTCACTCTGTCTCAAAATACTTATTCTATTTTAGAATTTTTAATTTTGTCCCAAAATACTTATTCTATTTTAGAATTTTTAATTTCTTAAGAATAAAGTAAATATAGATTTGATTTAATGTAAAAATAAAAGAATATGACAAGTAATGTGGAACAATTTCAAAATCTATATATGACAAATATTTTGAGAGAGAAGGAGTACTAAAAAGAATGTCTTAGTGGAAGAGTTGCTTTAGGTGAAATAAAAACAAGTAGAAATGCTACCAAAAGCTGGAATAAAAACAATATATGCAGAAAACTATTAAAATAATAGAGATCATTTAGTTTAAGAGAGATATTCTGAAGTCTAGTTTAAAATTTAAGTTAATGATTTTAAAACAGATAATTTTTTTTTTATTTTCACACAAATAATTATTAATTCAAATGAAAACAAGATTGGAATACATTTTAAAAAATAAAAAGGAAAATAGAATCTTGTCACAATAAACATAAAAAGGATATGTGGACCTTGGTCCATGTCATGGTGGGATCAGCTTAATAATTAGCCAACGTGGATGGGTATCTAGAAAAAGGTGATATCTTAGTCTACATAAAACATTCTGAACCACTAGTTGCAATGGCTGATGTAAGAAATATATAGGATAAACTTTTCAATCAAGCTTTGAATTTTAATGGGAAGTTGAAGGAAGTAAAAGGAGACCCATTAAAAAAGTTTTTGGGCCTAAAATTTGTGAAAATGAAAGACCAAAGATGCCAAGGCCCAATTTTAAGTGTAAAGGCTTGCAAAAGCCCATTATAAAGACCAATCTTCTAGAAGAAAGCTGAAGTGATTGTCACTGGTGATTTGAAATTAACCGTAACAAAAGAGTGGGTGACTTGGGTGGATATCCCTCACTGGTACTTTTGCAAATATTTAACTGTTATCTATCAAATGAAACTATTGAAATGAGGTTATAGTCAATGAAACAATATGGATTGTTGTAACGATCCGATCCGATTTATCGGAGTTCTTAGAGAGATCTACGGATCTTCGTGTTATTTTTTCAGAGATATTTTAATAATTTAGTTTATTAAAAGAGTTATAGAAAAAAATTATTTGAAAATCACACAATAATTTATTATTTTTGTTATTATTATTATTATTAAAAAATGGTTTTTGATACCCATCCCTAGCCCAAAACCCGTGTAGGCCTTCTTTGATCTAACCCACTTAACCCAAAGCCAAACCCTGGCCTCACCCTTTATATACTCTCTCTCTCCCTTGCAAAACCCTAATCCCTCTTGCCCTCTCCTTGGAAACCCTAGCCGTCGCACTCTCTCTCTCCCCCCTCTCTCGACCTTCCCTCTTCTCTCTCTCTCTTCTCGCCGCTCATCTCTCTTTCCCCTTCCTCCTTTCGCCGCTGCCATCCCTCTCTTTGTTCCTCCTTCCTCTTCCTTCCCTAAAACCCTAAATCCAAACCCTACCCAAGCCCTAAGCCGCCGCCGCCACTTTGCTTTTTTCTCTCTCTCTCAGTTTCTTTCATCTTCTTCTTCCCTCTCTCGGTTGGACGAGCAACCTTCGAGCCCGACACCGTCCAAATCCGATTTCTTCGCTAGCAGCCACCGGATTTTCATCCCTCTCGCCATTCTCTCGCTGATTCTAGGTATCTATCTTTTTCTTAAGCTTTCCCCTTCTTCTCTCTCGAGTTTTCCCTTTGATTTTCCACAGCTTTTCTCGATTTTCCTTTTTTTTCTTCTCTTCATTTTCTGCATGTTCCCTTGTTTTCCATGGTTTTCTCCATTTTTTCCCCGGTTTTCCCTCTTTGACTCAGTGGGCGACTAAGTCGACTCGGCCAGGTTCCCAAGTTAACTTAGCTGGACTCCTGATCCAACCCAACTCTCAGTTTCAGCTTGTAGTTGGTCCAACCTCGGCCCAGCAGATCGACCCGGACCTCGCCTAGTCCAGGTCCATGCTCAGTCTGGCCAAGCTAGATCAGACTTGGTCTGGCCCAGCTGCCAGACCCAGACCCGATCTTGAGTCCTGTTGGGTCCAGCCCAACTTTGGGCCCAGTCCTTGATCTGGCCCAACCGGTCTTGGACCCAGCCCAACCAGGCTTGGTCCCGCCCTGTCCTGGTAGGCCCAATCCTTTGGGCCCGACCCATTTTCAAGACTGGCACGTTTTCTAGCCCGTTTCCAGGCCAGGCCCATTTTGGGCCAAGCCCAGTTTTAGGCCCCTTTTTTGTTCGACTTCGTTTTATTCTTTTACTTATTCGTCCTTCATTGTTTTAACAGATTGAGCTCCCATCAACCCATCAAGTCGCTTGCTCGCTTCGGATTTTCAACTCGACACACATAGTGAGGGGACTTATCACTGTTTTAGCGTGCATTCACATCTATTTAACCTTTAACCTTGGATATGTAGTGACTTAAATGGAGCTCTTCGTTTATTAAGCTACTCGGTAAGGGAACTATTGAAATGAACATGTGGCAAGGGATCTATTTGGGTGCACTCATGTCAACTATATGCGATTAATGGAAGATTGTAATCGGATGGATGATTATTTGAACTTGGAAATTTGCTGGTAATATATTTGTTTAATTATTACATGAGAATAAACTTATAATGAGTAAAGTATGTGCTGGATATTTGACATGATGTTCGAAAATTGTTTATAATATGTTTGTGTTCAATCATAACATGTATGTGAAATTATGATGGGAATGAGATGTGTGTTGGATATTGAGTACGATGCTTGAAAGTTTATTGATAAAATGTTGAGTGTTTATTTACAACATGTGAACATGATCATGATGAGCATGGAGATATATGTCTAGATAACTTGTTATATGTTCTTGTTACGCACGAGACATGTGTCGTTGATTTTGATTAATTATATCAGAGCATGATTGTATTGTTAGACATGACATTGATATCATGTACGTGCATGGGAGATAACCCACAGCGGATAATGTGTCGTTGGGTGTTGAGATGGAGAAGTTGTTTTCATGTGTATATGTTCATGATGATATGATGGTTTAGATGTTGGGAGGACTTCCCCGTTACGCCCCGGCGGTCGAGACCCCCATAGGAGATGAGGGTTTCCCAGTTGCGTTCCGACGGTTGAGGTGCCTGCCCTTGAGATTGGTTTCCCCATTATGCTCCGGCGGTCGAGACCCCCATAAGAGATGCATGTTTCCCCGTTACATTCTGGCGATTGAGGCGGTTGTATATTTGTGTGGTCTCCCGTTTGTATTGGTAGGAATAACGGAGTTGTTGGAGGACTATTATGAGTTATGGAGGTGATGTCTCAGACTGGTCAATGGGACCATTGGTTATGGTATGTTTGGACACTCATGTACAGAGACATTCTTTCTATTATTATGTTCACTACATTTCATACATGTGACACATGCGATGTTGCTGACACGTGATATGTTTTATCCCTTCACTGGGCTGAATAGCTCACCCCTTACCTTTCAGGTACCCTGATCGTGGAGGGGCCGGGCGGGCCCCTTGAGCAAGCACATGGGGAGGAGCACTGGTAGTTAGTTATATATGTTCATACTTACGTTCTAAATTTGAGAGACTCTAGTTTGCATGGACTTATCATTACATGTTATTTGGATGACTGTATAATCATATTTGGTTAGTCTATGGTTGTTCGTTATGTTTTCTTAGCATTGTGGACTTATGGTGTGTTGAGTGGAACGTGGTCACCCTGTTTTAAAAAAATTAACTGATACCCGTCCCTAGCGACTTTTGAGATATTTCAGAGATGACGCGCCCGTAGAGGGACGGGGCGTTACAATTGTGATGTCTCTATACCATTCTTGTCAAGTAGGGGTGAAACTTGGGTTGTGTTGTAATCTGACTCGTATGATCCGAGATGATAAATTAGTGGGTTTAGGTTATGTATTTGTATATTTCGGGTCAGATCATTTGGGAAAATAAAAACCCATCAGAAATTTAGGTCGGGTTGGTTTGAGAAATTTAAAATCAAACCGATCCGACCTGATGTAACCTTACTCGACCAGATTGCACCATGTTATAAAACAACACTCGGGTTAACTCAGGTAAAAAATTCCAGTCGGGCTGTGTTGAGTAATTTTGGTTAGCCATTTGGATTAGGTCGGGTCGAGTTCAATAAATTTTGACATGGGTTGGGTTAGATTTATAAAAACCCAGCCTGACCCGACTCGAGTTTCAGCCCTAATCCCAAGCTATTTGCTGAATAGGCTTGACATGTAATGGTGTGTGTTGGTAGTAATTGACTCAAGGGGAGGAGGGGGGGATAGGAATTGAGTCAGTGATATCTTTTTTGGGATTTCCTCTGATTACAAACTTTGGAAAATGACTACTCAACTCCTCAATAAATTAATGCATACATGATGAATATTGACATCCACAGTAATTTGAACCATTGAAAAAGTAGAATGGATGTGCACAAAGTAAAGCATTAAATCACATGGAGCATATAGACTAATAAAGTAAAGCACATGCACCAAAGAAGATATGAGAAGAGATGGAGAGATACTAACAGATTTAATGAGGTTCGGTAGTCCGGCCTACGTCCTCGCCTCAAGTCGCGCCTGAGGATTAACTCCACTAACCCATTCTCCTTTTAGGTGGAGAATAAAACTCTTACACCGATCTTCTTTCTTCTTTCACTCCTCTTCTTCCGCCCTAGTCCCAAGGGACTCTTTATAGGGTCGAGACTGACCTTTCTCCCTTTTCTCTCAACAGGGTCCACTGACCCTTCTCTCCTTCTTCTCTAACAATAAAAGTTACATTTCAGCACAGGAGCAACTCTCATAATAATATAGATTTTGGCTCTCTCTCTAGAGTTACTGAATATGGAAAAACAGAGATGGCTAAGTTCATGATATGCAGTTTGGGTGCTCTGAGCCCTAAAGATGCACAAATTAATTTCTCTTAGTGTTTGCTATGGGAGTGGTGGAGTCTTCCTCTCCCTCTTTTTCTCTTTCTTTTCTATAACTTCTCTTCCACACCTACTCCTCATAATGGCTGGTACATATATAGAAAATTTTGAATGCATTACCATTGTCATGTATTAAATTAAGAAGATGGCGTTCTGAAACACATTTAATGTGCCACCTACTCAACTATTGCCGTCAAATAGTCTCCGGTTAAGGAAACCAGTCGAAGTCATGTGCCTTTTGTAAAATTATTCAATTTGCATAGACGACGGTCTATTATGTAGTAGTCAATGAAAGAATAACAGAGACTAGCTCTGTTATGCAGATGTTTATATAGTCGACAGTTACTGCCTATCAATCAACGGTAAATTATCAAAGACCAACAATTTGTGATAGGCACATATATAGTCGCTAGTTGGCCATACAACTTTCGACTGTATATCCTATATGGGATTGATTGCAGTGTATTTTGTAAGGTTCAGTTGACGGCAATGAGTTTGTCTGTATGTCGACAGTTTGGTCCTAAATTACCATTGACGTTGTTGTTGGTCTTACACAACTCTTTTGATGTTCAATGGTATGGAGCTAAGGCCATGTGTCAGTCAAATTCCTTATAGATGGTCTTACACAAGTCATATAATATTCAATGGTTTGAACTGAGGCCAATGTTGGTCTTACACAACCTTTTTGATGTTCTAACGGTTTAGGCTGAAGCAAAGCTTGTGATATTGGTCTTACAACGGTTTAACCTAAAGGAAAGATTACTGACTAACACAAATACAAGTCTTACACAGCCCACATGATATGCAATGGCTTGGACTGATGCCACTGATGGACTTATACAGTTCGTTCAGATATGCAATGTTTTAGAACTGCAGCCATCCATATTGGACTTACACAGTTCCTTTTGATATAGAAGTAGGTTTGGAATATATGCCTCTTTTTCTAGGATCCAATTAATCTATTCAATATTGGTCACATGATCCTAGGGGGTTTGTGAAGTTAGATTTGAGCCAAGGCATTTAATGTTTTGAGTAATTTAACATAAGATCCTAAACACTCACGTACCCATACATAACTTGGACTTGAACTATATAAACTCTTCAATCTTTAGGTCTGTTTCTAGTCGCAAGTACTCCATCTTGATCTTCATTTGCCCTTTGATATGAGTTGATGCTTGATCTTTCACGAGCTATTTTCTTCTTTTTTCATAAGCCTTTTGATAGTCTTGATGCTTGGTCTTGCACATGTTTTTTCTTCTTCTTCATAAGCCTTTTGATCTTCTTGATGCTTGGTCTTGTACAAACTTATCTTCAAGAGCAGATATCCATGAGTTTTCAGACTTGTGCTTGACTATGCTCTTTGTCTTCAGGCCAAATAGAGTCATTTGATATTTCTTGTCTTATATCAAAAAATCCATGAAACCATTAGTAGCACAAGTCAATGGTTTTGTTATCATCAAAATACCTTTTTGACCTTTGAACTAACAATCTCCCCCTTTTTTTTTATGATGTCATAACATTGCTTGTGAGATAAAAAGATATTCAATATAAGCCTCAAGAAAATACAAAAATCAGAATGCTCCCCCCTAAGATTATGCACACTAATATGAGATTTGAATTCTTTTTGCATATCTCCATATGATCACCTCCCCCTTACTTCATGCATTTAGATATTCATGGAATAGTTCAGGCATTGTCCCTTCTTTTTTTGTTAAATCTTAACTCTCCTTTGACTTCAAGCATCTCATATTTGAATGATGAAACCATTTTTATATGAATATGAGTGCAAATCATGTTTTTTACATTTGATGTATTAGATAGGCAAGTTTATGTGACTCATTGATTTTCAAGAAATTCCATATTTCTCCCCCTTTTTGTCATCATCGACTAAGATACAGATGATATATAAATTAAGCATTGAGAGATATGTGAAATATATTTCAAATATAGAAGCATATTAAAGTGCAAAACATGAAGAAAGTAATTTCTTCCATGTGTATGCAGTAATTCAAAACAATTAAGTTTTCAGAGAAACCTCGCTCTGATACCAATTATTACCCAAGATTTGACTAGAGAGAGAAGAGAGAAAAGGGGGGGGGGGGGGGGGGGGGGGGGTGGTTGAATTGACTCAGTACAAGCTTTTACGGGATTTCCTCCGATTACACACTTGGGAAAATGACTACTCAACTCCTCAATAATTTAACGCATACATGATGAGTGTCCACATCCATAGTAAATTGAAGCCAATGTCACAAATATCAGAGATATTTTCAAATTGAAAGTTCCAGGTGTGCTAGATCACGATTGTCCCTGGGGGGGGGGGGGGGGGGGGGTGACTAGGACAATCCCAATTTTAATGGCCTTTTAAAAAAATTTAATTAATCACAATGATTTGCAGCGGACAAACAAGATTAATCAAGTGTGTGAAAATAAAAGTCTATAAGTTAATGCAACAATCATACAAGCAAAAAATCTAAACACCCACAACACTTGACATATAGAGGTTTGGAGTAAATCCCTCCGACATCCACTGTTGGACTCACCCACTGTTGGCCAATATACCTTTGTGATTGTCATACACTTGATGATGCTGAATCTTGCACTTGATCTTCCAATGCTTGAGGTCTTGATTCAATATTCGTCACGCTTGAGTCTTGTTCATTGCTTCATTCTTCCAAGGCAATGCTCATCTAGGTCACGGAATTGGCAACAAGGTGGCTCGGTCAAGCCGGGGCACTAACATAAATTTATGACGTTTAACGGAAAAATACAAATCGTTGTTAATATCCCAAGATTTATAGGAACTATGGTAAATTCCCAAAATATTTTCGATAAATGGTAATATCGCGATAACATCCGGGTAAATTACTAGTAAATTCTTAATTAATATTTTATTTTATTAATATTTTCATTTATTATATTTTCTCCGAGATTTTCCCGTTAATTTCCTAGTAAAATTCTGAGAATTTGAAAATATCCAGATATTACCGATCGCTGTTAATATCCCGAGAACGGTATTTGTGACAATGTCACAAATATCAAAGATATTTTCAAATTGAAAGTTCCAGGTGTGCTAGAACATGATTGTCCCTTAGGGTGGGTTGGGGGGGGGGGGGGGGGGGGGGGGGGTGGGTGGTTGAATAGGACAATCCCAATTTTAATGGCCTTTTAAAAAAATTTAATTAATCACAATGATTTGCAGCGGACAAACAAGATTAATCAAGTGTGTGAAAATAAGAGTCTATAAGTTAATGCAATAATCACACAAGCAAAAAAGCTAAACACCCACAACATTTGACATATAGTGGTTTGGAGTAAATCCCTCATACATTCACTGTTGGACTTACCCACTGTTGGCCAATATACCTTTTGTGATGGTCATATACTTGATGATGCTGAATCTTGTACTTGATCTTCCAATGCTTGAGGTCTTGATTCAATATTCATCACGCTTGAGTCTTGTTCATTGCTTCATTCTTCCAAGGTAATGCTCATCTAGGTCACGGAATTGACAACAAGGTGACTCGGTCAAGCCGGGGCACTAACATAAATTTATCACGTTTTAACGGAAAAATACAAATCGTTGTTAATATCCCAAGATATATAGGCACTATGGTAAATTCCTGAAATATTCTCGATAAAATCGCATTAAAAACTCGATAAATGGTAATATTGCGATAACATTCGGGTAAATTACTAGTAAATTCTTAATTAATATTTTATTTTATTAATATTTTCATTTATTATATTTTCTGCGAGATTATCCCGTTAATTTCCTAGTAAAATTCTGAGAATTTGAAAATATCCAGATATTACTGATCGCTGTTAATATCCCGAGAACAGTATTTGTGACAATGATTGAAGCATTGACATGGCAGAATGGATGTGCACAAAGTAAAACATTAAATCACATGGAGCATAGAGAATAAAGTAAAGCACATGCACTAAAGAGGAGATGAGAAGAGATTAAGGGATATAACCAGATTTAACGAGGTTCGGCACTCTAGCCTACGTCTTCTCCCCAAGCCACCCCTGAGGATTAACTCCACTAACCCATTCTCCTTTCAACTGAAGAATAAGCCTCTTACACCGATCTTCTTTCTCTCCTATTCTTCCACCTTAGTCCCAAGGAGTCTCTTTCAGGGTCGAGATTAACCTTTCTCCCTTTTCTCTCCATAGGGTCCACAAATCCTTTGTAAACCAATAATATAACCCACAATAAGGCATACACGGTTTTTGACTTCGAATGGGGCCCACACAAATACACCACACGGTTTTGAGAGATCTTTTAGGATCTGTTTCCTATTTTGATGGAAAGTAGCATTTATAGAAAATACACAGCCCTAGAGACCTCTTTTTGCCCTGGATTGATTCTCTCTTTGTCTCAACCCATCACCGTACGAAACTGAGAGGAGAAATTAAGATGGAAAGAAGAAGAAACTCTAGTGCACACGAGTTTTTGTAGGAGGAAGATGAAAACAGAGCAAGTAAGCGAGACACATCTGTTGGAAAGCATGGATTTAGGTACTCTTAATGTTATTATGATTTTCCGCATAACAAATGGTTTGTTTATTGAGAATATCATTGATTCACGATCCTGAGACACTGATGAATCATGGATTGAATGATGTTTTCATTGGGTACATAAAGAACACGAAATATCGACGTTGAAACGTTAACTTCATGTCCAAGTTTCAATCCTATATTGAAATATTCTAACAATTGGTATCAAGAGTGTATGGTTTTCTATGAATCACTGATGCTTTCAATGAAGACCCATAATAGGATGATTTTCCATAAAGAAAACAGTCGAAGAAATAAGGAAATGCACTCAAGTCTATATAAGATTTCCGTTTCGGCCAGACCATAACTGATTTATTTGCCGACATAAGGAAAACAGGCCAGAATCGAAATTGTAATGTTTCATTGGTCTCTGACTGATTGATCGCCTATTGGCGACCCGTGGGCCAGTACAGGACCGATAGATTGGTGGGGTCGATCGATTGACAAGTCTTCCATATTAATCTTAATTATGATATTTTATGTTAATTAAATGTGAGAACACCTAATGATACCCTATGTGTTCAATAAATTAAAAGTAATTGTATTATGGGTCGATCCGACACCCAACAGTAAATTTCATATGAAAATATTTTATGAACTGGATGTGAATTATATTTAATTAAATTACAACGTGAAGTCATTATTTTTTACTTGAATTCAAATTATGATACGGTTTGTTAGTCACCTAAGTATCCTAACCGGAATGTGTTGAACATCGAATCATATAACCATGTTTTAATACTATTCCCAAGTGTTATACAAATCGCAATCCCTAACTCACAGAGATATTAGGTTGGCCCAAAGGTTCACCGTTCCGAGTGGTTAATGGATTCGGATAGCATAATTGATGGGTACTCGTGGTTAGTATCAGTACAGACACCTAAAGGTGGCTACGGTATTTAGTCACTTGTACCTAGTTAGTTAGCCTATCAGTGACTGGGAATCACCGCAACGTTTGAATAATGTGTCATAAGATTTCCCAAAGGTAGATTCGATAACACTGTTCGCTAAAGTCAAACAAATTATTTATGTGTTTCATATTGTGTTTAAAATTCATAGCATTATGCAGTGATCATGAAATTATTAATATTTTACAGCTTCATTATCTGTCCCATTGCATGCGCAACCCTCTTTAGTTCCCATGTTTAATGCGCTAAACTTCTCTGACTCGAAATAACAAGTTGAGTATCACCTTGGTGTTCTCAATCTTGATAAGGCATTAGCAGATGACAAGCCTACCATTACTAATGGAAGTACGCCTGCAGAGAAGTCCAACCATTCTGTGTGGGTTAGATCAAACAAACTAAGCCTTAAGTTCATGCGCATGACAATGACCAGCAACATAAGATCCTCCCTACCCTGCTAATGAGAATGCTAAAGAATTCCTCAAAAGCATAGAAAACAAGTTCAATTCTGCTAACAAGTCCCTATCTGGGACACTTAAGATCAAGCTCACCACTATGAAGTTCGATGGGAGCCGTGGCATGTATACTCATGTGACTAAGATGACCAAGAACCTGTGAAGAAGAAAGGATTCAATCCCAAAAAGTTCAAGAAAGCCAAATCCAAAACTTATGAGGCTGGTTCAAGTTTCTAAGCTAATGATAAGGGGAAGGTTGGCAGTGTGAGGTGTCACTTCTATAAGAAGCCAGGGCACTTCCAGAAAGACTGTCATAAGAGAAAGGCCTGGTTCGAAAAGAAAGGTATACATTGTATTTCTGTATGTTTCGAACCTAATTTAACTGAAGTTTCTTTTAACACTTGGTGGCTTGATTATGGGGAAACAACTCACGTTTCTAATACGATGCAAGGATACGTTACAATCCGGAACATCGACCCAACTTAAGTCTCTATTTGTTTAGGCAACCGGAAAAAAGTACCTGTTGAAGCTATTGGAACCTATAGTCTTTTTTTTTTAATACCGATTTTCATTTAGATTTATTAAATTGTTTATTTGTTCCTTCAGTTACTAGAAACCTCATTTTTGTTACTAAATTAGACTTTGATGGATATTATTGCAAATTTGGACAAAATTATTTTAGTTTATTCAAATCTTCTTCTTTCATTGGATCTGGATGTCTTGTTGATGATCTTTATCGTTTGAAACTTGATGATGATTTTGTTAATTCTGTTCTTACTCTGAATCATAACATTGGTATTAAACGTGAGTTAATTAATGAGAATTCCTCAATTTTGTGGCATAAAAGATTGAGACACATACCCTGTGAACGAATAGAAAGGTTAGTGAAGGAAGAGATTCTATCGAGTCTCAATTTTACTGACTTAGGTGTATGTACAGAAGCAGTAAGGGTAAGCAAACTAAACACATCAAGAAAAACGCCACAAGAAGTAAACGGTTACTTAAACTGATTCATACTGATATATGCAGTCCTTTTGATGTTCCATCGTTCGGTGGAGAAACCTATTTTATCACTTTTATAGATGACTATTTACGTTATGGTTACACATATCTATTGCATGAAAAATCTCAAACGGTTAGTTCTGTAGAGATATTTATCACTGAAGTAGAAAAGTAGTTAGATAGGAAGGTGAAAGTCATTAAATCCGATAGAGGTGGTGAATATTATGGTAGGTATGATGAAACGATTTGACACCTGGGACCGTTTGCTAGATTACTAGAAAGTCGTGGCATAGTGCCACAATACACTATGCCAGGTACGCCTCAGCAGAATGGTGTTGCTGAAAGGTGCAACGGTACACTTATAGATATGGTTAGGAGCATGTTATGTAATAGTACTATACCTATTATGTTTTGGATGTATGCCTTAATAACCGCAGTGTATATGCTTAATTGGGTTCCTAATAAGTCAGTTCCTAAGACTCCTTATGAACTGTTGAGAGAAAGGAAACCCAGTCTGAGACACCTACATGTATGGGGTTGTCCTACGGAAGTTAGAATTTATAATCCACATGAAAAGAAGCTTGATGAAAATCAGTGGTTACTTCATAGGTTACCCTGAGAAGTCCAAATGGTACAGGTTCTATTGTCCGAACCATAGTACGAGAATTGTGGAGACCAGAAATGCAAAGTTTATTGAGAATGGTGACATTAGTGGGAGTGATATGATTAGAAGTGTGAGTATACATGAAGTGAGAGTTCAAGTCCCTATGCCCTCAACTTCAGACAGTGTTGTTGTTCCTGACACTATTGAACAACCTAATGAAACTGAGCAACACTTGAATCATCAATCACTTCATGAAGATGTCATCCCCTCCAATGAACTGATTGTAGAACAACCACAAGGAGTTGCCTTAAGAAGGTCTCAAAGACAAGAAGACCTACAATTTCGAATGATAACGTGGTTTACATACAAGAATCGGATCATGATATAGGGACTGTTAAGGATCCGGTCACTTATAAATAAGCCATAGGATGTGCAAATTCTAATAAATGGATAGATGTCATGAAAGATGAGTTACAATCCATGAGCCAGATTGAAACCCGGGATTTAGTAGAATTGCCCCAGGGATGCAAGAAAGTTAGTTGTAAATGGGTCTTTAAGACTAAACGTGACTCAAAGGGAAATATCGAACTGTATAAAGCCAGACTTGTGGCCATGGAGTTCACTTAGAGAGATATCATAGATTATAAAGAGACCTTCCACTCTGTATCCAGTAAGAATTCTTTAAGAATTATCATGGTTTTGGTGTCTCACTGTGATTTAGAGTTGTACCAGATGGATGTCAAAACAATGTTTGTTAGTATCTTGGCTTGCCGAATCTCTAAGTTTGTCAATTCCATGAATCGGAAAGAATCACTTGCTAGAAGCTTGAAGACTCAAGGTAAAGATCATGCTCCACCGGATTAAAACTCATTGTTATGGCAACAGCAAAATAGGTATTTAGCCATAAATGACTTTAAGTGGCACCCACACCTTAAGAGGACCGTTCCTAGGCTTAGTTGAACAAATGGTAAAATCATTAAATGCCTAGAGAGGAAGCTTGATAGTGAATTGGAACCCAATTTGGAAATATGTATTTGGTTTCACTGTCATCTCGACCAGTCGTTCTCACCGACCCCTCGGTGGAGATAGGATCGGCCCATCATGGTCAAAGACCGGTCGGCCAGATTGACAAAGGTTCTGGATTATAGAACTGTCATTCTGGGTGTACCACTATCAAGAGTCTCGTATGCACCGACCCCTCGGTGAAAGGCTAAAATGTCACATCGTGGTCAACAACTCTTTGATGAAGACTTATGAGTTCTAGAAGTTAGAACTCAGGTGGACTGTCGAGAAAACAGACATATCGGTAGTTCAAAAGCGATTGAGAGTACCAGGATCGACCCCTCGGTAAAGGGCGACAGGTCGGTCTGGGTAAGACTAGTTTCTAGACTTGAAACTCTGTCAGCATGGTGTTGTCCCAGACAGACCTATCGGTGCCATGACTGTCAACCCATTGACGACACCGACCTGTCGATAGGAAAATAATTATACCATTGGGAGTGCATTTAATGCGCAACGGTCGGGTTGTTGAACGTTAATATTTGTAGTCACTGACCCCTTGGTGAGCCCGACCTGTCGGTACATGACCATTGCTGAAATTGGTTGTCGTGTCTATAAAAATCAACATTTGTGCAACCAGTTAGCATCCTTTGGAAAATCGGTTGGACCCTCATCATTATCAGTGAACTTAAGCAAGAGCCAACAAAAGGATCACTCTCTCTCTCTCCCGCATACACTTGGGGAATCTAATACAATCAATCATATGGATTGAGTTTGTGAGAGAGAGAGGGGAAATGATAAACAATTAGGATAGATATTGGTAAAACCAATTTCCTAGTCACCCTGGAATTGTGATTGCTCTACAACGGCTAAAAGGCGGAGCGTCGACACACATTGGATGGACTTAAAGAAGTACACATCAACGAGAAAGAGTTTCAAATGAAAGTGTTTCTTGGTTTTAATTTTATTTAAAACCTATGTCCCGTGAAAGTGGATTAAGGAGACTTGGCTCCGGAACCACTATAAAAAATTCTAGAGCGTCGTCTCTGACACAGTGGTGGGTGGAATTCCCAGCCAAATGAATAGGTGGAATTCCTATTCTACAGTGGTGGGTGAAATTTCCAGCTGATTGAGTGAGGTGGAATTCTTAATCTAATTGTAAGGGTGTAAATTCCCACTTAGTGGATTTGGGGATAGCTCAAGGTTCAGCGAGTCCTAACAGTGGATGTAGGTTGGCTAACCGAACCACTATAAATTTGATCTTATGGTGTTTGATCATTATGTGTTTGTGTTTTCGGATTTAAGCACTCTTCTCAACACACGTCACTTTACATTTGATTATCTTTATTTATATATTGTGCACAAGCATTGATAATTAAGCAATATGCAAAGGGTTTTAAATTGTGTGATCATTTAAACTATAAACAATTTATCACATTAAACAAATCTCTTGATTAAGATTGTTATTCCACTGCACTTAAACATTAAACAATCAAGAAATTTGTAAACACCATGGAAACTGGGATTGACCTATTCACCCCCGCTCTAGGGTCAATCGTGTTCTAGCACCGAGGGAAGGACTTTCACCGTTTCTGAATGGTAGTCTGGATGAGGATGTATACATGGATCAACCTAAGGGTTTCTCAATAGAGGGCAAGGAACATACGGCATGCAAGCTTAAGAAGTCAATTTATGGTCTTAAGCAAGTCTCCCGACAATGGTACCTTAAGTTCAATGATACCATTATCTCCTTCGAATTTAAGGAAAACATCTTTGATAGGTGTATATATATGAAGGTCAGTGAGAGCAAATATATCTTTCTGATATTGTATGTTGACGATATTTTGCTTACCACCAACAATCTTGGTATGATGTTTGAAACTGTAACACCCCGGATTTTCAATTTATTAATATATATGAAAATTACCCATTTAATTTGTTAATTTTTAGATATGGATCTTATATGGGTAATTTATTGGGTCATTGGCCCAATTAGGACCCAACGGTTTTGGAATTGGTTTCAATAAAAATTGAATGGAGTTGAATTTAATTAGTAATGCAACATAGATAAATAAAGGAAGGAGATAATTGTGCATGGCCGAATATTGGATTTGAATATCCAAGGAGATGTTTAAAAATCAAATGTAGATTACATTGGCCGTGTATAGGGATTACCATATCTATGTTAGGCGCATAAGATTATTTAAAAAGGGTATGCAAATTGTCTAAAATTAAATAAAGAAGATGTCTAATTAAATAGAGATTGTATGGCCGTGGGTGACATTGCTAAAGTGGGAAGGTCGGCAACTTCCAATTAAGGCACAAGGAAGGGCACACGGCAATTGTATAATGGCACCTTCTTAAAGGGGCAACAAGAGGGGTGCACGGAACTCTAGGTGTGATACACGGCAATTGCTATTGTATCAAGGGGAATTGTTATTTTATCACCTTCTAACTTGGGATCGAGAGGGAGTAATAAAAGGAAAAAATAGAGGGGCGCACGGCTTACACTCACACACACAAGGCCGAAATTCATTTCTCTCAAGTTCTTATTCACGGCGAAACAAAGAGGAAAAGAAGGCAGCCAACAAGAGGGAAAAACCAAGAAGAAAGGAGAAGGATTGGAAGAACAAGAATCAATCGGAACCGGTTAGTATTTTATTTGATAAATTTGTTTTAAAAGAAAAGAGTCATAGGGTTCGGCCATGGTGTATGGCTGAACCCCATAGAAGAAGAATGGAAGATGACTGGAGTATTAATTAATGGAATGATGAACTATAGAGTTCGGCCATGTGGTATAGCCGAACCCCTTAGAAGAACTTTGATGATTCTTTTTAATGGAAGGATTTTGGAGATGTTTAATGGAAGGTCATTGGTTATGTTTATGGGTTCAAAACTATGAAGAATATTAGTTATTTTAATGGAATATGAAGATGAAAATCATAGGTGTAGATTCATGATTTTAAAGGGTTTAATTGGATGTATGGTTGATGGTTTTTGGATACATGGAATATTATTGATAATTTTTTTAAAAGAGATCTTGAATCATAAGGTTCGGCCATGGTGTATGGCCGAACCCCATGGAAGTTGTCATTAATTTTAGAAAGGTGTTATTGGATGATTTTGTGAAGATTCCTAGACTATGGATTTAGCCATGAGGAATGGCCGAACCCCATAAATAATTATGGAATTATGTTTATGTATCGTAGTTAAATAATGTTCAAGAGGAAATTAAAGAACCATAGGGTTCGGCCATGGTATATGGCCGAACCCCATGGAGTTGGATTGGTATTTTATTGAATATTAATTTAGAAAGTTTTTATTTAAGGACTTTCTAATTATGGAGTTGGATATTAATTTAAAAAGGATGTAAGCATGGTGATTAAATTAGAAACCTTCTAATTATGGACTCTTGGATTGTTTTGGAAGGAACCTTGATTTAAGGATCCAAGGATGGCAATTGCTAAATTTAGAAAGTTTCTAATAATAGATGCAATGTAGATAATTGGGAGTTAGACATCATAGGGTTCGGCCATGGTGCTTGGCCGAACCCCATGAACCAATTATGGGTCTATTATGTTTATTTGTTAAGGAATCGGTTATGGAACATTTTAAAGGGTTAATTGGAGTATTATGCATGATTAAATGAATGAAAGGACCTATGTTTGGAATCTAAACATAAGTTGCTAAAGGTAATGGCAAAGTTGTAAATACATGCCAAAATGGAGGATCATGGGTTCGGCCTTGGTATATGGGCGAACCCCATGAGGTTTCTTTTATGGACTTGATTGGTTAAGGAATTTATATAGGGTCCAGTTATGGTAGATTTAAAGGAATGGAGGTAATGACAATCTTGTAAATATGTGAAAATATTGGACATAGAGTTCGGCCATGGTGTATGGCCGAACCCCATGAGCTATTGTATGGATTATTTTGGTAACTTAAGCCTTATGAAAATAAGGAAGGTAAATGGCTATGGATATGTATAATGGCATTTTTGTAATTAAGTAAATTAATGGACCATGGGTTTGGCCATGGTGTATGGCCGAACCCCATGGGGATTGGTTTATGGACTTAGAACATTGAAAATCAAGTGGGAATTGATTTTGATTGATTGTTATATTATAAGGTAACGGGACCTCACAAGGTGTTTACGATCGTGAGCGGTTATCAGACGAAAGACGTAAGGACACGTTAGCAGTCTTTGGTAGGATTCCACCTCTTTGAAACTATGGTTTTATGTACATTGTTTTATGTTATTTTTGATAAATATATGTTGCAAAGGATATGTTTCAAATTGTGATTTTAAATGCTATGTTTATATGATAAAATAACATGTGTTGGATATGTTTCAAATTATGATTTTAAATGCTATGTTTATATGATAAAATAGCATGTGTTTCATTGGCATCTCATGCATGGCATGGGGTGAAGGATTTGTAACCGGAGGGCCCACACTCCGTCGGGGCGTCCGAAAAACCTATGTGGGGTACCTTGATGTGCTTTTCCATCAAGAAGAAACCGGAGGGTCCACACTCCGTCGGGGCGTCCGAAAGACCTATGTGGTGGCACTTTTATGTACATGTGATGGGTGGGACTCATTGCATTTGTCATCATTGCATGACATGGTTTATATGGTTTTTGACATCACGATATTATTATATGTTTTGTACTAACCATGTGTTAGCCCTAATTGGAATACCTACTGGGCGCGTTGTTTTAACGCCCTACTTCTACCCTACTGGATGACATAGGAAATCAGGGGAACGATGAACGCAAGGAGGGCCAAACATAGGAGCTTGGATGATTTATTTTATATGTTTGAATAAAGTTACTTATGGACATGTATTTGAGTAAATAGTTTCCGGCATGTAATAACTTAGATGGTTGGATGTTAATTTTGATAATTATGATATCTGAATGATGATTAAGGACTTGACGTACTTTGCTATCTAAATGGAATAGAACTTGGTTCTATTATTATTTCCGCATGTTATGATTTTAATTCCGCAAGTTGATATTATTATGTGTGAACCGTTTTGATGGACTTACTCCATGCACACATTGGGTTGGCCAGTTAAGGGTCGGATTTTAGAAGTTCGGACTTAGCTCACGTCGTGATGTCCCGCTCTCTATCACTAATCTGTTATATAAAAAAAAATAGACTTTGATTTAATGGAAGAAATGAGTGAAAAAGGGCGGGGAGTTATAGAAACCAAGGAATTTCTCTCCACTCATTTTGAAATGAAAGATATGGGAGAGGCATCCTACGTAATTGGAATAGAAATATTCCATAACAGAACACATGAGATTTTGGTACTGTCTTAGAAAGTCTATATAGAAAGACTTTTGGAGAGATTTGTAATGCAAAATTGTTCCTCTCAAGATGCTCCTATACAGAAAGGAGACAAATTTAGTCTTATGCAATGTCTGCAGAACGAAATAGAAAGAAAGAAAGTAGAGGAAATACCTTATGCTTCTGCAGTGGATAGTCTGATGTATGCACATACTTGCACTAGACCAGACATCAGCTTCGCCGTAGGTATGTTGGGGAGATATCAATGTAATATAGGGATAGACCACTGGAAAGCTGCAAAGAAAGTGATGAGGTACTTACAGGGTACCAAAGACTTCATGTTCACATATAGGAGATCTGAGAATCTTGAGTCATTGGCTACTTGGATTCAGACTTTGGTGAATGCATTGACAGCAGGAAGTCGACGTTTGGTTATTTGCTCCTTATGGCTAATGGAGCACTATCTTGGAAAGCGCCAACCAGACTATCACTGCGACGTCTGCCATGGAAACAAAATTTGTGGCATGCTATGAGGCCACTGTTCAGGGGATGTGGTTGCGGAACTATATCTCAGGACTTGGAATTGTTGACAGTATTGACAGGCCACTGAGAATTCATTGTGATAATACCGCAGCAGTTTTCTTCTCAAAGAATGACAAGTATTCTAATGGATCGAAACATATGGAGTTGAAATACTTTATCGTAAAAGAAAAAGTTCAGAAATAGACAATGCCAATTGAGCACATAAGTACTTAGCTTATGGCAGTGGATCCATTGACAAAAGGGTTACCTGTAAATAACTTTAAAGAACATGCCAATAGAATAGGCCTTGGGCGTAACTCAAATTGATGTATTTTTGGACTACTTTATGCATTTATATATGATCTTGACACTTGAGTACTCATGTATGAGTTTCTGAATTTATATTTTTGTTTATTCTATTTGTGTGTACACATTATATATATTTTATTACTAACATAAATAGTCTTTGAATTAAGATATTTATGTTGTACCATTATGAAAAAGATTTCTCGCTTATGGGTTATTGTAATACCCCACCCACCTCAAAAAAAAAGTCCCACATCGGTAGTGAGGTGGGTGGGTTGGGTGTTAATATGAGGGAAGCTCCCTCTCCCATGTGTTGGGCCTTTTGGGCCTGGTCATGTGGGCCAGGGCCCAAAGCGAACAATATCTCACTGGGAAGTTGGGGTAGGGTTGTTACAAGTGGTTTCAGAGCACGGTTTAACATTCGGACAGTGTGGGCCCTCTACCTCTGTGATGTGACAGAACTGGGGACATCCCTGGTTTTAAGGGGAGTAGATTGTAATACCCCCATCCACCTCAGAAAAAGGTCCCACATCGGTAGTGAGGTGGGTGGGTAGGGTGTTAATATGAGGGAAGCCCTCTTCTCCCGTGTGTGAGAAACAAAAACCGTGAGGGCATGGTGGGCCCAAAGCGGATAATATCACTCTGGGAAGTTGGGGTTGGGTCGTTACAGTTGTATTAAGTGGGTCACTTGTGTTGTGGCTAATGGAAGGGAACATGTCGGAAAAGATGATGTGCAACCCCATTGCTCGCATTTGTGGGTCATTTAATATTAGCATTATGATGATGACCGTATTATGATTATTTGGAAGTGGGTTATGTGCGCGCCTTATATTATCCTTATTTGAATCCAATAATGATGTAATGTGGGTTAAGTGAGAGAATGTAAACCAATAATATAACCCACAATAAGGCATACACGGTTTTTGAATTTGAGTGGGGTCCACACACAAATACACCACACGGTTTTGAGAAATCTTTTAGGATTTGTTTCCTATTTTGACGGAAAGTAGCATTTATAGAAAATACACAGCTTTAGAGCCCTCTTTCTGCCATGGATCGATTCTCTCTCTGTCTCAACCCATCACCGTACGAAACCTAGAGGAGAAATTAAGAAGGAAAGGAGAAAAACTCTTGTGCAATAGTTTTTACAGGAGGAAAACGAAAACAGAGCAAGGAAGCGACGTACGTCTGTTGGAAAGCATGGATTCAGGTATGTTTAATGTTATGATATTTTTTGCATAATCAATGGTTTGTTTATTGGGAGTATCATTGATTCACGATCCTGATACACTAATGAATCATGGATTGAATGATAGTTTCATTGGGTACATAAAGAACACGAAATATCGACGTTCAAACGTTAACTTCATGTCCAAGTTTCAATCCTATATTGAAAATTTTCTAACATCATTCTCTTCTTTTTCTCTCAACAATAAAAGTTACATTTCAGCACAGGAGCAACTCTCAAAATAATACAGATTTTGGCTCTCTCTCTAGATAACTCAATATGGAAAAACAGAGATGGCTCAACTCATGATATTCAATTTGGGTGCTCTAAGCTCTAAGGATAGGCAAATTAATTTCTCCGAGTGTTGGACATGGGAGTGGTGGAGTTTTCTTCTCTCTCACTTTTCTTTTTTTTCTCTCACTTCTCTTCCACACCTACTCCTCATAATGGTCGGTACATATATAGAACATTTTGAATGCATTACCGTTATCATGCATTGAGTGAAGAAGATGACTGTTCTGTATTTAGTGCGCCACCTACTCGACCGTTGCCATCAAACAGTCATCAGTTAACAAAAGCAATCGACGACATGTGCCTTTTGTATAAGTACTCAAATTTGCATAGGTGACGATCCATTATGTAACAGTTGACGAAAGAATAACAGAGACTAGCTTTGTTCTGTAGATGTCTGTGCAGTCGACATTTACGACCTATTAGTCGACTGTAATTTATCATAGACCAACCATTTGTTACAGTCACATAAACAGTCGCCAGTATATTTTGTATGGTACAGTCGACAACAATGAGTCTGCCTATTCGACAATTTGATCATGAATTACCGTTGATGTTGTTGTTGGTCTTATACAACTCTTTTGATATTCAATGGTTTGGAGTTGACGCCATGTGTCAGTTAAATTCCTCAATGTTGGTCTTACATAGTTTATATAATATTTGATGGTTCAAACCATTGTTATAAGAACCGGGTTGGGCCACGGTCGAACCGAAGGTTCAACTGTGACCGCCTCATTCACGGTCCGGTTCGCTAGAAAAACCTTGCCAAATGTTAAACCGTAGTTCGCCACGTTTTATGCAATAAAACTTGAGCCGTGAATTGCGGGTTAGCTTTCTCAACTTTTCTCTGATGTGGATTTTGGGGTTTTACCTGCATCTTTTCATGCATGTCTTCTTCTTCTTCGTCGAAAGGAGAGGGTCAGGGTCAAAACTGAGAAGAGAGGTAAGGGTGAGAGGAGAGAGAGAAGAGAGATATGTCATGTTTTAATGAAAAGTTTCCCATTACCAAGCTTTTTTTTTTTTTCCAATCCCTCTGTTTTTAATGTTTCCCATTCCTCGAGGGAAAGTTTCCCATTCGAGTATTCCACTTGCCAACTTTTGACTTTGCCATTAATTGATGGAAAATTGGTGCTCTCCCAAGGGTGCATTATTTTTTGGTTCTCCATGTATTAAAATTTTAAATGAAAATGATATAAATAAAATAAATAATTCTAGCTTTATTATTTAAAAATTCTTTCTCGATACTTTTTATATTAAAGTTTGATATTAATAAAGACAATCATATAACTATTGTTAAAATTATTTTTTCCTCAGACGGTTCGGTAGATGGTCTGGTTCTGATGACATTGGTTTGAACTAAGGCCAATATTGGGCTTACATAGCCTTTTTGATGTTCAATGGTATAGGCTAAATACAAGCTTCTAATATTGGTCTTACATAGTCTTTTGACATCCAATGGTTTAGACTAAAGCCAATATTACTGACTGACACAAATACTGGTCTTACACAATCTACATGATATGCAATGGCTTGCACTGATGCCACTGATGGACTTACATAGTTCTTTTAGATATGCAATATTTTAGAACTGCAGCTATCCATATTGGACTTACACTGTTCCTTTTGATATAGAAGTGGGTGTGGAACAGATGCACCTTTTTCTAGGATCCAATTAATCTATTCAATATTGGTCACATGATCCTAGGGGGCGTTCTAAGGTTAGGTCTGAGCCAAGGTGTTCGACATGTTGAGCCAAGGTATTCGCATAACACTATTACCTTGTCATTTGTGTCTTTTAAATATTAGCTTACTGATTTTTTAACCAGATCTCATTTAACTTCTCGGCATCAGTTCTTTGTCTCTAAACTCCAATTGATTCCATTGACGTTATCTGGAGTTTGATGGAGATATTAGAATTATTCCTTTAAAATGTATTAATTAGTTGTATGAGAGATAATTTGAGATATTTTTGGAACAGTAATTGTGTTATTAGAGAAGATGATTAAGGGATATTAGTTGTACAATTAAGAGTAATTAGGGGACAAATTCTAGTCTTATTGTATATAAAAGTCCCCTTGGGAGCTAGAACAACACGATTGACCCTAGAGGGGGGGTGAATATGTCAATCTAAAATTGTTGGTCCTTTTTTAAAAATTACTTGATTGATTTAGTTTAAGCGCAGCGGATATAACAATCAAGAGAGTGTGTGTTAGCAAATGTGATTAAACAATCAACACAAGAAAATAGCTCTAACACTACAAGCATAAGGACACGAGATATATAGTGGTTCGGTTCGCCAACCTACATCCACTGTTAAGACTCGCTCAACCTTGAGCTATCTCCAAATTCACTATGTGAGGACTTACACCCTCACAGTTAGAGTAGGAATTCCACCCACCACTTTGCTAGAGACAATGCTCTAGAGTTTTTTATAGTGATTCCAGAGCCAATCCTCCTTATTACACTTTCGAGACAAAGGTTTTAAAATCAAAATTAAAACCAAGAATCACTTGCCTTTGAAGTTTTTTCTCGTTGACGTGTGCTTTTTGAAGATCCAACCCAATGTGTGCCGACGCTCCTCCTCGTAGTTGTCGTAAAGAAATCACAATCTCAGGGTGACAAGGAAACTAGTTTTACCACAGGTTTCCTAGTTTATGTTTCTTTCCTCCTCTCTTTCTCACTTTCAAACTCAATCAATAGATTAATTGTTTATGATATTTCTTTCCTCCTCTCTTTCTTACTTCCAAACACAATCAATAGATTGGTTGTTTATAATTCTCAGTACAAGAGTGTTGATCGTTCCATAGAGTATATAACTCTTCTCAGCTCAAGGAAGATGGTAAACGATCATACAACACTCATATTTATAGAGGAGTCTCAACAGTTTTTTTGGCTGTCCAGAATCGATAGGTCGGTGGCACCGATGGGTCGGAGTTCATATTTATTACCGTCCAACCACCCAACCGTTGCGCATTAAATGCACTCCCATCGGCTTTATTACTTCCCGGTCGATAGGTCGGTGTCACCGATAGGTTGACAGTTATGGCACTGAGAGGTCGGTCCATACGAGTGTCTCTGTAACGACCCGCCCTTTTTTCATTGATTAAATAAGAGTATTTAAAAAAAAAAAGAAAACAGAAAAGGGACAGATACGTCATGACGGGAGCTGAGTCCGAGTCCGAAGATTCGTCCCTCGACTGGCCCAATTCTAGCACACACGTGGGTCAACCCACCAAATACTTTTACGTGTGTTAGTATAACACTTGTGAAACAACCCATGCGGAAATAACATTTTGCAGAATGATAATACTAAACATTTGATAGCAAAGATGAAAATTACTTAACCAAATAAATCAAAATATCAAACCATATCCAAAATAGAAGTTATCTAAATTATTATATCAATGATCCTATGAAATTACATAGTTCTATCAAAATGCCAAAATAAGAACTATGATATTCTTTAAGCATCTCCAGATCCATCTCTTCGTCAAGCATGGCTACCGCTAGGTCCAGCTTATTCTCATTTACCCTGATCTGTGTTAATATTTAGGGGAAAATGTAAGGGCTTAGTCAACTTGCCTAGTAGGAAATTCCGATCACAAAATGTACAAAGTGTGAAATCTCACAATATCATATAATAAAGAAAACAATGAAGAAAATCTCAAAATATGGTTAGCACATGTTTCTCAAATTCAATATAGAAGATGTACCAATGTCTTATAAATCAGAAATCATAAAACTGATATGCCATGGGTGTCATGGATCAATGATATGCCCACCCATTTTCATACATCAGATCATAAAAAATTACTTCAATAAATGATTCTCAATAATTGGCCACTTATGTCCACAACATTTGAGGCGGCAACCACCAGGGTGTTGTTACCTATCCACAAATTAACTGATACTATCGGTGGAGTGTGGTCATATAACGACCCGACCCGTGAAAAGGGTTTAGTGTCCAACTCAGTGTGAAATTGTCCGCTCTTGGTCCAAAAACATGGCCCTCACGATTTTGCCTTTGGGCCTAGGCCCAAATGCGTTACACTAACACCACTTATAAACCCCATTAGGAAGTTCCTCACTTCCGATGTGGGACTTTGCAAAGCTCCCACCCGCCCAACTACTGCTGGGTTGTCGGTTATGACCGGCCCACACTGATGGTCCGACTGACAGGGCCTAATTCCACTTGGATAAGCCTCTCTAGGGCCTGGTCTCTGGCTCATGGGTTAGGATATCACAGGTCTCCTCCCTCTAAGCAGGATTTCGGGACCTTCCCAGGAACTCTTTGGCCCAATTAAGTTGTAACATTCATATCAAGGGACAGGGCCAAAATCCAATATTTCACTTATTGTATACGAGACCAAGCAAGTCCGGACAATTCTTCTTGGATCGCTAAGATCAACCCTCCTATGCAACCATGCATGAGGTAATGTGTGCAATAATGATGCCAAAATCATGCATCAAATAGTTTTTTTTTTTTTTCAAACATCATTTCTATATAAAATCATGAGTAAAATAAAATCAAGATCTCATAAATTAATATTTATCAAAACCATTCACATTGTTGTGCTTCAATAAAGTAGAAACTCCTACCTGATCGAAAATGATCAACCCAATAAGATTCACGCATTTGACGTCAGAATTACCCTCGACTCCTTTTGTCCATATACATGTTCAAATGAAAATCTATACATTATTATCACATAAAATCCTTATCTAATCTGTGTAGGTCTAATCTAAACCTAAAGATCTACTGTAAGATTTCCAAGACCTAAATGATTTTATTCATATTTGATTTTAACTACAGATACATTAACTTTCTGAATTTGCTTTTGTTTCAGGCCAACATATCGACACTGTCGATACATCGCCTCTGGACACAGTCGACACATCGATTATCTTCGATATGTTGGCTGGACTCTGTCTGTTTCCAGTTTATATTTTCCAGTTCCTTTTCGGTCATATATATATATATATATATATATATATATATATATATATATATATATATATATATATATATATATATATATATATATATATATATATCGACTTAGTCGATATATCCAGTAGTTCGTACGGTCGATATGTCGAGTTTGTCGACATATCCTGCTGATTTGATTCGTCAGTTCCTTAAGTCATCATTTGTTTCCCAATTATAAGTATCAATCCACTCAATACCTCCATACATGCTTTTACCTATATATCGACATAATCGATGTATCGTCCATTGTTTCTGAACTATACATATCGATCAAATCGATACATGTGCATTCTGGGATTTTGGTTTATTTGAACTTATACTCCATCTCTGTTCACAGGCTGATACATCAGTTCTGTCGATGCATCATCCGTGAATCAGTCTGTTGCCCTTATTTAGTTCCCAGCAGACCCAAACTGATATGTTGGTCTAATCAATATATTTACCAGGGATCATCTCCAGGCCGACATATCTAGCGAGTCGATATATCATCGATGGGTCGTGCTGAGATCAATTCCTCATCCCGTCGTTCCATATTATGTCTGTTGTCCCGAGATCAGTTTATCATTCATACGTTTTATTATTATTTTATTTCAGTAATACCTAGGCCGATACATCGACATAAGCGATGTGTCGTCATGGGTTCCAGTTCGATACTTAACATCTTTGGTTCATTGAATTCTCGCCCAGACGACACATCGACGAAGTTGATATGTCGACTGGGTTGAGTCAGAATTCATGGACCCATCGTCCATGGCTTCCCTTTACTCAAGTGTTTATGGTTCTTGGGTTATTTCTTTCCCAATACATTCATACAAGTTTCTAAACAATCTAAGGTTATTGATTTATTTTAAAACTATCAGAATTCACTAACCTCGAGTGATTCTCAAGTGTGCTTGAATGGGTGAAATCTGATCTCCTTTGTTTCCTTGCTGACTCGATTTCTCCTTCCTCTCGCTTGGTCTCTCATTCCTTTCCCGGAACAGAAGAAGCCCGTGAGGAGGTGAAAAGGTTTCCCGGTCGAGTTGAAGGTTAGGATGTGTGTGAGAGGGTGTACTCGGATGGTAAAGAGGGGTGGTTAAGCACTCTGGTTTTTCTTTTTCTTTTTTTTTCACTTTTTTTCCTCTCTTTTTTCTTTCTTTCTTTTCTTCCCTTTTCCTTCATTTTATTTTCTTTTTATCTTCACCTTTTGTTATTCCTAGACCCTTAATCGAGTTCTTGAAAATTGAAGGGTCATTGTAAATACCTATGCATAGAACAACGAATGGTTTGGGTGGTGGTAGACATAACGTCTGCTGAAGACGTTCCGTCTACTCAAAACATCTACTTTGTTGATGTGTCGACCCATTTGATGATCTTTTCCCCCTATACATTGATCAAGTTGATGTATCACCTGGAAATGTTCAGACTCCCCGACACATCGACCAATCCGATGTATCGTCCGAGGAAACTTTAGTTTTCCTTTATTTCTTTCAATAAGCATTTACATTATTTGGACCAAAATCATATATTTCATTTATATGATAAAATAAATTACATAATAAGAGGATTTAAAATTCTAGGTCCTTATTGTCTCGATCTGGGGCAAAACCATGCTAACAGTAGTTTAAAGTCAAAAACCTATCTAACCCAGAACGACATGTCGCCCTTTACCGAGTGGTCGGTCCTGGTACTCTCGATCGGTCTTGAACAACCGATATGTCTGTTTTCGCGAGAGCCCACTTGAATTCATAGTACAGAACTCACAAATTTTATACCGATGAGTCGTCAACGACAAGGGGTCATTTAAGTTCATCACCGAGGGGTCGGTACATACGAGACTCTCAGTCAGAGGCTTTCTCAGAATCACAATTCTTTGATCCAGAACCTTTTGTCAATCTAGCCGACCAGTCTTTGACCACGATGGGTCGATCTTGTCTCTACTGAGGGGTCAGTGAGTACGACTGGTCGAGCTGACAGTGAACATAGTTCATATTTCCAATTCACTGTCCAGCTTCCTCTCTTAGGCTTATTTATGGATTTACCATTTGTTCAACTAAGCCTAGAGAATGGTCCTCTCTAAGGTGTCGGTACCACCTAAAGTCATCTATGGCCAAATACCTGTTTTTGTGACTGCCATGGCGATAAGCTTTTGAACCCGGTGGAGCATGATCTTCATTCTTGGTCATCTCGAGTCTTCAAGCTTCTTAAGAAGTGCTTCTTCCCGAGTCATGAAATTGACAAACAGGAACTCTGCAAAGCTGGAGCACTAACAGAATATTCATACACACTCTTCGTTAATGGGAAATTACACATTCAAAAACTTTTACAGTTATATTTCAATAGAGATTTTGCGAAGACCATGTCACTCTAAATGACATCTTAGTGGGTGAAGCTCTCCTAATGAGAGCATTTTTTATCTATCTTAGCCACATTTACAAAGAAAGTTGCTGGCACTAGTTGCTACTATTGCCTGATCAAAACCATTTCGCATTTCGCTTCGCGATTTCCATAGATACCTACAAGTAATGTTATTTTTTCTTTCATTTAGTTATTTTGAATTTGACCATGATCCTTTTTAGTAGCCTATTATTGAAACAATTTTAGAATGAAATAGCAACCACCAATCAAAGTTATGAACTTGGATTTGATCCATTTATAGAACTCCAAAGGATTAAAGCTTAGGTAATGTAGGAGAAAGGTGTTTTTTTTTTTTTTTTTTTGGTATTAAGTCCTCATCTCAGGAACTTGTTTTATGAAATGAAAGCTTCAAGTTCAATTTCTACTCCACACCAAAGGGTCACTCTTCATAGAATTACCTATTGTGTATGACTAAGGAGGCTTACACATGCCTCGAAGATTAATCGGGTGTTCTAACCAGCCTGAATACCTTGATATTGAGTCAATAATATTTTAATTCTAAAATATTTCAAAATAAGTCCGTGATTACCAAAAGGGAAAAGTGTGGTTCCCACCATGAAATGATGTCCAAAAGTCTATTTCTCATAAAAAAAAATATGGTCAACAAGGGCACTGAATCATTGTATGTATCTTAGTATGGAGGATAAAACTCAAATTTGTGTAAAAATATAAAATTATGAAAAAGATAAATATGACAAAAAAGATAAGAAATAGTGATGCAACTCAATTCACATATTCCACACATGTTGAAAAATAAAATACATGATGCAGCAAACACACAAGCTTCCTCTCTTTGCCTACAGTGAGAGATAGGAATGATTCTACTATCTTAGAGAATAATATTACAATGCTCTCTTCTTCTCGCTTCTTTCAATACAAATGAATTCCTATAACTCTAGAAATACCTCCAAGATATGATATATTGATGACACCAGGGGTAAAAATAGTGGCTCAGCCAATATATCGCCGTTATGTTTCTCTTTCCTCCTGATTTTTATTTTTTATTTCATAAAATTTTAGAAAAAGTATGGACTTCATGAATATATTATTTTTTTAATTTAAATATTGGTCATTTACATTTTCAAATCTTGCTTTTAAATTACAAACTCGAGAATTTCAAATGTTTTTAAAAAATAATAAAAAATTACAAAAATGAGCAAAGAATATTGCACAGTCCACTGTCTCAACCACAACAACAAATCTATAACTCAAGTGACCAACATCACACCTACATGCAAAAATCCATAAGAAAAAAATATTAGAAGCTGCATTGAAAAGTTTATATGAAATTTAATATGTTTTAATGTTTTATTTTATACGATTACTGGATATCGAAAATGTTAAATACCGTTGCTTAAAAAATTGACACTTGTTTCGTAGGGCAGCACCGAGGACTCCCCATGTAGGAGAATGAGATTCTTGAAGAGCCATGGCATCAAATGTGCACGCCAACAAACAAGACTTGTTCCCATACATGAAAAAAAGGACCAAAGAAAGCCATTTCCATTCCCATTGCCTTTCCCATCTCGAGTTGATGAATGGGAAAGAGAGAGATTGACATGGCCTGCATCCAGTGCCGGCCCTGAGATTTCAGGGGCCCTAGGCGAACTCTTAAAGAGGGGCCTTTTTACAAATTGTGAAACATCCAAATAATATATCATAATCAATTTTTTTAATGAATAGTTAATATTATTCATTCGAAAGGAGAGCCCACAAAAAAAGGAGTTTACAACACGTAGCCCGAGCAAGGTAGTGGAACAAAAAATCAAGCCCAAACAAACAAAGGCCAAGAGACATGGCCCACAACATAGATGGGCAAGCCCACACCCTGGGCCAGGGAAATAACCCCTACAAACAATCAGTTGTAGTGGCATCCAATACCAAAGGAAAAAAATGCCAGAAGAGTTACCAGTTAGCAGGTAATTTGGAAAATGTAAAGAGCGAGAGTTCTTGTCGCCGGTGAATTTAACCTTGCCAAAAATGAATGTGCAGAGGAGGGCTTAATCACTCGAACATGACAGCATTGCGTCCAAAGATTGTTGGAGGAAGTCATTTCCACACAAAGGATAAGGTGATGAAGAGGAAGACCCATACGAAAAATAGAGAGCAGAGTGGACTGTAACAAAAGAAGCAAAGGTAAATTGTGCTCCAACTACAGTGGAGGCATAATCAAATTTATAACAAAGTACTATTTTAAATTTATTCTTTTCGAATTTTGAGATGCAAAATTACTAATTAAATTAATATATTCAAGTTTTTTTAACATATCTTTTTCAATAGATAAAATAGTTAATCCATTCAATCTTTCTTTTGACATTGTAGACCTAAGATAAGATTTTATCAGTTTTAACTTTGAAAACTTCTTTCTGCAGAGGCAACTGTAACTGATATAGTCAACATTATCCTATAAGCAATCCATGCATTTGGAAAACAATAATTCATTCTTTTTATATAATTTAACACTTCAATTGTATCTTTTACTTCCTTTGGTACTCCATCTTTCAAAATTTACAATTTTAAAAATAATTCACTTCCATCAGTATCAGAAATCATGTCATGTCTTAGAAAATCTTCAAGCTTATTAAAAGAACTCTTCAAACTATCATCATCTAAAGAATTTAACTTTTCCAAATCAAACAAAAATCCAAAAGTATCTTCATATGTTTGAAATTGTTCAAATCTAGTCTTAAGTGACATAAGAGCTTGATCAATTATATGTAAGAAGTAATTAACTCTAAAATATTTTTCAAGTGATTGTGTTATCTCGTTACTAGCATTCTCATCAAAATGTTTTTTTCTACGAATAATACGTTTTTCACAAAATATAGGTTCAATTTCCATTTTTCTAGCAATCTCTTTAGCATCAATCATGGTAGATTCAAATCCATTTTCTCTTTGAGTTTCAAAAAAAGAAATGAGTTGTTTTAAAGAATTTAAAGCAACACCAATATGCATGTCTTTTGCTTGTAAAATTTTACTAGTTTTATTAACCGCAAACAATATATTATACCAAATACCATGCTAAGTGTTTGCTAATTTTTAATGTTGCTAAGTCTTCAGCATCACTCTTTGTCTTAGGATCTTCACAAGTGTTTGCTAAGTCAATTAAAGTATCTCTAATTTGTGGAGCTTGGAATCTAATTGCTTTTTCACTTTCAATGTGACTTTCCCAACGTATTTGTGATAATAGCTTAGTGTGATACCTTTAACATAATCTTTAAAAACTGTCCACCGTTTTGTAGAAGACGAAAATACATTATATATACGTTGTATAATTCCAAAAAATGTTTTACCTTGAGAACAAGAATTCACTATATCACAAAGTGCCAAGTCAAGACTATGACAACCACAATGAGCATAGAATGCCTTAGGATTTATTTGTAGTACCATATTTTGTACTCCTTTATTTTTCCTTGTCATATTAGAGCCATTATCATATCCTTATCCCCTTATATCATCAATATTAAGTTCAAGAGTTTTTAGAACATTTATAAGTTCATTAAAAAGTCTTTGTCCCGATGTATCTTCCACCTTTAAAAATCCTAAGAAAAATTCTTCTACTTTTATTTTACTTGTTGAAATATCCACACAACGTGCCATGATAGACATTTGTTCTTCATGACACTTATCTGGAGTACAATAAAGGATAATCGAAAAGTATTTTGATTCTTTGATCCTTTTAATTATTGCATTTTTTACCTCACCCGCTAACAAAAGTATTAATTCATTTTGAATTTATGACAAAGATAGTGGTAGTGAATTTATTTATCTTGAATACGTCGAATGTGTTCTTGCATTATAGGTTCAAATTCAGCAATCATTTCAATAAACTTTAAAAAGTTTCCATTACTTTCTTCATAAATCTTTTCATTGTCTCCACGAAATGTCAAATTGTTTTTAGCAAGAGCTTTCATAATACCAATTATTCTTAAGAGTACTTGTCTCCAGTGTTCCTTATCTTTATTAATTTGTTCTTGTACAGTTTTATCAATTGTTTCATTTTTTTTGTAATCTTAATTTCAATTCTATCCATCTTCTCATATTAGTAATGTGGTCATTAGTAGTTTCATGGCTCTTGAGTCTATAACCAAGATTATTCCAGTCATTACTTCCTTAATCTGTCAATTGAGTTTTGACTCCATCTTGCTTAAACAGCTTATAGCAAAAATAAAATATTTTATCCAAAGCAATTGAGTAAACTAGCCATTCTCTATCTTGTTTTTCTCCATTTGATAAATTTCGAATATAATGTGTAATAGAAAAATGTCTATTGTTTGAATCTTTAGGAAAGTTAATATCAGTATCTCTTATAGGACCTCTTTTTATTAATATGTCTCTCAAATTTTGGTCCATACTTTTCCAATTACCAGGATCATATATGTTTAAAAGAACATGTTCATTCTTATTTTCATTTTCTTGAGTCTCATTCTTATTTTCATTTTCTTCATTCACATTCTTATTTTCATTATTACTCTCATTCATATGTTCTTCATTCACCAAATTAATATTATTACGTTCATTTATAGTTTCTTCATTATCATTATGTTCATCATTAACCAAATCTTCAATTGGACTTTTAGTTTGTTCACTTTTGCTAAAATTCCTATTAAGAGATCCTGCTTGAGATTCAATTAATTCTTGAATTTGTTTTTGCTTTTTTCTTTTTGCATGTCCAGAAGGATATTTTCTATTAGACATAATGATAGTGATAACTAATACAAAATTAACAGCTAGATAATAAAAATCAAAGAATAATAAAACCTGATTTGATTTGCGAATAAACAAGAATCGTCCGCCTCCCCGCCCACAAGATCAATCACAGTCACAATCACAGAATCAATTTCACTGCAAAATATGAATATAAAAAAATCAATTTAAATGTATTCATTAACTAAGAGAAAATGTATAAAATAGAAGCTATATACTGGTCCTCAGTCAAAATGAGAATCAATCAAAGGAAAAGAAAAACAACATAATCAACCCCCAATATTAGAAGAGTGAAGTTGAGTCAAGTGAAGAGATGAGATTCCTGAATTGGAATGTGGAAAACCATGTGATTGCTTGCCTTTGTTTCTCCATTTACAACTTTTAGATTTCCTTTTTCTGATCTGAAAAAAGATGTAATCTGGGTTATAGAATTTTAAATAACCCACAAGGAATCAAAGCACATGGAACAGTAAATTAAATTTACAGAACATAAAAAATAAAAAAATATTAAAGATAAAAAATAATTAAATGAAAGAGGCAGTGCTCAAAGGTCATTCATTTTTAAAGAAGAAGGTGATAGAGTGGGGTGGGGGACACGTGAGGAAAGCATCCAACAACAAATGCAAAACGACATTGATTGTCACTTAAAAGGAAATTTTAGGAACAGATCAGTACTGGACTCTGCAATTTGCAATCGATGCCATATGAGTGCATGGCCAATATGCATATTTTCAGCATTCAACATATAAAAGCCGAAATCCCCTCTTGATTGCAAAGATCCCAAAGTCCTCAGACCTCTCGTCCTCTCCATCCCTGCTTTACAAGTTTACAACCACAAGCCAAAAGATTAGAAGTGCCCAAGAGAACTTACTGATTTAACGAATGTGGAAGTGATCTGCCGGTCGGGGAAGAAACGTCGGCCGAGAGTGTCGGCCTATAGGAGAAGAAACACGAGCCGAGAGACAACACGTCAGCATAGTGAGAGGTGCACGACAGAGAGAGCCAGAGGGGTAGAGAACGTAGCAGAGAGCCAGAAGATCGAGAGAGAGGCAACAGAGAGCCAAGAGACCGAGAGAGAGGCAGCAGAGAGGAGACCAAGAGAGAAGAAATTAGGTCTTTTTTTTTCTTAGTTTTTTTGGAAATGAGAAGTAAAGGAGTGAGTTTGAGCGTTTGGCATGTAAGTGGGTTTGGTGTGTTTCTGTGATGGAGCGGAAGTTGAAAAGTGCAGAAATCGAAATGCGTGTACCGAAACGCCTGAAATGTGTGAGATTTTTACTGGGCCTATTTAGTGAGTTCATGGATTTGGGGGCCCTGCCTATCTCGGGGCCCTAGACGACGGCCTAGTTCGCCTAAAGGTAGGGTCGGGCCTGCATGCATGCTGTTGAAAAATGGAGCTATGCATACATGCATACAGGTGGAAAAGGGAGCTACACACATACCGTTGGAAAATGGAGCCTGCATGTAAGCCTACATGCATGCGTTGGAGAAGGGAGCCTGCATGCAGCCTTCTTTATCTCAATTTTCATATTTGAAATAAGAACAAAGATAGTAATGCAGTGTAGATGTAAAATGAGCTTGAAGCTTTTGGTGAACAAGAGTTCAAACAAAGTGTTATCTGAAGAAGCCAGTAAAGAATTTGTAGATTTTTTTTTTTAATATTTTTTAATAATGCCACTCTTTAACATTTGAATAAGGATTTGAATAACTATATTGGGCCAATATCAGTATGTTTTCAAATATGGAATTTGAAAAATAGAAAATCAGGCCCATATCGGCCTTTTATTAAATTAATTTTTTTTTGGAATTTACAAAATAGATAATCATTTTTAAAAATTATTTATTCACCAATATCACCCTTTATTTTTTTTAAAACCATTTCCACCAATATTATTTATGTACGGCCGAGACAATATGTATCAGCCGATATGTTTACCCTAGGATGACACTAGTTACAAATTACAAAAATACTTTTATGCCTTTAATTTTTTTTTGTGTAACCCTCAATTGAGGCCTAGTGTCCAATGATCCGGATTTACACAAAATACAGAACATGAACAAATAAACACGATTTTGTTGTATCATTTGCTAAATTTTACTTACAGCAAGTTTCATTGAGTATGGTTAATCTACACAAGTTGTTTGCCTGTCAAAAATGAAAAAAAAAAAAAATTATGCTACATAGTGACAGTAAATGTATTTAAGTGTAGAGAATAAGGCTCAAATGTGAGTAATATAAAGAAAAGTCGTAAATCATTCAAATTTTGTAGTATGAGACACTCACTATATTTTGCTTACAACAAGATTTTATCCGGTATGGATGTATGGTTAATGTTACAGACCAGTGTCTTAAAAGCCGGATCAGACAGGCCGATTCAACCAGAACTAGTCTATGGGGGTCCGGTCCACCATTGAAACAATGCAAGTCATACACCTCTGTATTGGGATTTGGGAGTCTTTTATTATGGTCAGCGATCGTCCCAAGGGTATTTTGTGTTTAGCGACACGGGTTTTAGTGTATTCCTGATATTACCCTTCGCATGAACAGTAAAATTTCAATGGGCTGATTTTTACTGTTTATGTGAATTTCGGCGAGCCGATTTGAAATTTCGGAGAGCTGAATTGCACTGTTCATGAATTTTGGCGAGTTGACTTGCAATTTTGGATAGTCGAATTGCACTATTCATGAATTTTGGCGAGCCGACTTGTAATTTTTGAGAGCTGAATTGCATTGTTCATGAATTTTGGTGAGCCGACTTGTAATTTCGGTGAGCCGATTTGCACTGTTCATGAATTTTGGCGAGTCGACTTATAATTTCGGTAAGCCGATTGTACTGTTCATGAATTTTGGCGTTCTTTTTTCTTCGGTACAGCAAGTGGAAGACAAATTGCGCATCACGGTAAAACCCGTGTCTGTATACACAAAATGCCCGTGTGAGGATTGCTGGCCTTTTATTATTTGGTGATTCTTATTTTTGTTCTTTTCAATGGCTTGATTCACCCAAGGGTTTAAAACTCGCCCTGATCGAGATGGCGATATCGGTCGATATCATTCCTTCTCCTCTCTTTTTTTTTTTCAAATCTCAGCCGAAATTCATTTATTTAATTTTTTTATTAAAAAAGGCACTTTTTAAAAAAAATCTAAAAAAAAGTTAAAATATTGACTTATATCGACCAATAGTTGTACCCTCATTCACCTCTGCTGGGAATTTGGGACTTTGACAATAGTTGAGATCCTTACCCAATGGCCAAGCCCCAAATCAAGTTCTAATCATCATATTTTCTTGAAAAGTAAAATTTAGACAAGTTTTTGGATTTGACTCAAAAAATTCGGTAAAATTTAATTTTTTTTACTCTATTTATTTTATTTTTCATTTAATTATAAGTTCAAAATTATGATGTCGGTTGAAACAGTTTAATCCACTGGTTGAACCTAAGTAGACCGAGCATAATACAAAACTTTCAATCAATGTCATTGCTATAGGTTATTGATACTTGATAGAGTATTTCAGACTTGAGTCATTTCTCATATAAATGCATAATGTATCCAAATACAATTTGTGCCAATGAGTTGAAATATTGGGCCCATTTAATTTAAACCTACTTGCACTTTGAGATAGCTCCATAAATACTCTTAGACCTTTGTAGCAACATGTGGTTCTTTGGTTTATTGGGCCAATATGAACAATTTGGACCTAAATGGATCTGAACCTTCAATAATAATGATTTTGGGCTTCAAAATAAACTTCTTTCCTTGGGTTCGAAAATGAAAATGGTTTTGAACTTCAGATGTAGAGAAAATATATGTAGAGTACTTGATGATTCATGTATTGCAGGCTTCTTTACATTTGGAAAAGAAATTAGGCCAATAAAAAGTTGCTCAACTTGGCCAAATCTTAAAATAAGGTAACACGTGTTGAAAACTTGAAATATTTTGATTTACATTCTTTTCAAATGCTTAGCAGACATAGGAAGGGGTGTGTTGGTGACAAATTGTCTTTTAAATCTCTATTTTTAAATTTTATGATTAAGATATTCAAGCTTTTTAGAGGACTCAACTCATCCTTGAAGCATGTGTAAGCCTTTCTACCCATGCATACCGAGTAAATCCATAGGGAATAGCTCTCTAGAGTAGAGTGGAAATCGAACTCCATCCCCTTCGAATTAAAATAAACATCGATAAGATTTGAACCTAGATTAATTCTCTATTCTATTACAGTCTATTTAGTTTTCTTAACAACGAAAACATAATGTAATAGGCTGTATTTTATTCCATTCTATTCTCAAAATTCTTAAAATTGAAGATAGTCTTGTTCTTTTCTTTGATTTCCACTTGTGGAGAAGGATAATTGATTTTAACAACTATTGAGAAAGGCTGAACTTATTAATCTGGAATCATCTAAAGGGGAAACTTATCCTAAAAGGAGAACCTGAGACCAACCTTAACCAAGTTTATGGAAGAATTTTTTTGTCCTAGTCTGTCATTGTTGCAAAATCAACATCACCTTAGCATCTCACTTGGTTGATTCTATACATCCTTGTTTTTGTATCATCATTCCCTATTTTTTATTTATTAAATCTGATTGTTTGATTGAATGAATCTGTTTGTCCCCCATTTTTAACTATTACTATTCACAACAATTTGTAGGGTATTTTTAGGATCATCAATTAAGATGCAAAGCACCATTTCCATTTATAGCACTTTGCATATAATTTTAGCATTCTTCATCTATTATTCAATGGTTTTCTTAAAACTAAGGCTGTCCTTAAATTGGATTAAAAAAATTAAACTTAAACTAAACATGAAATACATGAGAGACTTATTGTCACGCCGCGACCCTCTGGGCCCACTGACGTGAGAATTTTTTTTTTCTAATACAATACTGAGCCTTTGCGGAAATCATCTTAATACGTGGGCTTAACATCTCGTATGACCAAGTTTGGATCTGATATTTGGCAGCCTCGGACCTAACCATACCTAGCCGGTAAAAATCCCAGGCAGATGGAGGGGCCACCATGGGCCCGCTTAAGACCCAAAACCTCGACAGATTCTACCTCGACGCATAGCATGTGGATACACTACTAACCAACATGTAATCTATAACATGACCTCTTAGGAAAGTCCAAATAGAAAATGTCACACATGATCTGCCTAACATTTATCATCAATCAATCCCATCAACATCAGAATTGCACATCAGAAACGAAGTAGACTTTATTACATCATACAGTGTTTCAAACGAACACCATAAAGAGTTTATTACATTGTATGCTCATACGTACAACGTCTACTAAGCTAAACATAAGATTCCAACATTGGGTAGATAGCTAAAGGGTTTTCACCCTACACTACAGCTGAAGATCCTCCTGTCCTTCGACCTCTGGGTTTCCTATTTCGTAAGGGGTGTGAGTTTTACAAACTCAGTGAAGAGAAAACAACAGCAAGTTCTGGATAATAAAGCATATTATCAACATAATAAACATGTTATCAAACAATAGTTTATAACTCAGAAATCATGTAGAATAATGTCAACACAGTTATCTACCATGAAATATCTTTCATTTCTCAAAAAGATACCCCCGCCAAACAACGTCTACGGCTCTTCCCTAGCCGCGAGTAATACGTTTCCTATACCACCGGTAAATTCATGCTCACACATAGCCCGTATTTTAAATACACCTCGTACCAGTGCCCTCCACGAGGTAGGTACTTCATACATTGGTGTGAGGTAATTTGATATGCACAGTACACCAATCAATATGCACATCAACACATAGATTTAAACATAATTGTCAACCCACATAATATCTCCCACACATATGATCATAATAACCTCACTCAGCTAACATAGATTCCTAAGCCCTCCCGCATGGAATCATAATATAAATATCAGCAATCAGTATTTAACTATATTATGCTGGAAAATTAAACACAGATTAAAAGCCTACCAACGGGTTATATTATAACACAAATAAGTATTACCGTTCTCTTCAATCGGGTACGCCTACCCTATACTCATCATTTATCGCATAGATTAATTATCCTGCAATACACACAGTCGTACACAAAATGTATATTCCTATCGGAGTCACGGTTGGATACCTGATCTATCATCAGATCACCAACATCACAATACCAAGTAGTCTCTAGGAATAAGTGAGTTCTGTACTCCATTTTAGGATAGCTAGATCTCGACATCCCGAACCACTCTCATGTTCACGTTTCATATGTAGAAAATCATAATCACCTGTGTGAACATTGTCGGTATCACATTCTAATCCCATCACATCCTTTTCGTCAATAAAAATGATCACGGATATCCACTTCTTGTCGTAGGGCTAATGGTGAAAGAAACATTGTATTGAATGCAAAATGAGATGCATTTTAATAAACACATAGTGTGGTTGAATCTCCTCACCTTCGGTTGGCGAGTGTTTTTCAGTAATTTGTTTAAAACGTAAAACAGTGTAAATATAATATATAATAACATTATATATCCTAATATATAATCTGAAGTGTTTAGAATATGATGACAATATGTTTATAGAGTTTTCTTACAATTTTTTAAAAATTACGATTTTGCCCCTGAGCTTAATACGGACTAAAAATAAATCTGGAAGTGGTCTAAAATAAGTATTTTTAAGCTAAAACAACATAAAATCCATTTTTGAAATATTTTCAAAAAATTACATTTTTGTCCCCAAAAAAATATCCAAAATTACCAAAATGCCCTACGCACTATTCACAAAAATTACTAAAATACCACTAGTACTGATCACCAAAATTACGAAAATGTCATTCGGGTACTATTCATAAAAATTATGAAAATATTATTCGGATACTGTTCATAAAAATTACGGAAATACCATCGGGGTACTGTTCACCCAAATTACGAAAATGGCATTCTGACAATTTAGGAAATGAATAGTGCACTGCAAATTACTGTTCATAGGCAAATTTTCTAATTTCCTGTATTTTCTTCTCTAATTTTTATAGAATAAACCGTAAGGTATTTTCTGATGAAATTGAATATCTAGCTTCCTCTTAATGAGGTCTATAAACTAAAAATATTAACTCAAAATAAATACGTAGAGAAGTCGTCTGAAAAATTAAGACAGCTGTTTTAGGGCACTTGTAAACACTAGCAGAGAGAAAAAAATTGTGTGAACTTGTGATTTTTAAAATTAAATTGAGTGCACCTATTTATAGTGTTTTGAAAAACACTATTCGAAACTACTAGAATCACCGTGATCCTTTGATCTGTCGGTAGAGGGTTACAAAAATCTCAACTATTCAATAGTGTCCGCAAAAAAACAGATGAAAAAAAAAATTCTTATCTTCTGCACAGTGAAAATTACTGTTTCTTTAACTTTTTTCTGTTCGTCCATATTAGACCCTAACTCGTGAAAATCCGACACCGCAGGTGTATTGAGAATACGAGGTTTACCTACGGTGGAACGTTCACTCTTTGTTTTGACACCGAAAATAGGGAATTTTTCAAAAAGTCAACGTTTTAATAAAATAGACGGCTTATAATCACCGTGATTTTGACACTTCGAAACAAGTGTTTAAAATACTCATTTTGACATTCTAAAACTATCAAAGAGTTTGATAAAATACAGATCGACTGTGATCTGAGTTTGCTAATTTTTGGAATACGGGGTATTTTAAAAATCGGGACTTTTAGATAAAAGCATGCGTAAAATACACGTTTTGAGGAATACTCGTGAAATTCCGGAAATACCACTAACTAGCGTACTCACAAACTTAATATGTGTGTGAATTTCAAGGTCTGAATATATCAGAAGAGTGGTCTTTCATACTCAAGAAGTTTAGAAGACACTATTCATGATTTTATATGTAAAACAAAAAGCATTAGGTAATGTCCAAAATACCCTCCGAACTTTGTCGAGCTGGATCACTAAGCAAACAAGCTCTGATCGTGTCACATAATACCTTTTCGGGAAGCTCTTTTCGTACTTTATCATATTAACCGGTCACAAAGCCGAGTTAATAGTTTTAAAATTTTGTCATTTTTCTAATTTAAGGGTCGGGTTATTACACTATCTGGTTCATTATCCATTTTTAGTAATAATAAGTGAAAAGATAGATATATTTAATCAAGGAAAATAACCTGCAGAACTTTAAGTGTGATAGTTTGTTCAAAATGATATGTTTATGATGGTTTTCTTATAAAAGGAAAATATAGATAAATAAGGGTGGCTATATAGACACAGGTATTTTCTGCTAGGAGACAGGGGATTTCAAAATCTCATGTGAAATTACTATTTTGCCTTCGGTATTTTGCACCGTCCGAACATCATGCAGTTCATTTTTTGTACGTTCAGATCGTTCGAACAACTATTTTAGAGTAAACTGTCTCCCTGCCAACTGTAATATTTGCCCGTTTGGCTCGAATTTTCAAACAAGGCGGTTTCTCAACCGATTTTTACAAACAATATATTAAAATTTACCTACTCTGAATTATATGAACTCCGGAACTGATTTTAAATGAAAATAGTATAGTGTTGGACTTCAAAAATCGTACCCAAAGAATTAAGAGAGAATGTTATTTTCATTAATTATTTGAGTATAATTTTTTAAGTCCAAAACTATACTCTTTTCACTTAAAATTTATCCTGAAGTTCATAAAATTCAGATTAGGTGAATTTTGATATTTTGTTTATAGAAATCGATCTACAAATGACCTCATTTGAAAACATAGCTTATAAAATAGCACTTGGGTTAATTCGGATCAAAATTCGAGTCAAATCAAGTTGAGTTCAATAAATTTAAATATAACTTGAATTGGATTTTGTAAAATCCAACCTGAACTGACTCCAATTTCAATCTTTAAAAAACAAAATGAAAACTTGTTCAATTCTAGAACATCACTTTTAGCCACTAAATTAGATTGTGTAAATAGTTGATATGCTTCTACCATTCACATAAAAGACTTTTGTTAAATGCAAATTTCTTTGTTTGGAGTCAACTTTTAAGCTGACTATTTGAAAGCATGATCCATGAATATGGTGACCCACAAGAAGAGATGGTTCTCATCAACCAATGAAGGACTGCCACGTGTGCATCAGCATCGCAAATGACCATCTCATTCTTATTGGTTGCTCTGACAGTTGTCCAAGCAAAAAGAACCTAACACAAGCTTCAAAACATACAAACAAAAACAAAAGTGTAAAGGGAGAGATGAGTATTGGGAATCGAGGGAAAAAGAAGTCGGAGAAGAGAGCAGCTGACGAATCAATCGATAAGTATAAAAACATGGGAGAGAATGCATAGAATCCACAGATAAAACAAAGGCATTAAAGGCTGGCTTTGGGGAGACAGCAAAGGATAGCAATAAAAGTTGAGAAAGGTACCAAACATATTTAGTAACCCAAGAAATTCCATCTTGGAAATAAAAAGGAGCAGCGGATTCATACATCTGTCAGCTAATCATTTGAACAGATGGTTTGGTCTTTATCCAAAAAGAAGATTGGAAGCATTAATGCATTAATGATGCACGTCGGGAGCACCAAACCTCTTCAAAAAACTCTTCATGTATATCATGCTAATATACTAATACTGGATGTACTGGATGGTTAGACACACTATTTTTTTTTAAGAGATCTTATTTTAAAATTGTGTAAAAATTATTATTTTACCTTTTATTTTTAAAAAAAAATAATTTTTCTATACAAAATTAAAAGGTAAAATAATAATTTTATATGTTAAAATAGAGTGTCTTTTAAAAGAAAAATTAGATATCTAAATAGCTACTCTATACTAATATATAAAAAAGAGAGTTTAAGGTGGTTATAAAGTAACTTTTGATTGTTTATTTATTAAATGAATATGATTTGCTTCTATTTAAAAAAATAAGAAAATTGTCTATAAAATGATTAAAATAGAAATAAGAACTTTAATATTTTGTTTTTCTAAGTTCGAACAATTTGATCTATTCGTATTAAACTAGCATTAAAAAAAAAGTAAAATGATAAAAATTAAAAAAGTGGATTTTAAGATTGGATTTGATTAGTTGAAAGAATTTGCACTAAGTTTACCATGTCATTATTCAAAGTAAAGAACATTCATACCAAAAAAAAAAAGATTTTAGAATTAAATTTGATGAGTTTAAAGATTTACATTTTTATATTATCATCTGAAACTAGAAAAGAATTACACAATTTTGTGAAATGGAGAAAGAATGATCTACCGCAATTTTTTTTTACCGAAATCACTTACTTGAAGCAACAGTCTCACTACTCCATATCAAGAGAGAGAGTTTTAGGTAACCGTGAAATTTATATAAAAATGGAGAAATAGAAAAATAGACATTTTAATATTAAAATTGGTGAGTTGGATTGATTTATCACACTTTCTTATGTCAATAATTAAAAGCATATAAAATTTTTGTAGAAATACGAAAAATACAAAAATGATTTTAAGATTGGATTTAATGATTTGGAAGAATTTGACAAGATTTAACTAAAAGGTAAGAAACTTGTAAAAATTGCCTAAAATTGGAAAAGAATTTTACAAATGGATATGATGAGTTTTAAATATTTGACTCCATCTTATCATGTTAACAAGTAAAAAGCATAGAAAAAAATCATGTAATAAGGTAAAAACTAAAAAAGGATTTTAGATTGTATTTTTTTGAGCTTATGGATTTGGGCCATTTTTCTCATATTGACACTCAAAAATTAAAAAAATGAAAAGTGCAGAATCTCTTAAAATAAAATAAGGATTTTATAACTGAATATGATGAGTTGAAGAGATTTGGCTTAATAATAAGAACAAGTGGAAGAGGAATTGAAAGATAGGAAAATGGAGAAAAAATGGGTTGAAAGGCTAAGTCCCAAAAACTGATACAAGGTGAAGCCAACTGCATGCAAGGAGCAAAAGGATAGGCAAACAATAATAAAATTCTACCAAATTAAGGGAAGATTATAAAGAAAGCATACAAATTTATAATTTGAGTATAAGTATCCTACTCTAGCTAATACCCAACTCCTTTACAAAGTTCACTTAACCCACTATCTCTCAGCCCCAAATCTCATTAGCATAAGGTTAGGTTGTAATTCTCTCTATCAAAGAAATAGGAAAGTTTCAATTAACAAAAAGTATTGCATTACCTATTTTTGGTCACTTACAAGCCAAAGATAGAAAAAATCGGAGAACAAATTATATGAGATTAGAGTTTAAAGCTATATTTGGATGAGTAGAAAGCTTTTCAAGAGATTCTTCTCTATTGAGAATTCTCTAAGGGATTTTCCTTTATTTTGTTTGATAATTATAAAGAAGAAGGTATTAGAAGAAAAAGAAAAGGAAAAAGAGAATAAGGAAAGAAAATGAAAAACTATGGTTTCAAAAGGAAAAAGATTGCCTTCGCGGTGCGGCACAACTGAGCCCAATTTTTCATTTTTAGTGAATACAAAATAAGGGAAAAGAACCCTAACCGCTAAGTTCATACTATTGTAGCTATCAATAGCTCAACTCGACTAAAATTCTTTACTAATAATGAAAATTTTAAAATACTCTATCATCTCACCTAAGCAACAATTACACACTGACAATAATATCATCTATCATCAGTATTATCATACACCACATGGCCAATAATACAGAAGAAATTAATATCCTAGAAAAAGTTTTGAGAAGTTTCTGTAGTTGGGAGTTGCAATTCAACTAATGAGTTTTCCATTCTCTTTTATGATTTCTTGTATATTTTATTTTCTATATTTGACGATGACTAGTAACTTAATGTCATGTGATATAACTCCTTTCCTTCTTAACTATCAAAGTTTAGAAGAATGGCATGTTGTGTTTTTGGCTCGTATTCAATTGGCGGGCCAAGATTAATTTGTCAAAATTAATTCTATGAATAGTAAGTAGGTGTAGATAAGATTTACACGTGGAGATCTTGTATTCTAATACATATATAGAAGTTGCTAAAAGGTTGCAGCTGTATGCGTGGCTTGCATATGGAGATATGCATGTGTGTTAGGTATTGGCATACATGACAAGTTAGAGATGGTGGAGTTTTCTGTTACAAATATAGGACTCTTCAACGTGGAGGAGTGTCTGAGAATACACTATCCCTCTGTTGTAGGGGTCGAGGAAAGTGCGTGGCATCGAAGGAGACACCGAGAGATGCACAACAAAGAGGATGACCTTTGGCCGTGGACCTCTAATGACTGCATACATGGAGGTAAACTCATGCTAGACATGTGCATGGATGTTTGCATGGTATCGACATAGGAAGCCTTCGAAGATGCACGTTGGAGAGTGGTAAGAGATATGAGTTCTTTTAGATATGAGAGTGGTAAGATAGATAGGTGTAAAGGGCTTAGGACTTCGAGTTTGGGCTCTAGACTCAAGGGAGTCATTATATTGTACTTGTATCATTTCTCTTATATTGAAGATTTCTGTCTCTCCATGAACGTAGGTCAGGTGGGCCAAACCACGTAAAATATTGTATTGTATTGTAGTTGATTCCGTTTATTATTTTGTTTATTCCTCACGCTTTAATTCTAACATGGCAGAATTAGTTCAAAGAACAATTGATGAAAAAAAGCTCCTCTAAGTGAATTTCTCCATTTTTTTTGTAATCCTACTAACAATTTCTTTTACTATATTCAGATTAATCCATCCAAGCTCCTAAAGGTTAGTGAAAGTGACCAATGTTTTGCCTTACATCTAATTTAAAGGTCGGGTTATTACACTTATCTGGCTCATTATCCATTTTTAGTAATAATAAGTGAAAAGACATATTTATTTAATCAAGGAAAATAACTTGCAGAACGTTAAGTGTGATAGTTTGTTCAAAATGATATGTTTATGATGCTTTTCTTGTAAAAGGAAAATATAGATAAATAAGGGTGGCCATATAGACATAGGTATTTTCTGCTAGGAGACACGGGATTTCAAAATCTCGTGTGAAATTACTATTTTGTCTTCGGTATTTTGCACCATCTGAACGCCATGCAGTTCAATTTTCGTATGTTCGGACCGTTCGAACAACTATTTTAGTGTAAACTGTCTCCCTGCCAACTGTAACATTTGCGCGTTTGGCTCGGACTTTCAAATAAGGAGATTTCTCAACCGATTTTTAAAAACAATGTATTAAAATTCATCTACTCTGAATTATATGAACTCCGAGACTGATTTTAAATAAAAATAGTATAATTTTGAACTTAAAAAATTGTACCAAAAAATTTAAGAGAGAATGCTATTTTTCATTAATTATTTGGATATGATTTTTGAAGTCCAAAACGATACTCTTTTCACTTAAAATTTATCCCGGAATTCATAAAATTCAGAATAAATGAATTTTAATATTTTGTTTATAGAAATCAGTTTAGAAATTATCTCATTTAAAAGTATAAGTTATAAAATAACACTTGTATTGATTCAAGTCATAATTCAAGTAAAGTCAAATTGATTTCAATAAATTTAAATATAACTTAAATTGGATTTTGTAAAACCCAACCTCAAGGGACTCCAATTTCACACTTTGAAAAACAAAATGAAAACTTTGTTTAACTCTGGAACTTCACTTTTGGCCACTAGGTTAGATTGTGTAAATAGTTGATAGACTTCTACCATTCACATAAAGGACTTTCGTTAAATGCAAATTTCTTTGTTTGGTCTTAACTTTTAAACTGTACATTTGAAAGCATGATCCATGAATATGGTGACCCACAAGAAGAGATGGTTCTCATCAACCACTGAATGATGCCACGTGTGCATTAGCATCACAAATGACCATCTCATTCTTATTGGTTGCTTTGACAGATGTCCAAGCAAAGAGGACCTAACGCAAGCTTCAAAACATACAAACAAAAGTGTAAAGGGGCAGATGAGCATTGGGAAACGAGGGAAAAAGAAGTCAGAGAAGAGAGAAGCTGATGAATCAATCAATAAAACATAAAAGAATGGGAGAGAATGCATATAACCCCAGATAAAACAAAGGCATTAAAGGCTGGTTCTAGGGAGACAATGCAAAAGAAAGCTATAAAAGTTGAGGAAAGGTACCAAACAGTTAAGTAACCCAAGAAATTCCATCTTGGAAAGAAAAAAGAGCAGCAGATTCATACATCTGTCAGCTGATCATTTGAACAGATGGTTGGTCTTTATCCAAAGAGGATTGAAAGCATTAATGCATTAATGATGCACGTCGGGAGCACCAAACCTCTTCAAAAACTCTGCATATACCTCCTGTTTGCAAAGCATGTATATCATGCCAATATACTGGATGGTTAGACACTATTTTTCAATACGTCATTTTAAAATTATATAAAAATTATTATTCTGCCTTTCAATTTTTTTAAAAAAGATAATTTTTCTACAAAAAATTGAAGAGCAAAATAATAATTTTGTATAAACTTTTTAAAATAAAGTATCTCTTAAAAGAAAAGTCAGATATCTAAATGGCTAATCTATAATAATAAATAAAAAAGAGAGTTTAAGGTGGTTATGAAGTAAATTTTGATTGTTTATTTATTTATTAAATGAATATGATTTGCTTCTATTTTAAAAAATAAGAAAATTGTCTATAAAATGATTAAAATAGAAATAAGAACTTTAATATTTTGTTTTTATGAGTTTGAACAATTTGATCTATTCGTATTAAACTAGCATTAAAAAAAAGTAAAATGATAAAATGTATAAAAGTGGATTTTAAGATTGGATTTGATTAGTTGAAAGAATTTGCACTAAGTTTACCATGTCATTATTCAAAATAAAGAAAATTCGTCCAAAAAATTAAAAAAAAAAGATTTTAGAATTAAATTTGATGAGTTTAAAGATTTACATTTTTATATTAGTATCTGAAACTAGAAAAAAATTACACAATTTTGTGAAATGGAGAAGGAATGATCTACCACAATTTTTTTTTTTTACCGAAATCACTTCCTTGAAGCGACAGTTTCACTACTCCATATCAAGAGAGAGAGTTTTAGGTAACCGTGAAATTTATATAAAAATGGAGAAATAGAAAAATAGACATTTTAATATTAAAATTGGTGAGTTGGATTGATTTATCATACTTTCTTATGCCAATAATTAAAAGCATATAAAATTTGTGTAGAAATACGAAAAATACAAAAATGATTTTAAGATTGGATTTAATGATTTGGAAGAATTTGACAAGATTTAACTAAAAAGTAAGAAAGTTGTACAAATTACCTAAAATTGGAAAAGAATTTTACAAATAGATATTATGTGTCACGCCTCGACCCGAAAGGTGGGCCCGGAATACGACCGATATTTTTTTTTTTTTTTGAAAACTAAGCTTAAGAATTCTAATTGGGCCGGATCAACGATTAGGCCCAAAGGTCACACTTGATCTCAACATGTGGACTCAAACACATACCATAAGTCTACCCAAGGAGACACAAACAGAAACATATAAATCCAACAACAATTTATTATTACAACATCAGAGTAACTACGGATCACATGGTAATTTAATACATCAAGTGTAAACAAACTAAGTATGTCCAACCCCGACCTGAAGGGTGGGCCCGAAATGTGACTGATTTTTTTTTTTTTTGAAAGCTAAGACAACACTCGAGAATTCTAACTGGGCCGGATCAACAGTTAGGCCCAAAGGTCACACATGATCTCATCATGTGGACTCAAACATATAACATAAGTCTACCCACATAACACAATCAATAACACATAATTCCAACACTGAATTATCATTTAAATATCATCAGAGTAATTACAGGGCATGGTAGTTTAATACATCACGTTTAAACAAACTAAGTACCACACCCGGTACTTTATAAAAACAAATGATTCCAAGAAGCAGAAAGCAAAGATAAGGGTATTCCCCTCAGTGGGAATCCCAAACAACGTCGCAGCTTATCCACCCTAAACTTCAAACAGAGGGTTCTCCTCCTCGGGTTCATCTCCTGAAAGGTGAGTGGGGTAACCTAACTAGCCCAATGAAGGAAATATAACAGTGCAGTTTAAGTAAATATCAGGCTGGCAAATAATTAACAGTTGTAATATAATATCTTATGCTTGATAATAAATTCTCAATATCAAGTATAATTTCACCATCATTCCCATAATCCATCATTTCTTCCAATACTATTGTCATCCAACGTAACGCCTATATACTACGCTGAGACCATTGTATTAAGTTCCGACACGGTCAAATTACATCCTTACAAGTACATCTCTGGCTCTCACATAGCCGATACTGACACTCCTCAAGTCAGCAACTGTCGACACCCATGGTCCAGTAGACGTAAACCATCTCACACACATGGTCGATATTGGTTCAATAGTTAAGGGCACGAGGAAGCAGTATTACATACCTCGTATGATCAACATTATAAGCATTTCGCAATTAACATAGCACTTCTTACAACAGTGCATCATATTTAGGCACATGGGTGGGTTCATCAAATCTGAAACCACTCATTGCTCAAGACTCATCTCATAATAAAACCTGTTTACATCTACTGTAAAGTTAAGTTCGCTCACCGTATATGTATGGTATTGCGGTCTCTATTCAACAAACAAGCAAGTGCTCAATCAATCGTAAGTCAACATATGTAGCATCAAATGCACACGTACAAGTAGTGTTTCGAAATCATACTTGTTTTCTCAAAAATATCCAAGGTAAATGGAATTGAGTCTCTTACTTGGTTTCTAACCATTTTAGTTACAATAATCCACAGTATATAGTAATAAGGTGCTCAGTCCAAAACTTATATTGTCTTCTGGGCATGACCAGATTGACTTATTGAGTAAGGTCTAGATTCTCAGGTCACTTCTTGGTTGTCTTCTGAATAGAACCAAATTTGACATGTTGAGTAAGACCTCGAGGTCACTCAGTGCCCGACAAATATAGCGTCGGCCTGGAAGTGAAATTACTCAGTGCCCGACCAATAGAGTCAGCCTGGAAGTGAATACAATAGTAGATACACTATAATAATAAGAGAATAGGGTTAATACACATTTTTTATTTATCAATGGGGTATAACAATCACATGCATCATCATACAATCAAACAAGATTATACACTTAAAAACTGGGTCTCTCGGAACAAGCCTCGGAACCAGGTACTGTGGCTTCGGATCATCCGAACCACTGCCTAAACTAGTCACTGACCTCGGATCTTGGGTCTGACTTCGGATCGTCCAAAGATCGGGTCTCGGATCATCCGAAGTCCTTCCGAATCGATAAAATCCGAAAAAAGGGTCTCGGTGGGTCTGGTGTCTTGAAACAGACTGAGTGAGGCTCTGATCGTCTGAGTGAGGTTCGGTCCTTCTGAACTCTGCTCGGAACATCCGGGTGAGTCTGGCTAGCCTCGGGCGCTTCGGGGCTTCAGGTGAAGCTCGGAATGTTCAAGGGGTCCTCTCGAACCGTTTGAAGGGTGTGACCCTCGGACCGTCCGAAGATCGACTCTCGGACCGTCCGAAAGTCGTCTTCCTCCACTGTCTGCACCAGCAGGCAGTGACGGCAGACACTGTATGAAATACGAATCCAAAAACAGTGGATTTTCTGGATTTAGTTTCCACATCTAGCCGGTTCGATGGACTCCTCCTGGAGTCCTCTTTCCATAGGGAGTGGTTTGGAGATTTAAAACTTAACAGGCCACTAGATTTTAAAACCAAAACCTCACTGGTACAAAGAAAATCAGATTTTTCCTTAAACTTGAAAATGGTTTTACACACTCAAATCTCGGCCAAAACTGGTTTTTCTTGATTTCAAACCATCTGAAATTGAAAGAGGAACACAGTGGTTACCTTCACTCGAGTTCGTGAGTTGAGAAATCTGACTTTTGAAAATCTTCCTTTTCTAAGTTACGGTTAATAAAATTGGGAAGAAACAGAGACTAGGAAGGGGGGCTCGGTTGGTTTTTAGAGCAGCTGGGAGACTGAGGAAGAAGATAAAAAAATGTGGGAGTTGGAGAGCTGAACTGAGGCCCAAATTTATAGAGATTTGGACGTGGATGGTGGCCGGATGGCCACTGCATGCGGCTGCGGCTTACGTTCGTAACAGTAACTATAGTGTTTGGGTTGATTGCAGATAAGTCCTCCAACAATTTTAATTTTGCAAATAAGTCCCTATTTTGATAAAAATTCGATTTTTAACTAAAACATGATTTTAAAAGCTCAAAAATTTTAATCCAACCTGATAGATAAGTTGGGTTTTAAAAACTTTAATAACCATAAAAATTTGGAGTTTTAAAACTCACTAATAACCATTGATTTAAACAAAACCCATAATTTAGCACTATTTACGTGTTTTAACTTGTATTAAATTAAACAATTTAAAGACCTCATTTTTGGGATTTGAAAGAATAAACTAGACCACACTAAAATGGTCTAACATACTATACTTGTTTCAAAATTTATTTCATCTCCAAAATCATTGAAAAATATTTATTACTCTCTTTCAGGGTTTTGATGGGCAATTTTAAATACTATTTTCTGAAAATAAAATTATTCTAAAATCAGAAATAGAAATCCTTGATTAAGGAGAATAATCTCAACCAATAATAATCACAAAATCATACAATGTATAAAATAATAACAACAACCGGTAAATTACCATTTTGCCCCTCCAGCTGGACGAGTTGGATCACTAAGCTTTCGAGCTTAGATTGAGCCACACCTGGACTTCTCACAAAGCCCTAACCGTAATCTTCGAGATTAACCGGTCAAATAAGATTATTAAGATAAACTACGCCTAATTTGGGTCAGGGTATTATAAAGTACCACACACGGTACTTTACATAAGCAAACGATTCAAAGAACCAAAAACCAAGATAACGTTATTCCCCTCAGCGGGAATCCTGAGACAACGCAGTAGCTTATCCATCCTAAGCTTCATATGGAGGGTTCTCCTCCTCGGGCACATCTCCTGAAAGGTGAGTGGGGTGAGCTAACTAGCCCAGTGAAGGAAATATAATAGTGCAGTATAATGAAACATCATGTTAACATATAATCAATAATATCTCATGCTTGATAATAAACTCAAGTATAATCTCATCATCTTTTCCATTACTGCTGTTATCCAACGTAGTGCCTACATACTACGCTGGGACCATTGTATTAAGTCCCGACACGGTCAAAATACATCCTTACAAGTATATCTCCGGCCCTCACATGACCGATACTGATATTCCTCAAGTCAGCAACTGTCGACACCCCTGGTCCAGTAGACGTAAACAATCACACACACATGGCCGATATTGGTTCAATAGTCAAGGGCACGTGGAAGCAGTATTACATATCTCATATGATCAACATCATAGACATTTCACAATTATCATGAGCACCTATTACAACAGTGCATCATGTCTAGGCACATGAGTGGGTTCATCAACTTGAAACCACTCATTGCTCAAGATCCATCTCATTAAAAACCTGATTACACATACTGCAAAGTTAAGTTCCCTCACCGAAATTGTGTGGTATCGCGGTCTCTGTTCAACAAGCAAACAAGTGCACAATCATTTAACAGGTCAACATACATAGCATCAAATGTATACATATAAGTGGTATTTCAAAACCATACTCGTTTTTCCAAAAATCTTCAAGGTAAATGGAATTGAGTCTCCTATTTGGTTTTTAACCATTTTAAGTTATAATAATCCATAATATAGTAATAAGGTGCTCAGTCCAAAACTCATATTGTCTTCTGAGCATGACCAGATTGACTTATTGAGTTAGGTCTAGATACTCAGGTCACTTCTCGTTTGTCTTCTGGATAGGACCAGACTTGACATGTTGAGCAAGGCCTCGAGGGCACTCAGTACCCGACAGATATAACATCGGCCTAGAAGTGAAGTCACTCAGTGCTCGACAAATATAGTCGGCCTCGAAGTGAATACAATAGTATATACACTATAGTATTTAAGAGAAGAGGGTTAGTACACATTTTTAAGTTATTAAGGGTATAAACATCACATTAAAGCTTAGCACCCAAACATGCATCACTAAACGAACAAGGTTTTACACTAAAAATCTGGGTTGCACGGAACATGCCTCGGAACCAAGTAATGTGGCTTCGAATCATCCGAACCACTGCCTAAGCTAGTCACTGACTTCGGATCTTGGGTCTGGGTTCGGATCGTCCAAAGATCAGGTCTTTGATCATCCGAAGGTCCTTCCGAACCGAAAAATAGAGAAAACAGTTCTTGGTGGGTTTGTGGGCCCCGGATCATACCGAGTGAAGCTCGGATCGTCTGAGAGGGGTTTGTCCTTCCGAATACAGCTCGAAAAGTCCGGCTGAGTGGCTAGCCTCAGGCCACTTTGGTACTTCGAGCCGAAGCTCGAAACGTCCGAAGGGCCAACTTCGGATCGTCTGAAGGATGTTATCGTAGGACTGTCCGAGAGTCGTCTTCCACCTCTGTCTGCAACAGTAGACAGTAACCAGCAGAGACACATGAAATACGAATCTAGAAACAATGGGTTTTCTCGATTCAGTTTTCACATCCAACCGGTCAGATGGACTCCTCAATGAGTCCTCTCTCCATAGGTAGTGGTTTAACACTTTAAAACTTAATAGACCATTAGATTTTAATACTAAAACCACACTGGTATAAGAAATACTACATTTTTTCTTAAATTTCAAATCTGTTTTTCTTAAAACATGGCCAAAATCGGTTTTCTTGATTCTAAACCACTTAAAATTTGAAAAGGAACACAGTGGTTACTTTCACTTGAGTTCCTGAGCTTGAAAAATCCAACTTGTGAAAATCTTCCTTCTTAAGCTACAATGAAGAAAACTGGAAAAACAGAGAGGGATCGGCGGGTTTGATCTTGCAGAGTAGCTGAGAGGGAGAGATGGAAATCAGTGAGGGATTTGCAACTGAACTGAGGGGCTGGTGTTATAGAAACCACTGAGGAATGGGTGATGGCCAGCGGGTGATTCAATGCATCGGTTGGTCGATGTACCCACAGTAACCGTAGGTTTTTACTGTTGGTTGCAAATAAGTCCTCCACAATTTCTGGTTTTACAAAAAGATCCTATTTTTATAAAAACTCGATTTTTAACTAAAAACAATACTTTTAAAGCATGAAAATTTTAATCCAACCTGACAGATAAGTTGGATTTTAAAAACTCTAATCACGATAAAAATTTGGAGACTTAAAACTCAACAAAAACCATAGATTTAAATAAAAATCACAATTTAGCACTATTTACGTGTTTTAACTTGTGTTAAGTAAAACAATTTAAAGTCCTCATTTTTGGGATTTGAAAGAATAAACTAAAGCATACTAAAATGGTCTAACATACTACACTTGTTTCAAAAATTATCTCATTTCAAAAACCATTTAAAAATATTTATTTCTCCCTTCCGGAGTTTTGACGGGTGGTTTTAAATACTATTTTCTAAAAATAAAATTATTTTAAAATCAGAAATAGGAATCCTTGATTAAGGAGAATAATATCATCCAATAATAATAACATAATAACACAATTAATAAAATAATAACGATAAGTGGTAAATTACCATTTTGCCCCTCCGGCTGGACGAGTTGGATCACTGCGCTTTCGAGCTCAGATTGGGCCACACCTGGGCTTTTCAAAAAGCCCTAACCGTAATCTTCGAGATTAACAAGTCTAAGAAAGATTTATTACGCTAAATTACGCCTAATACGGGTCAGGGTATTACATCCTACCCCCCTAAAGGAATTTCATCCCGAAATTTAAAACAAACTTATACCTTTTTGGCCAGTGAACAGGCCAGGGTACAACTTCCGCAACTCCGATTCAGGTTCCCACGTCTCGTGTTGCATGTCGTGATGTTGCCATAGCACTCGCACTAGAGGAATAGATTTTCTCCTCAGCTCTTGAGTCTGGTGCCCTTGGATCTTTACTGGCACTTCTTCGAAAGTTAGGTCCTCTGAGACTTCAATATCTTCAAAGCTTATCACATGCGACAAATCAGGCTCGTACTTCCTTAACATAGATAAGTGAAAAGTACTATGCACTCTCTCCAAAGCTTGAGGAAGGTCTAATTGATAGGCCACTTCCCCTATCCTCTTCAAGATTTCAAAGGGTCCAACATATCGAGGTGATAGTTTTCCCTTGCGCCCAAACGTTTGCACTCCATGACATGGTGCCACACGTAAGAAAACTCAGTCGTCAACTGCAAACTCCAAAGGTCTTTGCCTTTTGTCAGCATAACTCTTTTGTCTGCTCTGAGCTGTCTTGAGATGCTGTCAGATTACTTCAACTTGTTCTGACGTTTCACGCACTAGATCAGGTCCTAGCAGCGCTTTGTCTCCTACTTCTATTCAATAAAGAGGTGACCTGCAAGGCCTACCATATAGAGCCTCGTAGGGTGCCATTTGCACGTTAGAGTGATAACTGTTGTTGTAGACGAACTCGACCAAAGCCAAGTTATCTTCCCAACTTCGCTGCATATCCATCACTTAAGCTCTTAGCATATCCTCTAAAGTTTGAATGGTTCTCTCTGATTGACCATCTGTCTGAGGGTGAAAAGCAATGCTGAAGCACAGCTTAGTCCCCAACTCCTCTTGCAATCCTTGCCAAAATCTTGATACAAACCTAAGATCTCTATCAGACACAATAGATACAGGTACTCCATGCAATCTGACTACCTCCTTTAAATACAATCTACTTAGAGTAGTCAAGGAATCAGTCTTCTTGATCGGCAGAAAGTGAGCTAATTTCGTCAATCGATCGACTATTATCCAAATAACGTCATTCTTCTTAGGAGACTTTGGGAATCCGGTTACAAAGTCCATTGTGATATGCTCCCATTTCCATTCGGCCACTTCTAAAGGTTGCATCTTTCCACCAGGTCGTTGATGTTCCGCTTTCACTTGTTGACAAATTAGGCATTTAGATACAAAATCTGCTACCTCTTGCTTCATACCTTTCCACCAGAACAGTCGCTGCAAGTCGTGATACATCTTTGTACCATCAGGATGCACTGCAAAGCGAGAACGATGAAAGTGATCAAGTATATTTTTTTTGCACTCGTCAGACTTTGGTACAAAAAGTCTATCATTGAAAGTCAGACCTCCGTTCGCCTTGATCTTCTAATCTTCCAGAGTCGCTTCTCCTGAAAGCTAGTCGCCAACTCTTTTGCTTCTGGATCGTATTGTTGTCCTTCCATCATCAATATAATTACTTCGGGTTGCAGAACCAAACTGTGGATTCTTGCTGACCCATTCCTTTCGATCAGCTCCAGATCATATTCGGACAGAACTTCCAACATCTTCCACTGCAAGGACGCCATCCTCGCCACATTGCTATGAGATTTCCTGCTCAAGACATCGGCTACTACGTTGGCCTTTCTTGAGTGATAAGAGAGACTGAAGTCGTAATCTCCCAGTACTCCATCCATCTTCGTTGCCTCATATTCAGGTCCTTCTGAGTGAAGATATACTTGAGACTATGGTGATCAGAAAACACATTGAACTTCTCACCATACAAGTAATATCTCCACAACTTCAACGAGAAAACGACGACTGCCAACTCCTAATTATGAGTCGGGTAGTTCTGCTCATGTCCCTTCAATTGCCTGGAACCATAAGTTACCACCTTCCCCTCTCGCATTAGCACACAATCCAAACCAAACTTGGATGCATCGCAATACACATCGTAACCTCGTCATTGTTCGAGTATTATCAAAACTGGAGACATAGTCAACTTCTTCTTTAGCTTCTGGAATGCTCTTTCACAAGCTTCGCTCCACTCGAACTTAACGTTCTTCCTTGTTAGCCAAGTCATTGGCACCGCGATCTGGGAGAAGTGTGGGATAAACTTTCGGTAATATCCTGCTAATCCTAGAAAGCTTCTGATCTCGAACACGTTCTTGGGACTCTCCCAAGTCTTCAATGTTTCTACCTTTGCTGGATCTAACGAAATCCCTCATGGAGACACCACATGTCCAAGAAACTACACTTGAGTCAACCAAAACTCGCACTTGCTCAGCTTAGCGAATAGCTGATGATCTCGAACAGTCTAAAGAACAATATGTAGATGACACTCGTGCTCTTCCTCGGACGACGAAAAGATCAATATATGGTCTATGAAGACTATCACAAACTCTAGCAGGTACGGTCGGAAAACGCGATTCATCAGATCTATAAACATGGCTGGCGCGTTGGTCAAACCAAAAGGCATCACCACAAATTCGTACAAACCATATTACGTCCGGAAAACAGTCTTTGGAATGTCCTCTTGAATCGGCAATTGATGGTAACCCGACCTTAGATCGATTTTCGAAAAACATCTCGATCCCCTCGAAAGATCAAAGAGATCGTTTATTCTAGGCAAAGAATATTTATTCTTAATAGTTACCTGGTTGAGTCGCCGGTAATCTATACACATCCTCATCGATCCATCCTTCTTTTTCACAAAGAGAGCAGGTGTGCCCCACGGCGAGTTGCTCTGACGGATAAAACCAAGTCTAAGAAGCTCATCTACTTACGTAGCTAGTTCTCTCTGTTCAGCAGGCACCATCCGATAAGGTGCCATGGAAATTGGAGATGTTCCTGGGTGTAGGTCTATAACAAACTCTATTTCTTGGCGTGGAGGTAGCCCAGCTAACTGGTTAAGAAACACATCCATAAACTCACATACCATCCGAGGAGCAACAGACCCTACACCACCTACATCTTCCCAACCCATGCTCACCACCACACTACCAGAATACGCCCTAAGGCCAGAGAAAATGACTCTCATCTTCTTATAGGGTACCAACTTCTCCGTAAACCTTTCATTGGTTGAGGAGACCCCACGAATTCTCTTCTGAGAGCAGTCGATCAAAACATCAAAAACTGACAACCAATCCATGCCAAGGATGATGTCAAAGTCCATCATTTCCAACACAAGAAAATCATAGGACAAATCTACACCGTTAATTTTCAAAACACAAGATCTACACCATTGGTTCACCAAAGCTGTCACGTCCTGAACCCAAATGTGGGCCCGGAACGTGACTTAATTTTTTTTTGAAACAACACTAACCCATTAATCCTTTTCTAAGAGATCTCCCCTACACACGTGAATCACATACATGCTCTGACATTCTAGTCCCCACTTCTAATCTTAATATAGCCGTTCTATTTCTAGCCGACACAACAAACCTACCATTGTCGATATATCGTCGATTACGTTATGTTGTCGAATACATCTAGTGAGATATCGCCCGTGTCGGTGAATCATTCTAGTAACAACAAGGGTTGTCTTTTCAGTTTGACCCAACTAACTTTCCATCCGGTTTTACACTTAAACCACGTGAAAGATGATATAAAAATATATCAACATACTACTATAATATAAATAAATAAGTTAAACTTACAAACATAGGTTCTTATGCCATATAAGGCATATTTATTATAAACACTCAAACATATTCAAGTAGACAAATAGTTTCCATATGCAGAAACCTTAGAAACTTTTAAGTCTCGACTTTCAACAAGGCACCATTGGTCCCTCCAATCCATCCTCTGGTTCATATCCTATATTGTAAGGACATGAACAACAACCCAATGGGGAGAAGTCACCATAAAATCTCATGATTGTAATACAACAATAAATAAACAATGCATGCCTCAGAATTAGAAATGCAGGTTATTAACATATGTCATTTTCATCTTAGGATCATCTTCTAAGGTTTTTATTCAGGTTGTATGTATTGTTAACACCAGGATCGGTTCCCAGCTATGTTAACAACACCGGGGTCAGCCCCCATTTGAAGTTCCAACCACAACTAATATTAATTCCTCCACAGAAATAATATAGCAACTTGCAAGTGCATAAGGTCTCCACGACCCGGTCTACGAGCCCATCCAACACCAACGGTTGATGGCGGTCGACCACAGCCTACTAACACGTCCAACTCAACAGTTCGCAAACGGTGTTATGTTGATCTCAGCAATTATAGCCCAACGGCCAATATCAAACTTTACAAAGTTATTATCTTCTACAGATTTAACTTATGAACATAATTATCACATGCAAAAGTCAAATGTATGATTTTCAATGCCCTCATTACACAGGGGATTATTCTGAGAGAACCACCATATTTCAGCCTTACCATTTTGTGTATCCAATACCAATATAAGAAATCAATATAATAATCAATATCACACAAACATATAAAACTGAATTTAATAACATAAATGCCTTCACCCAGTTTTTACTCGACAATTCCCAGACACTCCATGGGTCCATACTGCGTTGGAGGCTACAAGTCCTTGACTCCCCGACACCATTTTAACTCATACTTTCTAAATAGTTAGAACATTTACATCCCTTACATGTAAGCAGTGTCAGGTCTCGTATTCTATACCTATATAGCCTTTTCCATCTTTAATTGACCATAGGTCCCATTTTAGTCTAGTATTAGTGGGTTTAACATATAACACAATACAAGTGTTGGTTCGAGTCTCATCACCTTCTCCGGTTGAGTTTTTTACAGAAAATCTGTAAGATAGAGTAAAATGTATAAATTTTCTATTTTATCAGTATATATACATAATAATTTCTTAAACATCATGCTATTTTCCAAAAAAAAACATGATATGTGTAATGAGTCACTTAGGCTCTTTCTACTCCTTTAAGTTATGTTAGAAAGTTAGTTGTCGGCTATCCAAAACATTACAATAAAATGAAAAATGTAAAGTATTCAGTGCCTTCTCTCGTATTGACTTCTGGAATAAGGACCATTAAGACATATTGTGAGAAGTCTAGAGGGTATAGAGACAGTAAAGTAAATAAAAGTACTTAGTGCCCTATCATCGTATTGTCTTCTGGAAGAAGGACCATGAAAACGTTTTGAGAATTTGGCGCAGAGGATACAGTACAGGAATTTAAGCACACAAGGCGGAAAATAAACACACAATCGTCAGCTGGGGTTAATCTTTTCTCCGATTTTACTTAGGGTCGAAAACTATATTTTGAACTTAAAATAATACAAATCTTGAGGGTGAAATTTAAATTTTAACAGAAAATCTATTTTTCTTCCATTTAAAAAAAATCTCATTTTTTGAACCTCAATACTAAGCTATTCTACTCCTAACTTGCTTTAGAGTTAATAAAAATAAGAATAGAATTATTTTGATACATTGGGTGCAAAATTTCGTATAAGATTGACTAAATTTGAAAACCTTTGAAAGAACACGGGAACCTCGATCGTTCGGCTGCTTGAGTGCAAAATTCGGCTACTGCTGGTACGGGCAGGCCAAAGCAAGAGAAAAAAAAAGGAAAGAAAAGAAAAATAGGAGAGACATTGCTTGCTGTTTTAAAAGAGGGAGAGAGAACGAAACGGCAGAAAGACTTTGAGGGTTTTTTTTTCTTTTTACCTTCTTGTTTCCTCTCCAATTACTCTAATTTATAAGCAACTGTATGATTTTTTTAATCATACACGTTGCCTAAGCTATTCATTAGCTTCATAAGATTTAGATAACCATGCATTTATTATTATATATATTATAATTATTATTACAACTACCACAATACTTACATAGGCATTTGTCGGTGTTGTAACTGTCCAACACAACTACAAGCTACAACTGTAGATTTGAAACTCATCTTACATTTTTTTCTATTATTATTTTATAATATAATATTAGTTTATTCTTTTTATTATTTACATTTATGTCCTTTCTTTTATCTGGGTATTTCAGGGTCTCACTTGACTCATACAATTGGTTCAGTAGGTCTGGTATTAAAAACTAAGCATGGTATTAAAATTTGGAGTGAAATCTATGTAAAAAACCTAGTGTTTTTGCTAAAAATCACCGTTTTAGCAAGATCTCCTAATATTCAAGATTCTCTTTGAAAGCGTCCAACCTTATAGTTTGATAGAGTAAATTTGTCCGATAAAAACAATCTAAAGTTTCATAGTATTTTGAAGTCAAAAACCATATTTTCCAAGTGAAAGAATATTCAACGGCTCATATTTCATGACTTAAAGTAAATATCAAAAACTCACTATTTTAGAGTGTAAAGAAATAAACAACTTAGTTATAATACAGATTGATTACTGATTTTTTCCGTATATTTTTAGGACAAATTGGGGTTTTACCACTTTAAAACTTACGGGTAAAATAAATTAGCGAATTTATAGCGAGATTGGCATGTCATTAGGTCCAAAATTTAAAAATAATGCATAATTTAAAATTTGAAGTTCAAACTAAGTCAAATGACTGAGTTTTTATAGCAGCCAAGGTTTAAGCCTAAAACAATATTATTATTATATTCATAACTCGTCCATATACCTTTGAAATTTAATTAAAAGAGTTATCGGATTCGGATCGAGTCAAACTCAGATCCGTTGAAGAACTTATTTGATATTTTTCACGATTAGAGGAAAATAATTCATAATTAATGAATAAAAATTATTTAATTAATCATAATTAACCATAATTAACCGCTAAATTGGGCTGGGGTATTACATCCCACCCCCTTTAAAGAAATTTCGTCCCGAAATTTAAATAGGAAAAGTAGTACCTTTAATTAGCGAAGAGACTCGGGTATAATTTCCTTATAGTTGATTCTGGTTCCCAGGTGACGTGCTGAGTTCCTTGGTGTTGCCATAACACCTGCACTAGTGGTATAGTTTTTCGTCGGAGCACCTGAGTCCTGGTATCTTGGATCTCAAGGGGTGTTTCTTCAAAAGTTAGATCTTCAGAGATTTCGATGTCTTCCACGTTCAACACATGAGATGGATTTGGTTCGTACTTTCTGAGCATAGACACATGAAATGTATTGTGTACCTTTTCCTGGCTCGGAGGTAGTGCTATCTGGTAAGCAACTTCTCCGATTCTCTTCAAAACTTCAAAAGGTTTAACGTATCGTGGTCACAACTTTCCTCTACGTACAAATCTCTGTATTCCATGACGTGGAGCTACACGTAGGAACATAAAGTCTCCGACTTCAAATTCCAATGGTCTCCGTCTTTTATTAGCCTAACTTTTCTGTCGGCTTTGAGACGTTGCTTTATGACTTCCACTTGTTCTGTCGTTTCACGTACCATATCTGGTCCTACCAGAGCTTTGTCTCCTACTTCTGTCCAACACAGAGGTGATCTGCAAAGTCTACCGTACAAAGCCTCGTACGGTGCCATTTGTATACTTGATTGATAGCTGTTGTTGTATACAAATTCAATTAAAGCTAGATGATCTTCCCAGCTTCCTTGCATGTCCATGACACATGCTCTCAACATGTCTTCTATTGTCTGGATAATCCTCTCAGACTGATCATCTATCTGATGATGAAATGCTGTACTAAAACATAACTGGTGCCTAACTGCGTCTGTAATCCCTGCCAAAATCGAGTGACAAATCGAGTATCTCTATCTGACACGATGGAGACTGGCACTCCATGTAGTTGGACTATCTCCTTGATATACAACTTACTCAGAGTGATCAAAGTGTCTTTCTTTTGGATAGGTAGAAATTGGGCTGATTTAGTCAGTCGGTCCACAATTACCCATATGGAGTCATTCTTCCTTGCTGATTTTGGAAATCCTGTTACAAAATCCATGGTAATGTGTTCCCACTTCCATTTGGCTACTAGAAGAGGTTGCATTTTTCCACTAGGTCGTTGATATTCAGCTTTGACTTGTTAGCAGGTTAAAAATTTAGAAACAAAGTCTGTCACTTCCCTCTTCATTCCTTTCCACCAGAATTGTCGGCGTAAATCACGATACATCTTGGTACTACCAGGGTGAATTGCAAACTTAGAGTGGTGGAAATATCTAAGCACTTCCTATTTGCATCCCTCTGACCCTGGGACGAACAATCGACCTTTGAAAGTTAAACCTCCGTCGGTTCTAACTTCCAATCTTCTAACTCCGCTCCACTCGATAGTTGAGCTATCCCTTCTTGTGCCTCAACATCGCTTTGTTGTCGTTCCAGTACTATTCTGACTATTTAGGGTTGCAGCACTAGATTTTGAATCCATGCCGATTCCCTACTTTCAACCAATTCTAAATCATAGTCAGATAGAATTTCTAATAATTTCCACTGTAATGACGTTACCTTTGCAATATCACCACAAGACTTCCTACTTAGGGCATCTGCTACCACATTAGCTTTTCCAGGATGGTAGGAGAGTTCAAAGTCATAATCTCCTAAAAAGTCCATCCATCTCCGCTGCCTCATATTTAAATCTTTCTGAATGAATAAATATTTGAGACTATGGTGATCAGAAAAGACATTGAATCGTTCACCATATAAGTAATGTCTCCAAAGTTTCAGGGCGAACACCACTACTGCTAGTTCTAAGTTATGAGTGGGGTAGTTTTGCTCGTGTCCTTTCAGCTGTCTGGACCCATAAGCACCTACTTTTCCTTCTTGCATTAAAACACACCCTAATCCTAGTTTGGAAGCATCACAATAGACCTCATAGCCACGTCCTTGTTCAGGTATGATTAACACAGGAGAGGAGGTTAGTTTCTCCTTTAGGTCCTAAAATGCTTTCTCACAGTCTTCTGTCCACTCAAATTTGACATCTTTTCATGTCAAACAAGTCATTGGTACTGCAATTTGAAGAAATTTAGGATAAATTTTCGGTAATATCCCGCTAAACCCAGAAAACTTCGAATTTCGGTGACATTTTTAGGCCTTTCCCAATTCATAACTATCTCCACTTTTTCCGGATCCACCGAAATTCCATTTGCCGACACCACATGTCCGAGAAATTGGACTTGTGTCAGCCAAAATTCACATTTACTGAGTTTAGCATATAGTTGGTGATCCCGTAAAGTCTGTAAAATGATACGTAGATGCTGTTCATGTTCCTCTTCAGTCGACGAATAAATTAAAATATCATTGATGAAGACGATTACGAATTCTCTTAAATATGGTCGGAAAATCCGATTCATCAAATCCATGAAAGTAGCTGGTGCATTTGTTACTCCAAAAGGCATGACCAGAAACTCATATAAGCCATATTGAGTACAAAAAGTAGTTTTGGGAATATCTTCATCCCTGACTCGTAGTTGGTGATATCCAGACCTCAAGTCAATTTTTGAGAAACACTTTGCTCCTCTCAACAAGTCAAATAGATCATTTATTCTAGGCAATGGGTACTTGTTTTTTATTGTTACTTGGTTCAATGGCCGGTAATCTATACACATTCTCAGTGACCCATCTTTCTTTTTCACAAAGAAAGCTGGTGCGCCCCAAGGTGAATTACTCAAACGAATGAAACCAAGTTGGAGAAGCTCATCTATTTGTTTTGCTAACTTTTTTTATTCTGCCGGCGCCATCCTATATGGTGCCATAGATATAGGAGATGTTCCAAGCTGTAGGTCAATTACAAAGTCTAACTCCTGGCGTGGAGGTAAACCACTGAGTTTATCTGGAAATACATATGGAAACTCACAAACCACTCGAGGTAAACTGGCTTCTATACCTTCTACATTCTCCCATCCCATGCTAGCTACAATTCTACCAGCATATACCTTCAAACCAGAGAACTGAACTCTGATGTTCACATATGGTACTAATTTCTCTACAAATCGGATTCTGGTCGGTGATATCCCATAACTCTTCCTTTGTAGGCAATCTATCAAAACCTGGTGTGCAGTTAACTAGTCCATTCCTAGAATGATGTCAAAATTTGTCATTCTATTAAAAAGAAATTATATATTATATCTAGATCACCCATTCTAAGAACACAGGTTTCGCATATTTGATCAACCCGTACTTTCTTTCCTAATGGTGACACTACCATTAAAGGTTTGGTGGCAACTACTGACGATAAATTCAATTTATCCCGACATGATTTAGAGATGAATGGATGTGAAGCGCCGATACCTACTAGTACTTGTGCATGAAACTAAAGAGAGGTATGGTACCTTCCATTACAACGTTCTCTGCCGGCTCCTCCTCCTGGGTTCCCATGGTGTAGACTCTTCCTCAAGTCGTCTGAGAGCGTCCTTGATTTCTAGTTTCTCCAGTCATTCGTGGCGCATTTCCAGATGCCACTAAAACCTCTGGAGGGTGGTGGAGTAGACTGCATTTGAGACTGCACCGGTTTAACATTCTGGGAAGGTCCTGCCATGTTGCTTCGGGTGTCAGGATAAGGACAATCTTTATTGAAGTGTCCCATTTGCTTGCATCTGAAACACACTCGGCTATCAGCTGTTGGAACGTTGTTCTGTGGACATTGCTTCACCGTGTGACCCGGCTGATTACACGTGCAGCATATCACTTGCTGGGTCCAGTGTTACTGGTCTGTCCCACAAATGTTTGTCCCCTCCTAGTGAATGAACTTTTACTAAACTTCCTCTTTTTGTTAGGCAAAGGAGGTTTCGGTCGGGACCGATCCATATTTCTGTTAGTGGTGTCCACTGCTTCCACCATAAAAGCTCAATTAATCACATCTTCTAAAGTGGCAAATTGAATTCCCGTCACTTGCCGCTGAGGAAAAGGACGAAGTCCCTCAATATAATGCTGGATTTTCTCCTCCTCATTGTTAAAGATGCGGGGAGTATACTGACAAAGGTTTAGAAACTTTGCAGTGTATCGGGCTACCGTGTCAGAGCCGTGTTTTAGATCGAGGAATTGTCTCCTCTTAGCATCCCTTGCCACTTTTGGATAATAGCGAGCAAAGAAAGCTGTAGAGACCTCCTCCCAACTCATGGGTTCACGGTTTCTCACGTTATATTTGACTTCCCACCATTTATAGGCGTCTCCCTCCAATTGATAGGTGGCGAGAGTCACCTTTAGGTCCTCAGCTGTGGCTAGAGTGTTGAAGATTCGACCAATCTGGTTAATCCAGTTTTCAGCTTTAGCTGGTTCCGCATTTCCAGAGAAAGTCGGCGGGTTCAATTGTTTGAAATTTTTCAGAGCTGAAGTAACTCTTCCCTCGGGAGTTCTCTCCCGTGGTCGGCGGAGATCATCTACAACCCTTTGGAAAGCCTCCACAGTGATACGGACCTCGTCTAAGAGTTCGGGTTGATTCCCTGGGGGTGGTACTGCATTTTCCCCTTGGTTTCCAAAATCTCCCTGTGATTCTGACATCTAAGGATCATAGGTATCAATAACAGAGTTTCAAAGTAAAAACTTTGTCACATCACACAGTAATTAAACATACTTATATATTACATTCAAAGGAGATAGATAGTCATTATACATCAAAGCATAAAGATATTCACACATACTCTTCACATACTCCTTTCAGTTTCCCATACTAATACTTTCTTACATTCTATGATCACTCTCACATTTTTACATTTTTACATTTTCACATGTTTACATATATATATTTTTACAACATTCCCTTTTACCCTTTTCTTTCTTTTCAAACCCTACCCCCTGATCAGTTTTTAGATGAAGACAGTGCATCAGAACTGCTGTCAATATAGTGAGGGCATGCTCTATGAAGATGTCCATACTCACTGCAGTTGGTGCATTGAACATTGATTCCCATTCTTACGTAAAAACAGTCAACTCTCATAGGCCCAGTCGTACCACAGACAGGACAGATAGGTGGGTATCGCAAAGTACATTGCTCATGAATGTGTCTAATCTGCCCGCATAACAAGCAAATAGGTGATTGTACTGCCACTAAATGAGCAACTGGAGCTACTTCTGGTACAGGCTGGTTAACTGGATGAGGTACATGGGGTTGGGCTGCTTCAACTACAGAGTTCGGTGAATAATGAGGTGAAGGGGTACGTGGGTCACTAGAGGATGAGATTATGATAATTTCAGTAGGTTCTGAATCAGTCGACCATATTTCTATCCCTGAGCCGCTAGTGGATGATTCAATGGTAATAAGACTTCTCCTAGAACCTCTTCCCTTAATCCTGGCGGGTATCCTGTTGTTAGACATATCTGTCTAAAACAACACAACAGAGTCAGTGACATACTGGATTTTTTTTTTATATAAAAAAAATCCAACTATGTTTGAGCTCAGTATAAACATCTAACTATGTACTACCCATCACAGTCCGAGAGCTTGAACTTGGCTCTGATACCACCTTGTCACACCCTGAACCCAAATGTGGGCCCGGAACGTGACTTAATTTTTTTTTTTTAAACAACACTAACCCATTTATCCTTTTGTAAAAGATCTCCCCTACATACGTGAGTCACATACATGCTCTGACATTCTAGTCTCCACTTCTAATCTTAATATAGTCGTTCTATTTCTAGCCGACACAACAAACCTACCATTGTCGATATATCGTCGATTACGTCAGGTCGTCGAATACGTCTGGCGATATATCACCCGTGTCGGTGAATCATTCTAGTAACAACAAGGGTTGTCTTTTTAGTTTGACCCAATTGACTTTCCATCCGGTCTTACACTTAAACCACATGAAAGCTGATATAAAAACATATCAACATACTACTGTAATATAAATAAATAAGTCAAACTTACAAACATAGGTTCTTATGCCATATAAGGCATATTAATTACAAACACTCAAACATATTCAAGCAGACAAATGGTTTCCACATGCGGAAAACCTTAGGAATTTTTAAGTATCGACTTTCAACGAGGCACTATTGGTCCCTCCAATCCATCCTTTGGTTCATATCCTGCATTGTAAAGGACGTGAGCAACAACCCAATGGGGAGAACTCACCATAAAATCCCATGATTGTAATGCAACAATAAATAAACAATGTATGCCTCAAAATTAGAAATGCAGGTTATTAACATATCTCATTTTCACCCTAGGATCATCTTCTAAGGTTTTTATTCAGGTTGTACGTATTATTAACACCAGGGTCGGTCCCCAGCCATGTTAACAACACTGGGGTCAGCCCCCATTTGAAGTTCCAACCAGAACTAATATTAATTCCTCTACGGAAATAATATAGCAACTTGCAAGTTCATAAGGTCTCCACGACCTGATCTACTAGCCCCTCCAACACCAACGGTTGATGGCGGTCGACCACAGCCTATTAACACGTCCAACTCAACTGTTCGCAAACGGTGTTTGGCTAATCTCAGTAATTATAGCCCAACGACCAATATCGAACTTTACAAAGTTATTATCTTCCACAGATTTAACTTATGAACATAATTATCACATGCAAATGTCAAATGCATGATAATGCATGATTTTCAGTGCCCTCCTTACACAGAGACTTATTCTGAGAGAACCAACATATTTCAGCCTTACCATTTGGTGTATCCAATACCAATTTAAGAAATCAATAAAATAATCAATATCACACAAACATATAAAATTGGATTTAATAACATGAATGCCTTCACCCAGTTTTTACCCGACAATTCCCAGACACTCCATAGGTTCATACTACGTTAGAGGCTATAAGTCCTCGACTCCCCGACACCATTTTAACGCCTACATTCTAAACAGTTAGAACATTTACATCCCTTACATGTAAGCAGTGTCATGTCTCATATTCTGTACCTATATAGCCTTTTCCATCTTTAATTGACCATGGGTTTCATTTTAGTCTGGTGTTAGTGGGTTTAACATATAACACAATGCAAGTGTTGGTTCGAATCTCCTCACCTTCTCCACTTGAGTTTTTCATAGAAAATCTGTAAGATACAGTAAAATGTATAAATTTTCTATTTATCAGTATATACACATAATAATTTCCCAAACCCCGTGCTATTTTCCACAAAAAAAACATGATATGTGTAATGAGTCACCTAGGCTCTTTTTACTCCTTTAAGTTATGTCAGAAAGTTAATTGTCAGCCATCCAAAACATTACAATAAAATGAAAAATGTAAAGTACTCAGTATCTTCTCTCGTATGAACTTCTGGAAGAAGGACCATGAAGACGTATTGTTAGAGGCCCAGAGGGTACAGAGACAGTAAAGTAAATAAAAGTACTCAGTGCCCTATTCTCGTATTGTCTTCTGGAAGAAAGGCCATGAAAGTGTATTGAGAATTTGGCATACAGGGTACAGCACAGGAATTTAAACACACAAGGCGGAAAATAAACACACAATAGTCAACAGGGGTTAATCTTTTCCCCGATTTTACTTAGGGTTGAAAACTATATTTTAAACATAAAATAATACAAATCTTGAAGGTGAAATTTAAATTTTAAGAAGAAATCTATTTTTCCTCCATTTAAAAAAATCTCATTTTTTAAACCTTAATACTAAGCTATTCTACTCCTAACTTGCTCTAGAGTTAATAAAAGTAAGAATAGAATTATTTTGATACATTGGGTACAAAATTCCGTGTAAGATTGACTAAATTTGAAAACCCTTGAAAGAATGCAGGAAACCCGATCATTCGGCTGCTTGAGTGCAAAATTCAGCTACTGCTGGTAGAGCCAGGCCAAAATAAGAGAAAAAAGAGGAAAGAAAAGAAAAATAAGAGAGAGAGTGCTTTCTGTTTTGAAAGAGGGAGAGAGAGCAAAACGGCAGAAAGACTTTGAGGGTTTTTTTTTTCTTTTTACCTTCTTGTTTCCTCTCCAATTACTCTCATTTATAAGCAACCGTATGGATTTTTTTAATCATACAGGTTGCCTAAGCTATTCATTAGCTTCATAGGATTTAGATAACCATGCATTTATTATTATATATATCTATCTCAAAAGCCCAGTGTTTTTGCTAAAAAACACCATTTTAACAAGATCTCCTAATATTCAAGATTCTCTTTGAAAGTATCCAACCTTATAGCTTGATAGAGTAAATTTGTCCGATAAAAACATTCTAAAGTTTCAAAGTGTTTTGAAGTCAAAAACCATATTTTTCAAGTGAAAGAATATTCAACGGCTCATATTTCATGGCTTAAAGTAAATATCAAAAACTCACTAGTTTAGAGTGTAAAGAAATAAACAACTTAGTTATAATACAGATTGAATACTGATTCTTTTCGTATATTTTTAAGACTTTCTCTACCCTATCAAATTGGGGTTTTACCACTTTAAAACTTAGGGGTAAAATAAATTAGCGAATTTATAACAACATTGGCATGTCATTAGGTCCAGAATTTAAAAATAATATATAATCTAAAATTTGAAGTTCAAACTAAGTCAAATGACTGAGTTTCTATAGCAGCCAAGCTTTAAGCCTAAAACAATATTATTATTATATTCATAACTCGTCCATATACCTTTGAAATTTAATTAAAAGAGTTATCGGATTCGGATCGAGTCAAACTCAGATCCGTTGAAGAACTTATTTGATACTCTTCACGATTAGAGGAAAATAATTCATAATTAACGAATAAAAAATATTTAATTAATCACAATTAACCATAATTAACCTCTAAGGCTGGGGTATTACAAAAGCTCTCTTACCCAAGGGTGATACTATCATTAGCGGGTTAGCTACTTCTACTGGTTTCAAACCCAATCTATCACAAAAAACTCTAAAAATAAAGGAATGCGAAGTACCGGTATCAAAAAGCACTCGTGTCAAAAGACTGAAAAGAGTAAGGGTACCTTCCATCACCGTATTCTCCATCGGCTCTTCCTTCTGAGTCCCAATCTATAAACTCTCCCTTGAGTGGTCTGAGGACGTCCCTGTCCTCTCCCCTGACTGTTCCGAGGTGGTCCATTCCTAGGCGCCACTGAGCTTCTGGAGGTTTGTTGAGAACCTCGACCAACCGATGGTTGCGCCACTGAAAAAAAAAGCTCCTGCGCCTTGAAAAGGTGCAGCTCTACCGAGATAGGGGCAGTCCCTAAACAAGTGCCCGGTCTTCTTGCAATGGTAGCACGCCTTCTCTCCTCCGGATGGGCAGAATTTGGAAGTATACCCAGGCTGGTTGCAAGTATAGTACACGAATTGTCGGTGCTCCTGTTGATGGAGTCCACCGCTTCCACCTTCGAAACCCGATCAATGATCTCCTCCAAGGTGTCTAAAGTTAAGCTGGCCACATGCCGCTGCAGAAACGGTCGGAGTCCATTCTCAAAGTGCTGGATCTTCTCCTCTTCGTTCGCCACTATCCAAGGCACGAACTGCATTAGATTAATGAACCTCATGGCATACTGTACCACGGAGTCGAAACCCTGCTGGATGTTGAGGAATTCCCTCTTCCTCGCTTCTTGGACGGTCTTCGGAAAGTAACGGGCCAGAAATGCTGTAGAAAACTCTTCCCACGTCATCGGTTCATGGTTACGAACCAAATTCTTAGCTTCCCACCACTCGTAAGAGTTTCCTTCCAACTAGTAAGCTGCCAAAGTTACCCTCAGGTCGTCGGCAATGGCTAACGTGTTCAGGATCCGGCTAATTTGGTTAGCCAGTTCCTCACTGCACTTGGACCCTTTGTCCCCGAAAAGCTTGTCGGGTTCAATCGCTTGAACTCTTTTAGAGCCGAGGTGGCTCTCTCCTCTTGCGTTCGGATAGGAGGGCGTCACATATTTTCAGCTATCTGCTGAAATGCTTCCATCGCTGTGCGAATGGCCTCATTGGGCAAATCGCGGGGTGGAAGACCAGTCCTCCTCCCGCGGCAGTTGTTTCCATTAGCGTTAGGTCCTGACATCTGTTATTTACACTTGTAAATATCACTTAATCATTTAAGAAACTTGTTAAGACAAATCACACAAGTTTCACAATTCATTAGAAATCATTTAAATTTGCATTTCAATTATAAAGGGTTGGTAGGGTTTGAAAACCCTTCAAAACGACAAAACAAGGCTCAATCCTTACAAAAAAAACCTCCCAATTCTCCACACTCTCTAATCTAATCTTCCGAAGAAGACCCTGCATCATCACCAAAGTAATAGAAATTGTCAGGGCATATCGCCAACTTGTGCCCCAACACTCCGCAAGTCAAACAGGGTATGATCCTTGGTCCCCCAACATAAGGACAGTTAGTCCTTGCGTCCCCATGCCTGCGAAATCCTCAAAAAGGGCAGATGACATCAATAGGGTGGGAGCAATAAGTACAGTTCTGTCCCTCCTGATTGCACAATTCTCACATATAATCCGATAGCTCATCCAAAGTCAGAGTAGCAGGAGTATACTCGGGCAAGCCTACCTCCCCTACAGATTCTTCTAGGTCTGGGACATCTCCCACATCCTCTTCACGTATAAGAGCTGGAGCAACCCCAACATTGTACTCGGGCGATTCTACTTCCATGTCCTCATTGGGCACAACTTCATTGATGAAATTTGGCACGCTGGAATCGTCTGAAAAAACCAGATCTATCGGACAGCTAGGGGCCCCTCTGTCCCACAATTCGGTGTACTCTACATTGCTTGACATATCTGTATCACAAAACAGGAGAATGTCAAAAACAATTACAGTTCTAAACCAAAAACAAGTCCAACTAGGTTGTAACCCATCACAGTCCTAGAGTTTGAGCTGAAGCTTTGATACCAAGCTGTCACGCCCCGACCCGAAAGGTGGGACCGGAATGCGGCTGATATTTTTTTTTTAAAAAAACTAAGCTCAAGAATTCTAACTGGGCCGGATCAATGGTTAGGCCCAAAGGTCACACTTGATCTCAACATGTGGACTTAAACACATACCATAAGTCTACCCAAAAAGACACAAACACAAACACATAAATCCAACAACGATTTATTATTACAACATCAGAGTAACTACGAATCACATGGTAGTTTAATACATCAAGTGTAAACAAACTAAGTACCACACACGGTACTTTACATAAGCAAACAGTTCAAAGAACCAAAAAGCCAAGATAACGGTATTCCCCTCAGCGGGAATCCTGAGACAACGCAGCAGTTTATCCATCCTAAGCTTTATATGGAGAGCTCTCCTCCTCGGGCACATCTCCTGAAAGGTGAGTGGGGCGAGCTAACTAGCCCAGTGAAGGAAATATAATAGTGCAGTATAATGAAACATCAGGTTAATATATAATCAATAATATCTCATGCTTGATAATAAACTGAAGTATAATTTCATCATCATTTCCATTCTCATCTCTTTTCCATTACTGCTGTTATGTAACATAACGCCTACATATTACGCTGAGACCATTGTATTAAGTCCCGACACGGTCAAAATACATCTTTGCAAGTACATCTCTGGCCCTCACATGGCCGATACTGACACTTCTCAAATCAGCAACTGTCGACACCCCTGGTCCAGTAGACATAAACCATCACACACACATGGCCGATATTGGTTCAATAGTTAAGGGCATGTGGAAACAGTATTACATATCTCATATGATCAACATCATAGACATTTCACAATTATCATGAGCACCTCTTACAACTGTGCATCATGTCTAGGTACATGAGTGAGTTCATTAACTTGAAACCACTCATTGCTCAAGATCCATCTCATTAAAAACCTGATTATACCTACTGTAAAGTTAAGTTCCTTCACCGAAATTGTGTGGTATCGTGGTCTCTGTTCAACAAGCAAACAAGTGCACAATCATTTAACAGGTCAACATACATATCATCAAATGTATACATATAAGTGGTATTTCAAAACCATACTCGTTTTCCCAAAAATCTCCAAGGTAAATGGAATTGAGTCTCCTACCTGGTTTCTAACCATTTTAAGTTACAATAATCAATAATATAGTAATAAGGTGCTCAGTCCAAAATTTATATTGTCTTCTAGGCATGACCAGATTGACTTATTGAGTTAGGTCTAGATACTCAGGTCACTTCTCGGTTGTCTTCTGGATAAGACCAGATTTGACATGTTGAGCAAGGTCTCGAGTTCACTCAGTGCCCTACATATATAGCATCGGCGTGGAAGTGAAGTCACTCAGTGCCCGACAAATAGAGTCGGCCTGGAAGTGAATATAATGGTATATACACTATAGTATTTAAGAGAAGAGGGTTAGTACACATTTTTAAGTTATTAAGGGTATAAACGCCACATTAAAGCTTAGCACCCACACATGCATCACTAAACGAACAAGGTTTTACACTAAAAAACTGAGTTCCTCGGAACATGCCTCAGAACCAGGTACTGTGGCTTCGGATCATCCGAACCACTGCCTAAGTTAGTCACTGACTTCGGATCTTGGGTCTGGCTTCGGATCGTCCGAAGATCAGGTCTTGGATCATTCGAAGGTCCTTCTGAACCGAAAAACAGAGAAAACAAGTCTCGGTGGGTCTATGGGTCTTGGATCATGCGGAGTGAAGCTCGGATCGTCCGAGAGGGGTTCGTCCTTCCGAACACAGCTCGGAACGTCCGGCTGAGTGGCTAGCCTCAGGCCACTTCGGTACTTCGAGCCGAAGTTCGGAACGTCCGAAGGGCCAACTTCGGATCGTCCGAAGGATGTTATCCTCGGACCGTCCGAGAGTCGTCTTCCACCTCTATCTGCAACAGATTTGACATGTTGAGCAAGGTCTCGAGTTCACTCAGTGCCCTACATATATAGAGTCGGCGTGGAAGTGAAGTCACTTAGTGCCCGACAAATAGAGTCGGCCTGGAAGTGAATATAATGGTATATACACTATAGTATTTAAGAGAAGAGGGTTAGTACACATTTTTAAGTTATTAAGGGTATAAACGCCACATTAAAGCTTAGCACCCACACATGCATCACTAAACGAACAAGGTTTTACACTAAAAAACTGAGTTCCTCGGAACATGCCTCGGAACCAGGTACTGTGGCTTCGGATCATCCGAACCACTACCTAAGTTAGTCACTGACTTCGGATCTTGGGTCTGGCTTCGGATCGTCCGAAGATCAGATCTTGGATCATCCGAAGGTCCTTCCGAACCGAAAAACAGAGAAAACAAGTCTCGGTGGGTCTATGGGTCTTGGATCATGCGGAGTGAAGCTCGGATCGTCCGAGAGGGGTTCGTCCTTCCGAACACAGCTCGGAACGTCCGACTGAGTGGCTAGCCTCAGGCCACTTCGGTACTTCGAGCCGAAGTTCGGAACGTCCGAAGGGCCAACTTCGGATCGTCCGAAGGATGCAACCCTCGGACCGTCCGAGAGTTGTCTTCCACCTCTATCTGCAGCAGCAAACAGTAACGGGCAGAGACACATGAAATACCAATCCAGGAACAGTGGATTTTTTGGATTCGATTTTCACATCCAACCGGCCAGATGGACTCCTCAGTGAGTCCTCTTTCCATAGAGAGTGCTTTAACACTTTAAAACTTAATAGGTCATTAGATTTTAATACCAAAACACACTGGTACAAGAAATACCACATTTTTCCTTAAACTTTAGATCTGTTTTTCTTACTCAAAACTTTGCCAAAATCGGTTTTTCTTGATTCTAAACCACTTAAAATTTGAAAAGGAATACAGTGGTTACCTTCACTTGAGTTCCTGGGCTTGAAAAATCCAACTTTTGAAAATCTTCCTTCTTAAGCTACGGTGAAGAAAAACTGGAAAAAACAGAGAGGGATTGGCTGGTTTGATCTGACAGAGTAGCTGAGAGGGAGAGATGGAAATCGGTGAGGGATTTGCAACTGAGCTGAGGGAGTGGTCTCATAGAAACCACTGAGGAATGGGTGATGGCCAGCCTGTGATTGCATGCATTGGTTGGTCGACGTACCCAACAGTAACTGTAGGTTTTTACTGTTGGTTGCAAATAAGTCCTCCACAATTTCTAGTTTTGCAAAAAGGTCCTATTTTGATAAAAACTCTATTTTTAACTAAAAACAATACTTTTAAGGCTTGAAATTTTTAATCCAACCTGACAGATAAGTTGGGTTTTAAAAACTCTAATCACTATAAAAAATTGGAGATTTAAAACTCAGCAAAAACCATAGATTTAAATAAAAATCACAATTTAACACTATTTACGTGTTTTAACTTGTGTTAAATAAAACAATTTAAAATCCTCATTTTTGGGGTTTGAAAGAATAAACTAGACCATACTAAAATGGTCTAATATACTACATTTGTTTCAAGAATTATCTCATTTCAAACACCATTTAGAAATATTTATTTCTCCCTTCCGGGGTTTTGACGGGCGGTTTTAAATACTATTTTCTGAAAATAAAATTATTTTAAAATCAGAAAGAGGAATCCTTGACTAAGGAGATTAATATCATCCAATAATAATCACATAATAACACAATTAATAAAATAATAACGATAAGTGATAAATTATCATTTTGCCCCACCAACTGGGCGAGCTGGAACACTGAGCTTTCGAGCTCAGATTGGGCCACACCTTGGATTTTCACAAAGCCCTAACCGTAATCTTCAAGATTAACCGGTCTAAGCAAGATTTATTAAACTAAACTGCGCCTAATACGGGTCAGGGTATTACATTATGAGTTTTAATTATTTTACTCCATCTTATCATGTTAACAAGTAAAAAGTATAGAAAAATCATGTAATAAGCTAAAAATTTAAAAAAGATTCTAGATTCGATTTTTTGAGCGTATGGATTTGGGCCATTTTTCTCATATTGTCACTCAAAAAATAAAAATATGAAAAGTCCAGAATCTCTTAAAATAAAATAAGGATTTTATAATTGAATATGATGAGTTGAAGAGATTTGACTTAATAATAAGAATAAGTGGAAGAGGAATTGAAAGATAGGAAAATGGAGAAAAAATGGGTTGAAAGGCTAAGTCCCAAAAACTGATACAAGGTGAAGCCAACTGCATGCAAGGAGAAAAAGGATAGGCAAATAATAATAAAATTCTACCTAATTAAGGGAAGGTTATAAAGAAAGCGTACAAATTTATAATTTGAGTACAAGTATCCTACTCTAGCTAATACCCAACTCCTTTACAAAGTTCACTTAGCCCACTATCTCTCAGCCCCAAATCTCATTAGCATAAGGTTAGGTTGTAATTCTCTTTTTGAAAAAAAATCTTTTATTGGCCTATCAAAGAAATAGGAAAGTTTCAATTACCAAAAAGTATTGCATTACCTATTTTTGGTCACTTACAAGCCAAAGATAGAAAAAATCGGAGAACAATTATATGAGTTAGAGTTTAAAGCTATACTTGGATGAGTAGAAAGCTTTTCAAGAGATTCTTCTCTATAGAGAATTCTCTAAGGGATTTTCCTTTATTTTGTTTGATAATTACAAAGAAGAAGGTATTAGAAGAAAAAGAAAAGGAAAAAGAGAATAAGGAAAGAAAACGAGAAACTATGGTTTCAAAGGGAAAAAGGTTACCTTCGCAGTGCGGCCCAACTGAGCCCAATTTTTCATTTTTAGTGAATACAAAATAAGGGAAAAGAACCCTAACCACTAAGTTCATGCTATTGTAGCTATCAATAGCTCAACTCGACTAAAATTCTTTACTAATAATGAAAATTTTAAAATACTCTCTCATCTTACCTAAGCAACAATTACACACTGACAATAATATCATCTATCATCATTATTATCATACACCACATGGCCAATAATACAGAAAAAATTAATATCCTAGAAAAAGTTTTAAGAAGTTTGTGTAGTTGGGAGTTGCAATTCAACTAGTGAGTTTTCCATTCTCTTTTATGATTTCTTATATATTTTATTTTCTATATTTGACGATGACTAGTAACTTAATGTCATGTGATATAACTCCTTTCCTTCTTAACTATCAAAGTTTAGAAGAATGACATGTTGTGTTTTTGGCTCGTATTCAATTGGCAGGCCAAGATTAATTTGTCAAAATTAATTCTATGAATAGTAATTAAGTGTAGATAAGATTTACACGTGAAGATCTTGTCTTCTAATACATATATAGAAGTTGCTAAAAGGTTGCAGCTGTATGCGTGGCTTGCATATGGAGATATGCATGTGTGTTGGTAGATAATAAGACAATTTCTATTCTAGGTATTGGCATACACGACAAGTTAGAGACGGTGGAGTTTTCTTCTACAAATATAGGATTCTTCAACGTGGAGGAGTGTGTGAGAATACACCACCCCTCTGTTGTAGGGTCAAGGAAAGTGTGTGGCATCGAAGGAGACACCGAGAGAGGGACAACAAAGAGGACAACCTTTGGTCGTGGACCTCTAACGTCCTCATACATGGAGGTATGCATGGAGGCACGTTCATGCTAGAGGTGTGCATGGGTGTCGACAGAGGAAGCCTTCGAAGATGCACATGGGAGAGTGGTAAGATAGATCGGTTCTTCTGGGTATAAGAGTGATAAGATAGATGGGTGTACAAAGGGCTCGGGACTTCAAGTATGGGCTCTAGACTTAAGGGAGTCATTATATTGTACTTATATTCTTTCTCTCATAGTGAAGATTTTTGTCTCTCCGTGGACGTAGGCTAGGTGAACCGAACCACGTAAAATATTGTTTTGTGTTGTGCTTGATTTCGTTTATTATTTTATTTATTCACGTGCTTTAATCCTAACAAGTGGTATCAGTAGCTGAGGTTGAGATCAGGGAATAAAAGGGTGAACGAAATACAAGACCTACCAATGGCAAAGTTTGAGGTGGAGTGAGCGCCGACTATAGGCAGCGCAAGCAACAAAGGTCGAGGAATGTTGTGTGGTTGCTTGGTTTCTTCTTGAGGTAGAGAAAGGAGAAAGAGGCAGCACATATAACGTGGAGTTGGGTTGTCTTCAAGAACATCAGGAAGATCTAAGTCAAGTAGTTGATAGCAGATCGGTGGAGTTTTCAGATCTGAGGGAGGCAGCCGAGTAGAAGCCCGTTGTTCAACCTGAACAGTGGGAGGAACGACAAGAGCAGATCTGGACAGAACTGCATACTGATATGCGGAGAGGAAGTGGAATAAATCTGTGTTAGATCTTGAAAGTTCCATTTGGTGCTAGAAGACGATTGACCCTAGAGGGTGGGTGAATAGGTAAATCCGAAATCGTTGGTCCTTTTAAAAAATTACACGATTGATTAATTAAGTGCAGCGAAAGTAACAATCAAGTATGTTGTGTTAGCAAATATGATTAAGCAATCAACACAAGAAATTAGCTCTAACACCACAAGCACAAAGACACAAGATATATAGTTGTTCGGTTATCCAACCTATATCCACTGTTAGGACTCGCTCAACCTTGAGCTATCCCCAAATTTACTAAGTGAGGACTTACACTCTCACAATTAGAGTAGGAATTCCACCTCACTCAATCGGGTGGGAATTCCACCCACCACTGTGCTAAAGACGATGCTCTAGAGTTTTTTATAGTGGTTCCGGAGCCAATCATCCTTAATCCACTTTCGGGACAAAGGTTTTAAAAACAATATTAAAACCAAGAAGCACTTGCCTTATAGCTCTTTTTCGAAGATGTGTGCTTCTCAGAGATCCACCCAACGTGAGCTTTGAGTTAATCCCAACTCACTATCTTGTAGTCGTCGTTTGAGCAATCACAATTTCAGGGTGACTAAGAAACATGTTCTACAAATATCTTTCCAAGTTTGTATCTTTTCTATTCTCTTCTCTTTTTCTCTTTCAAACTCAATCAATGGATTGTTTGTATTTGATTCTCAGGTGTAGGCACAAGAGAGTTAATCGTTCCTTAGAGTGTGTGAATTTTCTCAGTTCAAGGAAGATAATTAAATGATCACACAACATTCGTATTTATAGAGGAGTCTTCACAGTTTTTCAAACTGTCCAGTATCCAACAGGTCGGTGGCACTGATGGGTAGGTGTTCATATTTATTGCCGTTCAACCACCCAACCGTTCTACATTAATTGCACTTTCAACGGTATAATTACTTTCCAGTCGACAGGTTGGTGTCGACGATGGGTCCACAGTTATGGCATCGAGAGGTCGGTCCATACGAGAGGCTCGGTCTGGGGCAACACCATGCTGACAGAGTTTCAAGCCTAGAAACTAGCCATACCCAGACCGACCTGTCACCCTTGACCGAGGGGTCGATCCTGGTACTCTCGATCGGTTTCGAATTACCGAGATATTTGTTTCTTCGAAAGTCCACTTGAATTCTAAGTTCCAAAGCTCATAAGTTATCATCGACGAGTCGCTGACCAAGAGGGGTCATTAAGTTCATCACCGAGGGGTCAGTGCATACGAGACTCTCGATCAGAGGCATACCTAGAATGACAGTTCTATGAACCAGAACCTTTGTCAATCTGGCCGAGCATTTCTTGACCACGATGGGTTGCTCTTGTCTCAACCGAGGGGTCGGTGAGAACGATTGGTCGAGCTGACAGTGAACTTAATTCATATTTCCAAGTTCACTATCCAACTTCCTCTTTTACGCTTCTTATGGTTTTACCATTTGTTCAACAAAGCCTATAAATAGTCCTCCTAAGGTGTAGGTACCACTTAAAGTCATCTATGGCAAAATACCTATTTTGTGATTGCTATAACGATGAGTTTTAATTTGGTGCAGCATGATCTTCACTCTTGATTGAGTCTTCAAGATTTTTAGCAAGTGCTTCTTCTCGAATCATGAAATTTACAAACATAGGGACTCGGCAAGCCGGGGCACTAACAGATCTGTTCCAGGTAGCAGTATCGAAGGCAGCAATCGAAGAGGTGATTGCATCGAGAGCCAGTGGGGTTCTTGAGATCAGAAGGCACGACTTGAAAATTGGTGGCTGGAAACATTACATAAAGCAATGGAGGGAGCAACGGTCTGCAGAGAAGTCAGGAAGGCAGCACCGACTGATAACATCTATAGAAAAACACAGGCATCATGTGTTTTTCGAGGAATAGCAGCTTATGAAAAGAGGGTTGCTTGGCGAGAAATTTTCTGAGAAACCATAGTGGGTTTGTTGTGGGTATCTAAACAGAGAAAGTGGTGCAATCAGATACCACAACCAAGCAGAAACAACGTCGCTGAACTACAGGTCCTTTGTGTTCAGATCTACCTAGCAGAGGTGTGGGTCACACAAGAAAATGCACTGGTTGGTGACAGAGAATCAGGTCCGGCCCTGCCTATAGGCGAAATAGGCTGGAGCCTAGGGTCTCCAAATAGGCAGGGCCTTCAAAGATCTATATAACCCGTAAAGGGCCTCGGGGCCTGGCCCAATATCCCATTCGATTTCGCGGACTGCGTTCCTCGTCCTCGTGCGGAACGCGGTTCCGCGTTTCCAACTGCGTGCGTTCCACGTTTCGATGTGGGGACGCAAAACGTCCGTGCGTTCTGTGCGTTCCATTGCGCATTTGAATTTTCGCGTTTTCTTCTGCCCGTTCGTCTTCCATTTCACGTTTTCTATCCGTTCGTTTTCCCCTTCAAAATGGTCAAAACGTACGCCCTTTTTTAAATCCAAAAACACCAGCAACCTCTCCTCTCCTTCTCTCTCACTGATCTCTTACTCTCTCTCACTGCACTCTCTCTCGCTCGCTCTCCTCTGATCTCTCTCTGACTCTCTCCGTGTTCTCTCTCTCTGTTCTCTCTTGCCTTCAGTTTGCTAAGTTGCAGACTTCATATCTGCAGGTATTTTTTTCATCGATCCCGTCATTTTGAATTCTTAATGGGTGTTTGAGATTTGTTTTGGGTGTTTTAGTGTTTTATTTTAAAAAAAGATAATAAAAAGTAAAAAATATAATAAAATATGAAAAACTATAAATTTATAAAAAATATTGTGATTAATTATTTTCCTCATTTCACATTAATCTACATAAATAAAAACATCAATCTCAAATTGTGATGGGTGTGATTATCAAATGCTAATTTAAAAGTTTGAATTGTTCTCATATAAATACGATAAAAATCTAACTTGACAAGAAAATTCAAGAAATAAATTTAAATATTTTGTTTAAATCAAAGGTCAAAACTCAAACTACTTCCTTTTCAATTTTTGTCATATTTAACAAAAAGTCAACTGTATAAATTGAATTTTGGACTAAAATTTGGTTTGTTTGTGGTTCATCAAGTTTATTTTTAATATTTTAGATGAATTTGAGAACAAATTAAAAAAGAAAGATGAAATCATTAGAGGATAATGACTAGAGCAGAAATACGTCAAAATAAAAATGTTTCGTCCATTTCAACTGAAGGAAAATTGACAAACTGTAATTAATAATTAAGATTTAAGGTCTCTTCAAGTGAATCTTATGCTTAAATCCATATTTTAAAGTGACTCTTCTTGTCTTCATAATACTGGTTTGGAAATCAGCAGATCCCACACCAAACAGATTTTTTGTTGTACTGCCACTTCCAAAAAAATCTATATCTGAAACATCTGGTCAAAGCATTTATTGGAATTTGCTTTCTTTGCTGTATTTCCCTATTTATTTATGTTTTTCAATCACTTCTCTATTTTCAATGATACTTCTAAGTTCCTTGTGGCTTTAGTGGATAGATGGGTGTCCTGGACCTTTTAATGCAAGATAAGATTTAGAGTGGAGAGCTTTTCCCTTTGAAGTTTGAATCAAAGAATATTTCATGACAAAACTTTACCCTGTACCTCAGTTCTGGCTTCTATGTTGTTGTTTATCGTTCAGTGTGTAGTGTCAGAGGAAATGAGTGGGATGTTTAGAACAGATTTCTATACTCTACCATGTTAAATGTATAATGTGAGGAAGTTTATATAAAAGATAGACAAATACAATAATTGTGTGGATTGTTCTTTGATTTAATTAAACCATTCAATGTCATATTTTTTATCCCATAATTTACATTTGAATTTATATTTGTAGTGAGCCAGTGAAATTGATTTTACGACTCTGATTAATCTTGTGTGGGCGGGGTGGGGCGGGGCGGGGCGGGGCGGGGCAGCTCATGTGTGAACATTTCCAACTGGTTTTAGTTTATTCGCAAAGCAAATTATTTTTTATTGTTCTTTAATTTTGATTATTTATCTGTTAATTTTTTATTGGTTATCACTATCATTATGTCTACTAGAAAACATCCTTCTGGACATGAAAAAAGAAAAAAACAAAAACAAGTTCAAGAATTGATTCAATCTCAAGCGGGATCTCTTAATACATATTTTAGCAAAAGTAAACAAAATGAAAGTTCAATTGAAGATTTAGTTAATGATGAACATAATAATAACGAAGAAACTATTAATGAACATAATGATATTAACTTGGTGAATGAAGAAGATATAGTTATGAGTGACAATGAAAATAAGAATGAGAGTGAAGAAAATAAAAATTTCAATAAACATATTTCTTTAAACATCTATGATCCCGGTAATTGGAAAAATATAAATATTAACTAAAATTTGAGAGACATATTGGTAAAAAGAGGTTCCATAAGAGATAATGATATTAACTTTCCTAAAGATTCAAATAATAGACATTTTACTAGTACACAATATATTCGACATTTACCAAATGGAGAAAAACATGATAGAATATGGCTAGTTTACTCAATTGCTTTGGATAAAATATTTTATTTTTGTTGTAAGTTGTTTAAACGAGATGGACTCAATTATCAATTGGCAAATCAATGAATTAATGATTGGAAAAATGTTAGTAATAGACTTAAAGGCCATGAAACTAGTAACGACCATATTACTAATCTGAGAAAATGGATGGAATTGAAAATAAGATTACAAAAAAATGAAACAATTGATAAAATTAGGTAAAAAGAAATGAATAAAGATAGGGAACATTGAAGACAAGTACTATTAAGAATAATTGGTGTTGTGAAAACTTTTGCTAAAAACAATTTAGTATTTCGTGGAGATAATGAAAAGATTTATGAACAAATTAATGGAAATTTTTTATCTTTTACTGAAATGATTGCAGAATATGGCCCTATAATAAAAGAACACGTTCGACGTATTCAAAATAAAAATTCAATACCATTATCTTGGTCATAAAATTCAAAATGAAATAATACTTTTATTAGCGGGTGAGATAAAAAATGAAATAATTAAAAGGATCAAAGAATCAAAACACTTTTTGATTATACTTGATTGTACTCTAGACATAAGTCATTAAGAACAAATGTCTATCATGGTATGTTGTGTGGATATTTCAATAAGTCCAATAAAAATAGAAGAGTTTTTCTTAAGATTTTTAAAGGTGGACGATACATCGGGATAAGAATTTTTTAATAAACTTATAGATGTTCTAAAAACTCTTGAACTTAATATTGATGATATGAGGGGACAAACATATGATAATGGTTCTAATATGAAAGGGAAAAATAAAGCAGTACAAATGTAACAACCCGTCCCTTCAGCACAATATTATCCGCTTTGCCCGCACGGCTTTGCATTGGGCATGGCCCAAAAGGCCTTGTGCTAAGGAGAGGGGAGTACCCTCTTTATAACCCCCACACCCTCTCCCCTCATGGGCGATATGGGATTTTTTTTCCCACACCCCCATGTGGGTGGGGTGTTACAATCCACCCCCCTTAATACCAGAGCCGTCCCCAGCTCTGTCACGTCATAGTGACAAGGGGTCTACACAAGCAATACAACACAGAAGGGTAGAGGGCCCACACAGTCCGAGTGTTGAATCATGCTCTGATACCAAATGTAACAACCCGTCCCTTCAGCATAATATTGCCTGCTTTGGGTCCCACGTGGGGCGGCGTGCACTAGGCCCAAAAGGCCTTGTGCTAAGGAGAGGGGAGTACCCTTTTTATAGTCCCCACACCCCCTCCCCTCATGGGCGATGTGAGATTTTTTTTCCCACACCCCCATGTGGGTGGGGTGTTACAACAAAATAGGGTACTACAAATAAATCCTAGAGTATTCTATACGCCGTGTGGTTGTCATAGTCTTATCTTAGCACTTTGTGATATGGTAAATTTTTGTTCTCAAGGTAAAACAATTTTTGGAATTATACAACGTATATATAATGTATTTTCATCTTCTACAAAACGGTGGAAAGTTTTTTAAAATTATGTTAAAGGTATCACGGTTAAGCCATTATTAGAAACACGTTGGGAAAGTCACATTGAAAGTGTAAAAGCAATTAGATTCTAAGCTACACAAATTAGAGATGCTTTAATTGATTTAGCGAACACTTGTGAAGATCCTAAAACAAAGAGTGATGCTGAAGACTTAACAACATTAAAAATTGAAAATTTTGAATTCTTATTTGACATGGTTATTTGGTATAATATATTGTTTGCAGTTAATAATATTAGCACAATTTTACAAGCAAAAGACATGAATATTGATGTTGCTTTAAATGTTTTAAAAAGACTCATTTCTTTTTTTGCAACTCAAAGAGAAAGTGGATTTGAATCTACCATGATTGATGCTAAAAAATTTGCTAGAGAAATGGAATTGAACCTATATTTCATGAAAAACATAACATTCGTAGGAAAAAATATTTTGATGAAAATGCTAGTGGCTAGATAACACAATCACCTGAAGAATCTTTTAGAGTAAATTACTTCTTACACATAATTGATCAAGCTCTCATGTCACTTAAGACTAGATTTGAACAATTTCAAAGATACGAAGATACTTTTGGATTTTTGTTTGATTTGGAAAAGTTAAATTCTTTAGATGATGATAGTTTGAAAAGTTCTTTTAATAAGCTTGAAGATTTTCTACGACATGACATTATTTCTGATAGTGATGAAAGTGACTTATTTTTAGAATTACAAAGTTTGAAAGATGGACTACCAAAAGAAGTAAAAGAACAACTGAAGTGTTAAATTATATAAAAAAAATGAATTGTTGTTTTCCAAATGCATGGATTGCTTATAGAATAATGTTGACTATACCAATTACAGTTGCCTAGAAAGAAGTTTTTTAAAGTTAAAACTGATAAAATCTTATCTTCGGTTTATGATGTCATAAGAAAAATTGAATGGATTAGCTATCTTGTCTATTGAAAAAGCTATGTTAAAAGAAATTGAATATACTAATTTAATTAGTAATTTTGCATGTCAAAATTCGAGAAGAATAAATTTTAAATAATACTTTGTTATATATTTGATTTTTATATTTTATTTGGATATTTCATACTTTATAAAAAAATATATAATTTTTTTTTGAGTGTATATAAGGGCAAAAGATCTCATTTTAAGCATTTGCCTAAGGCCTCTAAAATCTCAGGGCCGACTCAACAGAGAATATTGCATCTAGTAATACTCGGCTTCATCTTGTGAGTTGGATACATATGCAGCAACCAACTGTGACGCTGAACATAGACGGAGGAGGCTGGCAGTGTGTGAGCAGTATCCAAGGTGTTATTCAGACTTGAGACTGTGTATGCATGGACAGTGAAGTCTTGGGAGTGCTGCAAAGATTTATGCTTATAAGAATGCATGGTTGCATGCATTTTGGTAGCTTAAATGCTTCATAGTTTGCATTTTGAAGGTGGCAACACATGGTGGTTTGTGTTGGCAGCATTTATGTTGGACATGTGCTCACTCTATGCAAGGTGAATGGTCTGGATAGGACGGCAACACAGTGCTTATGTATGTGGACACGACGTTGACACAATGCAACCAGTATCTGTAGGTTTACAGATAGCAAGAAGGCGTGGCTTGTAGACGTGTTGCTAGAGAGGTGTGCTGCCAAGAGATCAAGAGGCTGCAACGTGGGCACATTAGAGATAAGAATGGCAGTGCTGTGTGAAGGTAGGAGACACACGAACCCAGAGAGAGGCATTGCTAGTTGGGACACTGTTTGAGTCAATGAATGCTGCAGAGGCGCAGCAGATGACCTGAGAAAAGTTTAGGGCTTTTCGGGTTGGAGCAGAGAGACACCAAAGTGGACTGCCATCCATTTGCAAAATTGAAGGGTCTTTGTATATAGTAGAGGACGCTGCAACCATATTGCAGCAGATAGGGGGTGTTGCCAGTCAAGAGAGGAGGACAGAGCAAAGAACATAGGAAGAGGGTTGATCTGTTCATTGCTGAGAAGTCCGAACTGCAGACATGTGGCAGTTGGAGATACACAGTGGTGGGTGTGAGAAGCCTGCTGTAGTTTCTCAAGGTACAAAGTTACAGATACTTGTATACACAGCTGAACACACAGAACACATGCAAACAGAGGAGTGTGTTCACACAGAGGGCAGCAACACAAGAAGGTTGCTGTGTGTGAGAGGGAACTGGGCTTCAACCCAATTTGTGAACAGCAGAGCAAGAAAGAGACTGCATAACAGTGCCTGGGACGGTGACTCTTTATCAGTGACCTCTTGTCTGTATCGAGAATAAAAGCAGACAGAGGACTGCATAGAGGGGATTCTCGCTAAAATGTTGATGCCAGTATTGAGACTGGCATACACTGTGCGCAAGGCCGGGAATCATCGTAGGTGCATCAGAGAACTGCGCTACAGGTGGAGCTAGGCCAAGGGCAACTTAGTGCAAAGAGGTGGAGTGTATGACATGTTGTAATGGGTCGTCTATGAGAGTTAGTTGGTCAAATTCTCGCAAATGTGGAGATTGTTGTGTTTTTTTGCACGTATTCAATTGGTGGGGCCAAGATTAATTTGCCAAAATTAATTCTATGAATAGCAATTAAGTGTAGATAAGATTTACACATGGAGATCTTGTATTCTAATACATATATAGAAGTTGCTAAAAGGTTTTTTTTAATTCTACTAACAATTTTTTTTACTATATTCGGATTAATCCATCCAACCTCCTAAAGGTTAGTGAAAGTGACCAATGTTTTGCCTTACATCTAAACCAAAATAATAATACATTAACAACATTTGAAACACCAATTTTTATTTGAGATTTCTTTAAGACATTAGATGATTAGTTTTGTGCTAAGGTGCAAATATCGGCCGATACTTATCATATCGGCCGATATTGATCGGTTTGAAAAAAAGATCAATATCGTATCGGCCGTACAGTTGGAATATCCGCCGATATGGAGGATAAACAGTCCCCAATATCGGCCCCAATATCGACCGATATTGGTAAATATCGGTTTATTACATTTTTTTCATTTTTTTTTTATAAAAAAAACAATATCGGCCGATACAGGCGATATATCGGTTCGTATATCGGACGCAATATCGCCCGATATACTATTTATTGGTCTGGAAAGCCCGGTTTTTTTTTTTTTAAAAAAAAAATTATCGGTAGTGGGACCCACTGGATATTGGCGATATTTGGTACAAATATTAGGCGATATTTGGACCGTTTATCGGTCCAAAATATCGGCCAATAATCCCCTAATATCGGTCCGTAACGGTTCAGGTAATATTAATTAAAAATTAATATCGGCGATATTTTAAAAGATTATCGGGCGATATATCACGGACTATATATCGTGCGATATATCGTCCAAAATATCGCCCAGGAATCCTGCATCATATCCCATCCAACAGGCTGTGGGATTCTTTCTGTTTCCCACGCCTGAATTTCTTAATATTTTTTCTGAAACCCGTGATCTGAACCGACCGAACTCTTCCACTATATGAGTACCCTATACATCTCCTCATTCAGCCACAAATTCATTCCGAAACTCACTCATCCAGCAGTGGTATTTTCTAACTCCTATCCCCATCTAACAAACGGTCATCCGGCTAGATTGGAAATCCTTGTGTATTATTGGCTTATCTTAGAAGATCATTCCGTTCAAAGTACTGGAAATATATTGATCTTCATTTTCATGTAAGTTTTTATTCCATTTTTATTTTTTAGCTTTCTGATCTAAATATTTTATGGTTTTAATGTATAGTTTAATATTTAATGTATTTTTTGTAATATGTTGTTGTTTTAGAAATATGGATTATTAATTATTGATAGTGATTTATTTATGCTTAAAGCCTTAAAAATTTAGCATAGAAGTTATTATGAATGTATGATATTTTTTTTCATGCAGATTAGTTTTTTTTTTTCATTTTCTTTTATTTTCTAACGTGAAAATGTACTACAAAACATTATAAGAATTAAGAAATAGTAATTATTGGGAAAAGTTGCTGATTTTTTTTATAAAACACCCCTCTGATTTTAGAAAGAAGGTTCTGTAAAAAAATATAAATTTCATGCAACGTAATTATTAATTTAAAATGTTTAAACAAAAACCTCGATTCCATGTGATAAATTGCGAAAAAATATGTAAATGTACCGAAAACGTATGAATATTTTGTAAACCAACCCTCTCAGTGAGTAGTATTTGTGTACTGTAAAAAAATTCAGTTTCAAAGTAGATGACGCTTTTTTTTTTAATTTTATCATTTAATCCCCCATTTTCATGTGATAAATTACGAAAAAATATGTAAATGTACCCAAAACGTATGAATATTTTTTAACCCAACCCTCTCAGTGAGTAGTGTTTGTGAACTGTAAAAAAAGTAGTATTTGACAGTAGATGAGGTTTTTTTTTTAATTTTATCATTTAATCCCCCATTTTCATGTGATAAATTATGAAAAAATATGTAAATGTACCCAAAACGTATGAATATTTTTTAACCCAACCCTCTCAGTGAGTAGTATTTGTGAACTGTAAAAAAAGAAGTATTTGACAGTAGATGAGGTTTTTTTTTAATTTTATCATTTAATCCCCCATTTTCATGTGATAAATTATGAAAAAAATATGTAAATGTACCCAAAACGTATGAATATTTTTCAACCCAACCCTATCAGTGAGTAGTGTTTTTGAACTGTAAAAAAAGTAGTATTTTACAGTAGATGAGGTTTTTTTTTTTAATTTTATCATTTAATCCCCCATTTTCATGTGATAGATTGTGAAAAAATGTGTAAATGTATCCAAAAAATTAGATTCTTTTTTTAAATGAAGCCTCTGAGTTTGTAGTGTGTTATTACTGTAAAAAGTTTCTGGTTCACAGCAGATGAATTTTTTTTTTAATTTTATCATTTTATCCCCCATTTTCATGTGATAAATTATGAAAAAATGTGTAAATGTATCCAAAAAATCCGATTCTTTTTTCAAATGAAGCCTCTGAATTTTTAGTGTGTTATTACTATAAAAAGTTTCTGGTTCACAACAGATGATGTTTTTTTTTTAATTTTATCATTTAATCCCCCATTTTCATGTGATAAATTGTGAAAAAATGTGTAAATGTATCAAAAAAATCAGATTATTTTTTTAAATGAAGCCTCTGAATTTGTAGTGTATTATTACTATAAAAAGTTTCTGGTTCACAGCAGATGATTTTTTTTTTAATTTTATCATTTAATCCCCTATTTTCATGTTATAAATTGCCCAAAAATGTGTAAATGTATCAAAAAAATCAGATTCTTTTTTTAAATGAAGCCTCTGACTTTGTAGTGTGTTATTACTGTAAACAGTTTCAGGTTCATAGCAGATGATGTTTTTTTTTTTTTTTTATCATTTAATCCCCTATTTTCATGTGATAAATTCCCAAAAATGTGTAAATGTATCAAAAAAATCAGATTCTTAAACAGCAATGGCTAAGAACAATGAAGATCTAGCATGGTCGTTCGGTGAACGACATAGTAACAAAAAAGTCAAATGCAACTTCTGTGAAAAGATGGTATCTGGAGGAATAACCCATTTGAAAGCACATATAGCCGGAAAGATGGGAGGTGTAACCGCTTGCAAACGCGCACCAGCACAAGCGCAAATTATTTGCAGGCAACTATTGGAAGTGAATGCCAAAAAGAAGAAAATAAGGACTGAAGCAGAAGAGCATGCTATAGGTCACATAATGGTCGACTGTTTAGAAAGTGAACGAGAGGGCCAATACGTGGAAAATGTCCCGTCGTTTTCAGAAGAGGATCCAGATGAGATTGAGGAGGACAGAGACCTGCGGCGTGCAATACGAATTAGTCGCTGCGAACATGAGATGAGAAGGCAGAGTGGTGCAGGTTAATTTCTTTAAATTAATTGTTTAATGTAACAAAGGCAATTTATTTTTCAATTACATTAAAATGCCAAATACTGAATTTTAATACTCTACACAGGCGGTGCGAGTGGATCAGGGACTGCGCGTGGATCATCCAGACAAAAATCTGGACTTATCGGCGACCGACTGAAATCTTAAATCCATATTTTAAGTCTGTGTGCTTTGCATCCACAACTGCTGGACCTAATATCAACTTCCCATTGTCGTATGAGATTTCTACTACATTTATCCCCCGTGAAATACAGCGGATCCGAGAATGGGTAGATAATTTTAAGTCTTCATGGGAGGATACGGGAGTAACCCTTATGTCGGATGGATGGAAGAGTGACGATAACCGTAGTATCGTTAACTTCCTCATTTATAATCAATGTAGCACAGTGTATCATAAATCATACAACACATCAGGCCGAGTAAATGATGGTGATTTTTTTTGTAGCTTGATGGTGTCTGTCTGTGAAGAAATTGGACCTGAGAATGTTGTCCAAATTGTAATGGACAATGGAGCGGGCTATAAGTCGGGAGGGAGGAAGGTCGGGAACACATACCCGTGGATCTTATGGACCCCCTGTGCGGCTCACTGCATAGACTTGATCCTCAAAGATTTTGCTAATGTGAGGGAATTTGGGAACCTAATTGACTGGTGTAAGGATGTCACCACATTTATATACAATCATGTTAGAATCTTAGAGGTAATGAGGAAGTACACGAAACGTCGTGAACTACTGCGACCTGCAGTAACACGTTTCGCCACAGTATTCCTTATGATGCAGAGCTTCTTAAGAAGCAAGACAGAATTGATGAAGATGGTGAGAAGTAGGTCCTTTGCGAATGCGTTCGACATGAGGAACGCTGAACATCAAAGATATTACTAGAACATTACACACTTATTTGTATCTAAAGTGTTCTGGGACAGTATCGTATCGGCCATCAACATCTCTGCTCCCATAGTCACAGCACTCCGATTTGTAGACGGAGATAAGAAGCCGACGCTCCCCTATGTATTTGAATGCATCATAAAGGCTAAAACTGAAGTTGAGAAAGTTAATCCTCCGGTTCACTTCATGGAAATCATCAACGACAGGATTAATCAATTTTTCATCTCTAACCCACAGTTCGTTGCAGGTTAGTTTTTTATTCGCTAGTGTGTTTATATCTTATTATTGTGCATATCTTATATTTAGGCTAATCGCATTGTATTTCACTTGGCAGCATATTATTTGAATCCCTTCTAAAAGAAACCTAATGAGTTAGGTTTAGAACTGTCGACCGACTCAATTCGTAACTGCGTAAGACGGACATTGGAGATTATGGGTGTCATGCATCCTGGTGAACGGGCGGGGCATGTTTTAGAGATGTACTACTTTTGTTCATTATGATCTCCATATTTTCGATGATTTGAAAGTTGTTCATTATCCGATAATACTAATTGTGTTTCATTTTTGTTTTGAAGTTACACAATTATGAGAACCGCTTGGAGTCATTTGCGGATGAAGCTGCCGATGTTAGGTTAAGAGAGACGGCGACGATGAGTGCTACACAATGGTGGACATATTTTGGCAACAACTTACCTATATTGAGGAAGTATGCCATGAAGCTGATGAGCCAGACGTGCAGTGCAACCAACTGCGAGCGTAACTGGTCGACATTTAAATATGTCCATAGCAAGCCTCGAAACAAATTATCATCTCAAAGACTTAATGATTTAGTGTACCTACACTACAATCAGAGGCTAAGGGTAAAGAATTTGAGGAGGTACCCCGAGTTGACATGGGAAGATGCCGATGATTTTTTCGTCCCGATCGACCACGAGTCTCTATTTACCTATAATGATCCATTAAGTGAATGGATCGAAGAGGAAGAACAACCTGTACTGCATGATCTAGATATATCATTCTTAGATCAAAGTATAGAGTTAGGAGAATTGCAAGATTCCGAGGACGAGGTGGAAAATGAAGGTCGTCGCCATTCAATAAGTGTGTCCCGCCCTCCAAATGTGAGTCTAGAACATCAGACAAGTACAAGGATGGCTCCATGTCATCATTCTGTTAGTGAACGGCCCACTGGGACAGATGGGGTATCTAGCTCTTCACAGAGGAGGAGATCATTAAGAGGAAAAGAACCTGTTGTTCCGAGCAGCCAACCCAGCAGACGTGATTATGGGTCGGCTAGATCTGATTCTGATTCATCTACCGATGACGGTAATGGGTCAGATGATGGGTTGGATTTTACTCATCCAAATATTGTTGTGGATGTTGAGCCTGCCGGCCCACCGGAGTATTATCCCAACATGAGTGAAGTCCATTACCAACAGGATGATAGGCAACATGCACCTCCTCATGGCGGAACAAACTTGCCCCGGTGAAGGATATGCATCTTTCGGATATACGCCCATAGGATATTATGGTCAACCGAGCTATGGGCACCTCGACACGAACTCATTATCCAGTAATATGCAGTCCATGTCGATTTCAGATCGTCAGTCGCAACCCTCATCTGATAGTTGGCAGTACCACAATCCATCGTCAACATCCGACTACACGTCTAATGATGAGCGACTTCCGGAAGAGACGTATGCAAGATTTTATTTCCACGTCCCGGGTTATCCATATGAAGAGCTGGATCCATAGTAATATTACATTTGTTTTGAGAAAATTTGGATAAGCTTTGATGTAATTCAAATTTTGAGATATGAAATTCAATTTCATTGACCGCCACCGTAATGAATTCAAATTTTGATAGATAACTAATTGTCTAAAAAAAAATAAACAATACCATATTATTCAGAGGTCTTCACTTATAAAATACTATTTTACCTTTTATTACCACTTCTTGAAAATTTTAAAAACATGATTTGAATTTTAAAATACTATTCAATAAATTAAAAATTATAATAAGTGACACTAATCTCATTAAAAATTATGCTAAGATTGATTAATTATATAATAGGATCTACTTCTTGATGAGACTTGAGAGCATTGATAGGACATTTTCATGTTTTTATAAGTTAACATCATCTATTGTTAATTTTAATATTAAAAATAGATGAAACTTAAATAAATAATTTGAATATGTAAATGACCGATATTTAATGAAAAAATTATATTTTCAAGAAGCCCAAAATTTTCCGACATAACCCAACAAAAATCGGACAAAAATTCAAAAAATAAAAAACGGAAGAGAGAGAAAGTTACCGGCCGGTATATTGGCCGATATTTGCATATCAGCCGATATACCGGATTAACCGGTATTTCAATCCCTGGTTTTGTGTACATAAGATTTCTACAGACACCACACACTCAACATGAAAGTTTTCAATCTTTGAAAGCTGCTTAAATTCTACCAAGTGTTGAAAATGACCTCTCTTCATTAGAATTGTATGTGTTGTATGTGTTAAAGGTGTTGAAAATGATTTCTAATGAATTCTCTAAGTGCTAAAAAGGAATTCTCTGAGTGTTAAAAAGTAGATCTCTCTTTTCATCTCAAGTAGGTGCCTTTAGCTTTCACTCATTTGCAGTAGTCTTTATATCACCTTACTTCTTTGAGAGTTTGTAGAGGTGAACATCATTTTACTCATATGCACACTACATCTTAATAATAGATACGAAAAATTAAAAAGATTTGACTCTATCTTATTACATCAACGACTAAAAAAATTAAAATATTCATATAAAAGTAACTAAATTTGTTGAGTTTGGAGGGATTTGTGCTATCCTTGTTATGTCAACACTTGAAAATATAAAAATTCATGCGAAAAGGGATAAAAAGTATAAAAATAATTTATGAATCAATTGTAGGAAGAAAAAAAATTATTTTCATAATGTTCTTGACTAGACTATGCCATATGTAACGTTTTTTTACTCTTAAGGAAGAAAAAAAGAATTATTGTATTCTAAGGTTTGTTAAGATTGTTTGTATTAAACTTTGAGTACTTTTCTTCAATTTTATAAGTTGTTTTTTTTTCTTAATTTTATTTTTATAAATAGATTGTTGATTTAAAATATTATGCATTTCACATTGATATTAAAGGTTTTAATTGGTTATTATAAAATTAAAGTTTTGTGCAAATATTTGTTTATTTGTTAATTATTTTAGTTATTAAATAAATTAATAGATAACCTACTCTACCTGTGAACGTGTACTACAACTAGTTTAAAATAGTATAAGAGACAACTCTAAGTAGAACCATGACACTTGCTTCTTCAAATAAATGGGAGGTGGAGGCTGATTAAAGAGTACGGTTTTGACATAACAAGTACGTTGATAATCAATTGGTCAAGTCTAAGGTTCATTTGACATTGATGAATCTCAATTTTACTTAGATATATTCAAGCCTATTTGGTCATTTTGGCTTTGAAGAATTCCATTGAAATTAGTGGAAATCGGTAAGTTTTTTTTTTTTTAAATGCTAAAGAAACCCGGTTTAGATGTGTTTCTTGATGGAAACAACAATTTCCGGTTGGCCTAAGTTACAAATTTTGGTTGAAATCATGTTTTGCTGATATAGATCATATTGACTATCTCGGTCAAAATTTGTAAATGGGTGAAATCATCATTTTTTTTAAATTTAACTAAAGTTTTTGAAATATTCTGAAATATGGTTGAAATTTCTAAAATTTTGTCCCCTCCTTACTCCTCTCAGCGTCTTTGACCATGTTTAGTTGTAAAATGGATTGGAATAGATTGAATGAAAGTCTAAAATACATTAAGCCTATTCTATTCTAATTCTCGTTTATTTCTTAAACCAAACATTGCCATTATGTTTTGTAAAAGATAACTTAAGATCATTTTTTATGCATCCTCTTACAAGTTTTCAAGATTGAAATAGCTAATGATAGTGGAGCCTACAAACAATAGAAAATGAGAAAACCCTTACATCCATTCATTCAAAGTTTAACCCCATATGAACTTATTAGCCATAAGATTTAAGAACAAAAATTGGATTATTAGAAAATGAGTTACTCATTTAAAGAATTTTTTTTAAAAAAAAATTAGCTGTTACGTTGAAATCCTTATATCTAATATGTATTGTGTTCAATGGAGCTAAAACTTGAAAATTGAGTAGATCTGCAAGATTTCAGTTGTATGACACATTTAGTTAGTTCCATGATTGTGATGTGTATTTATTATTACATTATTGTATAAGAAATTTGTTCCTTAAGAGTGGCATGTAATCCCTGAGGAGTTTTGATATCTGAAGCTAGGAGCATAAATGAAGGTGATGAACAAATGGGCCCTATCTTATATAAATTATTTTTTGAATTCAACTTTCAACACCATCATAATTTCGCATCATTTGCATAATTACATTCTATATTAAATTTTTTTTGGATAACATGGATTGTGACGCCTCACCCCGGCTACCGTCTCTGAGCATGGGCACGCTAGCCAAATATAAAAATCACAATAATAAAACAAGTCGTATCTCAAGAGTGTAAACATATATTAATCTCAAAATACATTATAATTCAAAAGATAAATTACTTCAAATTAAAATAATCCCTCCATAAGGTTGAAGTCACCCACGACTTGGCATCAACTCGCCAATTCCGTGAGTCAGTCCGGCCTCCTCACCTAGTACCCTGCAAATTGTTAGGGATTGAGCTTCAGTTGCTCACAGATCATAAGCCCTGTAAGGGTACAATAGTCATAATAAAATTGTGCAAAAATTAAACATATTGCATAATCTGCACAAACATAATCATAAACAACACATACAAACTATCATGCAGTAATATATCATATCATAGTTCATTCTCAACATATGGACACAATTGTCACAAAACAGGTGATATGGCATAATGGTCTGCCAAAAGTCAATAGCTATGACCTAACCATCTTATATCCTACCAAGACGTACTCATCCTGTATATCAAATCCATACATGATGTCTACCCATAATACACACCTCATGTATATGTTATACTCCCTATCCACATATGCATCTATCAATGAATACTAGGGATCAACAACATGTGTCTCGCTCATCTGTCCCCGATGAGGGACTCGTGAAAACCTCACTCCTCATCATAGTATGTCTGTGGTAGCGTCAGTGTAGTAGTGTGGCAGCGTTTCTCGTCCACCTCACACTCGCCCACTCCTCACTCTCCTACATAATCTAGGGTCTATTAGCCTCACTCCTTTCCACTGAGAACACAGAGAGTACACATCTATAACCACTTATCAACAAGTAGCTTCCCAATGTGATGGCATATCCCCACTCACATCTGCGTACTTACTGTGGATCAACATCATCTACATCCATATGAACTACATCCCTATACACGGATGAAATCATATTTGGAAATACTCACAATTCTCCATACCCACATAAACTACATCCACTGGATCTTAAAATATCTCCAGACCCAATAATACGCACGAGGAGCTACCGAGTCCATCCTTGGCTCAATCAACCTATCCAATACATAGATCCCACATATTGACCTAACCATATCTTGGCATATAGTAAACCCTACGAGGCACTACAGAACTTCACGAGGCAAATCATAAAAGTTGTGTAATCAAACAACACGCATCAATCATAATCGCATACATCATGCATAATTCATTTAGTACCACATAGCATATCTCATGTGAAGGGTACTTAAATCAAATAGACAGGTCCGACCCAGTTCTTCGGGACATAAAAATATCAATATAAAACATTCTAGAACCTTTATTAATCAGGATCATACCCACGTCGTTCCACGTATACCCGAATCACATTTAAGCATTATAGCCCTTTTTCCCTCAGGGATTTAAAGAAAATGATTATACATACAAGATATTCTCAAACACATGAATAACAAATAGTAAACACTGATAAATCTCAATATAATTCGATAAAAAAATAAAATCGAATATCAATAAGGCTTGTACTCTCTACCTTGAAAATCATGAAGTTTGGGGTCTCTTGAAAACCCGAAGGAAACAAGCCCCATGTAACACCTCGGATTTTCAGTTAATTATTTTGTATGAAAATAATCCACTTAATTTGTGAACATTAGTTATGGATCTTAAATTGGGTAAAGAGTTGGGTCATTGGCCCAATTAAGACCCAACGGTTTTGGAATTGTTTCCAATAAAAATTAAACGGGGTTGAATTAATTTAGTGATGCATTATGTCTGAATTAATTTAGTGATGCATTATTTCTAAATTTTAAATAAAAGATTGCATGGCCGAATTTTAGATGTAAAAATCTAGAAATATGCGCATGAATGATATGCATATCTAGGTGATATGCTAGATAAATTTAAAAAGGGATTTTTCCATGATTAAATAAAGGAAAGAGGGGAAAGTGCAATTAAGGAAGGTTTTAACTAAAGAAGGGAGCAAGGGCCATAACACATTCCAAATAGGATTAAGGAAGGTTTTTAATCAAGGGAGCAAGGGGGCATACGGCACCACCAAATTAGGCAAGGGAGGGACGCATGGCACCTTCCCCATTTAGATAAAGGGAAACTTATATAAAGAGACACCCATAGGCCGATTTCTCTGTCTCTCTCTCTCAATTCCTATTCACGCCAAAAACAAAGGAGACAAGAAGGAAATCAACAAGAAGGTTGTTCGGCCAGCAAAGGGAAAGAAAAATATTGGAAGAGAAAGATCGGAGCAAGGGATAACCGAAGGAGTCGCGGAACCGGTAAGTGATTCCAAATTTTGATTTAAGAACTATGGTTATTTTAATGGAAAAATGGACCATAGGGTTCGGCCAAGATTAATGGCCGAACCCCATGGAAAGACATGGTTTAGATAATGGACTTTTATGGGTTGGAAACCATGGAAGTAATTGGAGAATTTTTATAATGGATTTAAAACCATGGAAGGACGTGGTTATTGTTATGGAAATTATTTGATTAAAAATGGAAGGATGATGATGACTTAGAAAGAAATTATTATGGATTATTCCTATGAGTGAGGTTCGGCCATGCACTAGGAATTGATTTATGAAAGTTTGAAAATTTTAATGGAGTGGTGTTAGTATTATCATTGAATTTTAATGGGAGAAAATAATGGAGGATCAAGCTTAGATAATGGCCAAGGACCTTGAACCATAGGGTTAGGCCAAGGTTAATGGCTGAACCCCATGGAGTGGAATTGATATTTTGATGTATGATAATTATTTTTGGAAGGTGGAATTTAAATTTAGAAACTATCTAATTATGGAGGATGGTTATTAAATTAGAATCTTTCCAAGTATAGAAGGATTAATGATTATTTGGAAACCTTCAAGTATGGAAGGGTTTATGATAAGGATGGAAATCTTCTAATTATGGAATTGGATATTAATTTAGAAAGTTTCTATTTAAGGACTTTCTAATTATGGAGTTGGAAATTGATTTAGAAAGGATCCAAGAATGGAAGGAATGGATTATTATGGAAGGTGGACATTAAAATTTGTAAGTCTCCAAGAATAGAAAGATGATTATTCATGATATCATATTTTGATTTAATTATGGAAGGTTGCATGCTAAATTTGGAAACTATCTTAACATGGAAGGTTATGGATGGTTAATTAATTTTGAAAGTTTCTAATTACGGAAGCATGGATGCTAACTTAGGAAACTTTCTAATTAAGAAAGATTGGATTTAAAAAAGGGGAATGAATGGATTGGTTGCCATGAGTGAGGTTCGGCCATGGTGTATGGCCGAACCCCACTAGGGTTTATTTATGGATCCATGTATTAAGGGACCTAAGTCTTAGAATTTAAACATCAAATGATTAGATCAATGGCAAAATTGTAAATATGTGGAAATATTAGACATAGGGTTCGGCCATGGTGTATGGTCGAACCCCATGAACTATTTTGATGGAATTATGGATATTAATTTAAGGTAGTGATAAAATTAGAAACTATCTAATAATGTACCTTAGATTAAAATGGAAAGTGGAGGATACAAATGTATGTTATGGATTATTGATGAAGATAATGGCAAAGTTGTAATTACATACCAAAGTAGAGGATCATGGGTTCGGCCAAGGTGCATGGCCGAACCCCATGAGGTTTATTTTATGAACTCAGATTATTGGGTTAATTATTAGTGTAAGTACATTACGAATGAGAATAATGGCTGATGATAGCAATGGATGGCATTTTCGTAATTAAGTGAAAATAAGGGACCATGGGTTCGGCCATGGTGTATGGCCGAACCCCATGGGAATTATTTGGTGAACTTAGATATCTATGAATTAGTTATGGGTTTATTGTGTTTATGTGTTAAGGAGAGGAAGGCTTGAAATGATTACACCAGGGGCAAAGTTGTAAATACTTGCTAAAAATAGAAGGTTAGCTATGAGTGACAATTTTGTAAATATGAGAATTAATGGACCTATGTTTTGGAAACTAAAACTTAGATGATGAGAGAAATGGAAATTCGGTAATTAAGTGAATTAATTTTAATGAAGTGGCACCAATGGCAAATTTGGTAAATAAAGGGTAAAAAGTGAGAAATGGTTTATGGACTGAAAATATTGTAAATCAAGTGGGACTTCGTTTTGATTGGTTATTATATTATAAGATGATGGGATCTCGCAAGCGGTGCACGATCGGTGATCGATTCTTGGACGAAAGATGCAGGACACGTTATCGGTCTTTGGTAGGATTCCACCTCTTTGAAACCATGGGTTTATGTACATTGTTTTTATCTTGATTTAATGAATTTATATTGCAAAAGATATGTTTCAAATGGTGATTTTATATGCCATGTTTATTTGATAAAATAACATGTGTTTTAAATATGAGCTTTTAAATGCTATGATTTTTGTATAATTCCATAGCATGTGTTTATCGGTATGATTGGATCTCTATTATCATACACTGTTTTGGATACGATGCTTTATAAGTTATGGTATGATTTATTATAACTGGATTTGATATATTTATTGTATTTGGATTTTTGGTACTAACTCATGTGTTAACCGTAATTGGAATACCTACTGGGCTCGTTATATTAACACCCTACTTCTACCCTAGTTGATGATAGAGGAAACGAAGGGAACAATGAACGCAAAACGGGCCAGGCATTGGAGCTTGGAGGAATAAAGTTTATATTTTGTTTAAGATACTCATGGGCTTGTATTTTGAGTATCTAGAATTCGGATTGTAACAACTTAGATGAATTTGCTATGGTTGGATATTTTACTGAATAATTATGATATGATAATGATGATTACAGACTTGACGTACTTTGCTATCTGAATGGAATAGAACTGTGTTCTATTATGTTTCCGCATGTTATGATTTTTATTCCGCATGTTGATATTGCTATGTGGGAACCGTTTTCATGGACTGAGTTCCATGCACACATAAGGTTGGCCAGTTAAGGATTGGACTTTAGAAGTTTGGACTTAGCTCGCGTCGTGACGTCCCGCTCTCTATCACTCTACTCTGTTATATAAAAAAAAATAGATTCTGATTTACGGGAAGAAGCGAGTGGAAAAAGGCGGGGCGTTACACCCCATCATCAATTAGGAGAGAGAAAATTGTCTTCCATAGCATAAATCATTAAAAACTAGAAATGAATCTTCTATGGGGAGAAAGCACTAAGAAAACTCTGTCTCAAAACCCAAGGACCTAATCTTTTTTTATAAATAAAAGAGACTTAGTCGCTTAGAAACTTAGTTACTAAGAAAACTTATTAGCTAAGAAAAGGAAACTTAGTTGTGAAGTAAAGCTATTGGAAATAACTTAGCCTAGAAGTAACTTAGCCACGAAGTAATTTATAGGAAGTAGCTTACCCTAGAAGTAACTTAACCAAGAAGTAACTTAGTGTAAGATCCTTGTTAGTGCCTCGGTTTGGCCAAGTCCCTATATTTGTTAACTCCATGACTCAGAAAGAAATATTTGCTAGAAGCTTAAAGACTCAATATGATAAAGAATGAAGATCACACTCCACCAGATTGAAGCTCATTGTTATGGCAATCACAAAACAAGTAATATGGCCATATATGACTTTAGATGGTACCCACACCTCATAGAGGACTATCCCTAGGCTTACTAGAACAAATGGTTAAATCATAAAAAGCTCAGAGAGGAAGCTTGACAGTGAATTGGAACCCAACTTGGAAATATGTATTTGGTTTCACTGTAGCTCGACCAGTCGTTCTCATCGAACCTTCGGTGGAGATAGGATCGACCCATCGCGGTCAAAGACTGGTCGATCAGATTGACATAGGTTCTAGATCATAGAATTGTCATTCTAGGAAAGCCTCTGATCGAGAGTCTCGTATGCACCGACCCCTCGGTGAAAGGCTAAACGACCCCTCGTGGTCAACGACTCCTCGATCAATATTTATGACTTCTGGAACTTAGAACTCAGGTGGGCTCTCGAGAAACAGACATATCGGTAGTTTAAGATCGATCGAGAGTAACCGTGACTGACCCCTCGGTAAAGGCAACACGTCGTTCTAGATAACAGGTTTCTAAACTAGAAACTACTGTCAGCATGTTTTTGCCCCAAATCGAGCCTCTCGTATGGACCAACCTCTCGGTGCCATAAATGTTGACCCATCGGCAACAAAGACATGTCGACCGAGAAAGAATATTACCATTGGAAGTGCACTTAATATACAATGGTCGGTGTAACGGTAACATTTCTAGTCACCGACCCCTCGGTACGAACGACCTGCCGGTACATTACTGTTACCTCAATTGGTTGCCTTCTCTATATAGACCAATCTTTATGCAACCAGTTGATATCCTTCGGCAAGATCAGTTGGACCCTCATCTTTATCAGTGAGCTTAAATAAAGGCCAACAGAAGGATCACTCTCTCTCTCTCGTGCTTACACTTGGGGAATCAAATACAAATAATTAGATGAATTGAGTTGTGAGAGAGAGGACGAGGAATGAAAAGTCATAAAAAACCAATCTATTGATTGAGTTTACAAAGAAGGAAAAGAGGAGACCTTAATCTAAGAAAGCTTTGGTTCAACCAAGTTTCCTTGTCACCCTGGATTGTGATTGCTATACGGCGACTACGAGGAGGAGCGTCGGCACACATTGGGTGGGATCTTCATGAAGCACACATTAAGAGAAAGAGCTCAAAAGGAAAGTGCTTCTTGGTTTTAATTTTATTTTAAAACCTTTGTTCCGAATGTGGATTAAGGAAGCTTAGTTCCAGAACTATTATAAAAAATCTGGAACGGAGTCTCCGGCAGAGTGGTAGGTGGAATTCTCAGCCAAATGGGTAGGTGGAATTCTATTCTACAGTGGTGGGTGAAATTCTCAACCGATTGAGTGAGGTGGAATTCATACTCTAATTGTGAGGGTGTAAGTCCCCACTTTGTGGATTCTGGAGATAGCTCAAGGTTGAGTGAGTCCTAACAATGGATTTAGGTTGGCTAACCGAACCACTTTAAATTGGTCTTATGGTATTTGATCTATGTATGTTTGTATTTACTATTTAAGTACTTTTCTCAACACACATCACTTTGCATATTAATTATCGTATTTTATACATTGTGCGAAAGCATCGATAATAAAAAAATTATGTAAAGGGTCATAATCTTAGTGTGATCAATTAATGAAATTATTACACTAAACAAATCCTTGATATATGTTCCCTACACTCAAATTAATCAAGAAATTTGTAAACACGATGAAAAATGGGATTAAGCTATTCACCCCCCATCTAGGGTCAATCATGTTGCTGTAGCACCGTGGACAATTGGGACTTTCAATTGGTATCAGGGCCTCGTGCTCGTGTGAAAGGACTTAACCGTCCGAGTTGATCCATACTAGAACAATAGTTGTAAAAGAAAGCCATGATATTTCCAAAACTGTATTTATAATGAAAGATAAATTGAAAAACTTTATATGTTTTCATCAATAAATATGTTCAGAAATAGGTGAATAGAAGGTGGTTTATGCCTGTGGAAAAGGTACTGGATAAACCTTCAACTTTCGTGACCACTCAGCCCAAAGACCAAAATTGCTTGGACTAGTGATGAATTGGCTATGCACTTTAAACCATATACTTATAGCATTCATCAGTGTTGTTTCATAACATGTTTTCTACATATTTAAAAGATATGAAACAACGAAAAAGGCTGAAAGAATCCACTAAAAATTGTCTCTTCTAGCCCAATGGATGATATCACCTATCACTACCAATTTGTGTACTGAAAGTATAGGTGATTGCCTAAGTTCATCCACTGAAAAAGTCCAAGCTAAATCCTCTAGAGAATAAGAGGATGGAGTAAAGGAACTTGATAAAGGTAGTGACCTCCAAATATCCTATAAAGCCATGAACCGAGATGTTTGATGTTAAGATCAACATCATGGTACAAAATCTAGAGTTGTTGATTCATAGGATAAAAAATGGGAAGGCATCCAAGATTAAAACAAGATTTGATAAAAGGTCATCACTGAATTGTGGGCTTAGATTCCAAGTCTCACAATGATATGTTCAAATGTGAGAAGGGATACCACTGTCGGTATCACATTTGAACCATGTTTTGGAATTATCTTATATCTTGTCTTCAATCCCTGTTCTAGTTTGATTTCTGGATTGATCTTATGTCAAGATACTTTTCTATACATGTAGGTCTGCACTATGGTATTGAATATACTTGTCTCATTTCATTTCATATGCCATATAATTTGTGCATCTTTAGAAAATGAATATAGTGTGTGCATTACCTCATTCCAAGTTCCTAAACGTGTGAATCACGAGTGGAATGAAACATGCTCTATGTCTTTAAATGGATTTTTAGTTTGTTATGAGCTACCAAAAGTAATGATCAAATAACCCATTTAAGTACCAGCTCTTTTCAAGAAATTAGAATTTTTCTTGAAAGAATGATAAAAATATTTATCATGTTTTGGGTAATAACATGATAATAGACATAAGAGCTGGTGTGTAGTGTCATACTTCATTTCTGTATGCTTAATCAATGTATTCAAATCAGGAAATGAATATGGGATTAGTGTGTTTTGATTTTCATTCTAATATTCATTAATGTATACATTATGTGGAATGAGTTATGTTCATATACATCTTGCATTTACTAAATGACTGAAAATGCTGCATCTCATGACATCACACACTTAGGCAATATACTTGAATTGGTGAATTAAATGTGTACATGAAACTTTGATTGATTTGGATCCAGGAAAGAGATCTGTAATACATGGTTTGTGCCTATCTTCAAAAGGGTGAATTGAATCTTCAAATGGCACAGATGCGGCGTGAATACCCAGTCATCCTTCATTTTATAATCCAGATCGAATGATAGACTAGTTGGAGGAACAGACAGGTCGGTACTGTTGGAAATCAAAACACTGTCTGAAAAAGAGAAAAATCGATCGGTTGGTAAGTCAGAAAGAGTAACTTAAAAAGTCTATTTCTGCCAAAATGACAGATCATTTCGAACTTGTCGTTCTTTCTCCCGCTAAGCTCTGGCGATTTCCTCCTCTCCTCCCATGTCTTAGACTAGCCGATAAGACCCTCAAGAGCAAAATGTCGCCGGAAAATCATACTGTTTTGCTTTTCTCACTTCAAGAAGCAAGGGTATCTCGGTGTATGTGACATATAGTGTTCGGGTAAGCCTTGGTCAGCTCTTGCCAATCAACCATGTCGAAAAGAGAAACAACTAAATCTCGGTCTTCGACCACCTGAAAAATCCCTGAGTCCAGCTCCCATTCTCTCAGGAGATTTCCTAGGTTCGTACAGGATGTTCTCGAAGCTAGCGCTGCTGGCTCTGCTCCGAATAGTACCCCGCAAAAAAAACCCTGCCCCAAATACTGGATTTAGCCATCTGTATTTTCTCAAGTCTCAATCTGGACAAAACCTGAGAACCGAAAAAGAAGTGATCTCTTTGCTGGACAGCTCTAATGAAGAAGGGAAAGTGAATGTCGAAAATGCAGACACCCTTGAGCCACAACCCCTAATTCGATTTGTCTACAAAATCCAAGAACGTGTCTCACAAATTGAGACACATCTGGATGGGATAGATGATCTCGTGGAAAGGTTCATTCAAAGTACCCACAAAGAAGTCTCTGTATTACGAAAATCAATCGTCAACCTCTCCTGACATATTGGCCCTTCTCCTCCAGCATCTCCTCCTCCGGTTGAATCTAATTAGGATAGTTTTTTTCATGACTTGTGTTTTATATTTTGACAAACTATGCTAATGTTTTGTTTGAGCATCCTTATGCCCCTCTCCCAAACCATATGTGTTAATCTGTTTATCAACGAAATGATATGGTCTGATTTATTGTGTGCTAATTTGATGGAATTCCTTTTATCTCGCATTTATTGTTAACATTGGATTTTGTTAAATAAACTAATACGCATGATCTGATGATTTGATTTCATAGTGGCATGAAAGAGAGATAGGGATCGAGCTAAGATATTACACACATTTTTGGAGTTTGGGGAAGTACAAAATATGTGTTGATCAATTATTGTCACTGGTCATGACAGTATAAAGAGGACGGCTGATGCAGACTTGAAAGGGAGCTTGGAAAAAAATAAACCTAGAGGCAGCTAAGTTTATAGGGGAGATAATCTTGAGAAGCTAGGAAATATAGCTTACTCCATGAGGGAGATGAGCCAAACAAGCTACAAAATGTATCTTGTAGAATGGGGGAAAAACTCTAGGGAAGCTATGACACTAGCCTAACTCATGGAAGACATCAGCTAATGCTGGACATTAGTTTGTGAAGGGCAAACAAACCTTAATGCACGAAAAATGTTCATTAAACCATAGGAAAGAACCATGAGTTAGAGCAAAACCTAGTTAAGCTCTAAATACAAGAAGCATAGGGGAGTGCTTAAAACTCGATGTATGCCTACTAATCTTTGTCAATTGAATGAAAAATGGGGGAGAAATTAGTAGAAGCTAGAAGACATCAAAGTGTTAAACATAGGAGAATGTCTATGCTAGGGGTTTGGGAGATCAAACTCAAAGAAGATTGAGGGAGAAATCTTCTCAACACTGATAGCTTGTTTAGTCCATGAATGTATATTTATGTTTTGGGACTAACCCCTCTAATGATTTTCTAATGTTGTTTACTTATGTGTTTGAACAGGAAAAATAACATGAAGCAAGCTAAACAAGAATATGCGAAGATCATAGTCTTTTTTTTTTTTTTCCATTTGAATATATACATGTAATCAATGTAATATTTTGTATTCAAATGAGATGTAATAAGGGTGGGATTGTAAATGGGTTAGCTCCTAGGTTTTGTCATGAAATTGACAAAGGAGGAGATTGTTAGTGCCTCGGTTTGGCCAAGTCCCTATGTTTGTCAATTCCATGAATTGGGAAAAAGCACTTGCCAGAAGCTTGAAAACCCAATATGATCAAGAATGAAGATCACGTTCCACCGGATTGAAGCTCATCGTTTTAGCAAACATAAAACATGTAATATGGGCATAGATGACTTTCGGTGATACCCACACCTCAAAGAGAACTATCACTAGGCTTAGTGGAACAAATAGTTAAATCATAAAAAGCCTAGAGAGGAAGCTTGACAGTGAATTGAAACCCAACTTAGAAATATGTATTTGGTTTCAATGTCACCTCGACCAGTCGTTCTCACAGACCCCTCAGTGGAGACAGGATCGACCCATCGTGGTCAAAGACTGGTCGACTAGATTGACATAGGTTCTAGATCATAGAACTGTCATTCTAGGAAAGCCTCTAATTGAGAGTGTCATATGTACTGACCCCTCAGTGAAAAGCTAAAATGACCCATCATGGTCAACGACTCCTCGATCAAGATTTATACGTTCTGGAACTTAGAACTCACGTGGGCTCTCGAGAAACAGACATATCTGTAGTTCAAGACCGATCGAGAGTAGCCAGGACCGACCCCTCAGTAAAGGGTGACAGGTTGTTCTGGATAACAGGTTTCTAAACTAGAAACAACTATCAACATGTTTTTGTCCCAGACCAAGCCTCTCATATGGACATACCTCTCGGTGCTATAAATGTCGACCCATTGGCGACAACGACATGTCGACCGAGAAAGAATATTACCGTTGGGAGTGCACGTAATGCACAATAGTGGGGTCTGTAACGGTAACATTTCTAGTCACCGACCCCTCAATGCGACCGACCTGTCGGTACATTACCTTTACTTCAGCTAGTTACCTTCTCTATATAAGCTGATCTTTATGCAACCAGTTGGTATCCTTCGGCAAGATCAGTTGGACCTTCATCTTTATCAGTGAACTTAAACAAGGGCCAACAAAAGGATCACTCTCTCTCTCTTTCTCATGTTTACACTAGGGGAATCAAATACAACCAATCAGATAAATTGAGTTGTGAGAGTGAGGAGGAGGAATGAAAAGCCATAAACAACCAATCTATTGATTGAGTTCGCAAGAGAGAAAAGGATGAGACCTTAATCTAGGAAAGCTTTGGTTCAACCTAGTTTCCTTGTTTCCTTGGATTGTGATTGCTATACGGCGGGTACGAGGCGGAGCGTCGGTACACATTAGGTGGGATCTTTATGAAGCACACATCAAGTGAAAGAGATCAAAAGGCAATTGTTTCTTAGTTTTAATTTTATTTTAAAACAGTAGTTCCGAAAGTAGATTAAGGAAGTTTGGTTCCGGAACCACTATAAAAATTCTAGAGCAGAGTCTCCGGCACTGGTGGGTGGAATTCCCAGTCAAATGGATAGGTGGAATTCATATTCTACAGTGGTGGGTGAAATTCTTAACCGATTGAGTGAGGTGGAATTTCTACTCTAATTGTAAGGGTGTAAGTCCCCACTTAGTGGATTTTGGAGATAGTTCAAGGTTGAGCGAGTCCTAATAGTGGATGTAGGTGGCTAACCGAACCACTTTAAATTGGTCTTATGGTGTTTGATCTATGTGTGTTTGTCTTTACTATTTGAGTACTCTTCTCAACACACATCACTTTGCATATTGATTATTTTATTTTATACATTATGCACAAGTATCGATAATCAAGCATTATGTAAAGGATCATAATCTTACTGTGATCAATTAATGAAATAATCACACTAAACAAATCTCTTGATATATGTTCCGCTGCACTCAAATTAATCAAGAAATTTGTAAATACCATGAAAAATGGGATTGACCTATTCAACCCCTCCCCTCTAGGGTCAATCATGTTGCTCTAGCACCGTGAACAATTGAGACTTTCAACCCTGACCTTTGATTAGGCTTAATCTATGTATTTTGAACCGTTAAACCTGCTTTGTGAACAGTTAACTGTGTAGAATATTGTGTGAGCTTTCTGAGAAGATCAAGTTTGACTCGATCTAAGCCCGTTAGCTCAGTAATCCGACTCGCTGAAGTTGGAAGGTAAAATAGTCATTTACTAAATGTCTTTTGTCTCATACGAAAATAGTGAATAGTGATTTTGAAACTATTTCGGGGTGTAAAACCACTCTTCTGAGATAATCAGACTTTGAAACTCACACACACACATTTTTTTTTTCGAGTACCGAACTTAGTGGATTTCTTAGATTTCTCCGAAGATTTTCCGGGACAGATATTTTAGATGTCAAGGAAAGAACTCTTTTGCAAAACCTCCATTTTTAAATACTCCATGAACCGAAATTTTGTAAAAGTTTGTCGAACATTTAATCTGTATTTTATCTAACTTTTTGGTGTTTTTAGAATTTTAGTTCGATGTCTTAGGTGTCAAATCTTGGACATCAACTTCTCAAAATGTGCAATCGTCGATTTCTTTAAAAACGTCATTTTGCGTCGAATTGACGGGCTTTTTAAGTCAGACAAATCCTTTGATTTTACGAACTTAAGTATATCATGTATTCTAAGTCCATCTACAGTGCCAAATTTTGTCAACGGGATTTCTAAAATACCCAAGTACATGTTACAATTGATAAGCTAATGTTTTTAATAAATAATAAAAGTAAAGAGGAAGAAAAATGAACAAGCAAGCTTCATTTAACCGTACACCTCACTACTATGATCCAACGGTTGGGGAGTCTTTGAGAAAGCTATAAAAGGAGGTGATGGGTTTGAAATTAAAAATAAAATTCGTCACTTTTTGCTTCCATTTTCTTTTTTATTCCCTTCTTCTGTTCTTAGATTCATTTTCTTTAGTTCCTTCTTCTACAAACAACAGTAAACTTGTGTTGATTTATGGAAGATCTTAGGTGTATTTTCTTCTCAAATTATTTTTCCCCATTTATAGTTTACCTTATGGCGAAGCCATGTGCAAAATTTCAGAGAAAAATTGCCAATGGAAGTCTCAGAAAAAAAATGTAAAAAAATTGGCAAGGAGTTCGACCGATCGAACATGCTCAACCGGCCGAACAAACACAGTACATCAATAGTGCCGGACTATTTGACCAGTCAAGAACCCTCGACTAGTCGACATGTTGGGTATTTTCTAAAAAGTTGGGGACGAAATGAGAATTTTTGTAAAAGTTTTTCAAAAGTTGGAAAATTGATTTTTTTGAGGAAAATTCATGTTTTTGACCGCTTAGTTGTTTCCTTTAAGTCTTGTGTATTTACTTTATTGTATCTAAAAGTGGCTAACTCACTCTTAACCTAAATCTCTAACTTTATTCAAAGTGGGGACCTTTTACTGCTTTTTACATACAATATTTTTCTCTTTAGTGCCGTTTAGGCCAATTTCTATCTCTCTCAGGAAACTTGCAACACAGCAGTTTCCATAGGTACTTCGTACAATATAGGCCCATTCTCGGATTCGTTTCTGAGGAATAAGCTCTAGAATCCCGAATACCCGTTCGGAATGTCTTAGAGGCCTATGCACCTATCACTTGTAAAACATCTCCATCTGCAGACCTCCTGGTCCGTATTCTAGTGACGAACATTTTGCTCGGAACTAGTCTAAAGCTACAGATATGAATATCTCCCATTTCGCAAGTGTTTTGCGCTCATCTCAACTCATTGGAGGCTAAGCATGTACCGACGCCTGAGAATTGTGCCAAAACACATGTTGAACGTTAGGGTGTTTACTGCTTTATGACATATACCGCTTTTTATACCCTCTGTGCTGAACTCTCAGATCTTTGATTTGGGACTAGGCACTGAGAAATTTATTTACTTCATGTTTTAAAACACCTTGAATTGGGTGTTATTTTCTTCCCTGATGTGTTTTGATAACCGACTCTTTTTAGAACACCCCGCTTTAGGTGTTATTTTTAACTTTATTACTTTTGATTCATTTTTGTTTTCCCTTGAAAACATTATTATGCATTTGTTTACGCGTGTGTTGGTGCACTCCTTGCTTTCTGAGATATTTCTTTTTAACGTCTAGTTTCATGTTTTTTACTTTCTCGATTAAAAGACTAAAAATGTGTAACTATCAATTTATTTGTGCATGTGTTGGTATATGTTGTGCAAATTTTAAATTTATAACTCGCAAGCGCACGAACCATTTAAATAGTATAGCGTTAAGAGTGCGAGGTCGACCCCATAAGGAAACAACAAAATATATGCAAAAACAAAATATGTGAAATTGAAACGTTGTGATTTAAAAAAAAATCTAGATCTTTAGAAATAACCTAAATATGAAAATCAAGTTCTAATTTTTACAAATATGACTTCAAATTAGTTGGATTCCAGTTTTAAGAAACTAATCTAAAAATTTGAGTATCATCATCTAAATCTAAAATCTAACCAATAAATCCAATTTAATTAAAGTAATGGTATGGATCTAGAATTTATAAATAATCTCAAACAAGTTTAAGAGAAAAAATTAAAATGCAATTAAATCAATCTTAACCTAGTTCAAAAGAATTTGAGAGAATAAGAAAAGAATAAAAAATTTAATAAAAATAATAAAATATTCACATAATGTACAATGGAATTGAGACAAGTTTTTATGGAGGCATTTCATCCCATTTGATGATAAAATCACGGCCTAGACCATGAAATCTTCAAGAATTATCAAATACATATTCAAATTTGCCTTGTTATCAAAACTCCAATTAAAAATATTATGGCTTCCATTAAATAAGAAATTTTCAATTCAAGCCTTAGGCTTGGGCAGAAATTTATACTTGTCTTTCCAAATCTAAAAGAAGTTGTTCTTAAAAAGAACCTTAGACTGGGAAGATCAAGTTCCACCGATCCTTAAAGGGGTTCTGTTTGTCCTTCAAAATTCTCAAAATAATTTCTAACATAACATTTATAAAAGAAATTAAAATAAAAATTCAAACTATCATTACACTATATTTAATAATTGGAAAACCATACATCTAAAATAACCTACCATGAATTTTATTCAAATAAATCGAAATATGGAATTATAATGCTTTTGGAGTTTTGCATCAAAGACAGAAAACACAAGAACTTACAAATTAAATTCGAAAATTCCTTTCTTCTCTAGTCTCTTCAACCTCCAATCTTCAGTGCTCCTTTAATCCTTGTTCAAATTCAAATTTTACAATGCCTGAACCCCTTTATTTATAGTGCTCAAAAGAAATTGGATTAGGCAAGGCTTGGAGAGAATTCCTCCATAATTCTCTTTCCAAAACTTTCTCCAAAATTCTCTCTCTTTATTTATCCAAATTTACTGTCTTTTCCAAGCCATGGTCGAATTTTGTAGATAAGGCACCATGATTTTAGAGATTTTGGATTAATTTGGAAAGTAGGGTGCAAATTCCATTTTTCTACACATGCACCAACTTGAAGCTCAGTTTTTACCTTGTTAATTTCTAAATCATGAAATTTCATAAACTATAAAGTTCTAGCCCTTGAAGTCTTCTTTCCAACGTAACAAGAATGAATACAATCGGAGACTGGAGTGAAACGTTATGACCAAAATACTAAAACTGTGTTAAAATATTTCTCCTTCCAAAATTCACTCTAGTTAATCCAAATCTCATTTTTTTCTCTCATTCTTGCTTCCACAATCCTTCAAAAGAAATTCACTAGTCTCACTTGGTCTTTTGGACTTGGATCCCATACTTAGACTTTTATCTGGCCCGGAATACTAGTGGACTTTGGTTTTAGGCTTCAGACTCGAACAGTGGGCCCATTTGTGTGTTTATAAATTTCTACCACCTTTACAATTTAACACAGTCTAAAAAATATTATTATAATTCAAACTCTCATATCCGGATCTGAATTATAATAGTTTACAATAATTTCAAATCAAATTAGGTGGTAAAAATTACAAACTTTCCAAAAATAGAACTATGGCCTACTTTTCTGTATTTTAATTCCTTTTTCTTGTATTCTGACAAATACACTGCAAAACTCGAAAACTCCATTAAACGCATCTAATATACACAAATCAAAGGCTAACTAACCCAAAATTAAACGGTAAAATAGTCATTTTCAGTGCTCAACAAATACCCCCAAACTTAGATTTTGCTAGTCATCGAGCAAAATAAAAACTAAAAACTAAAAATGGAAAAATTAAAATCCTAAATTACACCACTTTCGCTGGCACTCTCGATTGCATTTAGTGTATGAAACAAGCATTTAAGCCCTAGGTCACCACTAGAGGACGGGTTATAGTCTCGTGAGGGCTTTCAGTGATAATACCCACAAACATCAATTTTGTATAGTCTTAGTTTCAAATTCGGCGAGAATAAGTTCATAAAGATCTATATATCATACGATTCTAAACTTTATTTTATAAGACTTATATTTGGAGTGCATTGTGTGCTTAGCCAATATTAAAATTAGTTTTCTTTTCCAAATAGACACAAATTTCGTACCCAACATCGGAAGATGCGCTTTGACTTCAAACCTCACTATATATCTCTCAGAAAGATTAACGCTCAGAGGTTGGGTTATCTTCTCTTAAAGGTATATGTGAGTGGAGTTTGTGTATTCAAATTCAAAATATCTCACATATGCATTTAGAAAAGACGGTACATATCAAAAAAAAAAAAATAGATCTCATGAATGGATGCTACTTTCCCAAGAACGTTGAGTTAAACACCATTATTTTTCCTCTTCTATTCTCCACATGAAATACCCTATTTAGTCATAAGATCAATAGGACTTCCAATAGGACGAAACATGGCTTGGGATTGGGTCAAATGAAATAAGGATAATAAGACTCTAAGAATAAATATTTTGATCAAAAGGTTAGAGGTCTTTAAGATATATGACGGGATATTTCTTCCTCTATTTTTTTCTTTTCAGCACTTTTCAAAATATTCATCTTTTTTTTTTTTTTTCCATATCCTTCTTTTGATGTCAGGATGTCCTTTTCTTTTTGTGTTATTTTCTACTTTTACTTTCTTGTGTCCTTGTTTTTTAGTACCATCCCAATACTTGTCATCTCTAACCTTTTCTATGAATAGGTCAAGATATATTTTTAATGAGGCTCAGACTCCAAAATTGAAGTTGGGTTTGGTAAACATGGCTGATCAAGAAAACACGCTAACTTAAAAGCTCAACTGAGAACTATCAGGATAAATTTTGACCAAAAATAGGTAGGCACGAAGGCTCAAACGATCCAAAAATGGCCTGAATCATATCCTAAGTTTTATACAGTGATTTCCTTGTTTTAAATAGAGTCTAAAAAATTTCAAATATACTAACTCAATTTTAATGGCATTCTCAGTAATATGACCAAACTTGAAGAATGATGAGATCCACAACGACTTGATGGGCCTAAAAAAGAAAAATGGATTGACTTAAATCCCTTAGAAAAATTGAAAGGCTCTAAAGCTTAATGGGTTAAGTCTCCACTAGTATTCCTTTGTTGACTATTAGACTCATGAAAAATTTTCTTCTTTAACTCAATTTAACATAGCTGTGTAAATTTATTCCGAATATAAATTCTATATAAATTTTATTGAAAAAGTGTGATATAAAAATTTTATTCACTTCTTAATGCTGAAAAATCACTTAGACTATTTTTTTTCCTCAAGGATTAGTCTCAGTCTTCACTTACTCTTCCCTTGATTGATTTTTTTTTTTTATTGGACTCTATTATATAACTCTTAGATTCCACCAAACTTAAATTTGACATTGTGCTCAATGTTCAATGGTTAGATGCAAAATGTCAGGACATTGTTAATTTTTGTGTTTCGACGTATCTAAGTGAAACATACTAAAAACCGACTCAACCTAAACTGACTTTCTAGACTGACTCTAAAAGAAACCTATAAAAGACGCAAACTCAATTATTTTTTCGCAAATAAAACAACCTTGGCCTTCTTGAGTGAGTTCCATTAAGCTCGGTAAATGGGGATGGTAAATGTGCTCCAATGAGTACATAATATCATGGGCCAAGTATTTATTTTCCCACTTATTATCTCCCACTGGTATGACGAAAGCCCATGGATCATTTAAATCAAAAGGAATACAATTCGGTACGGGCTGTATCTCACTATCATTGACAGGCTCATCTTTTATTTGAGACTCTTTTTTGACTTTGATGCTCGAATTATCACCTTCCCTAGTCAGATTATCCTCACCTCGGTTGAAACTTAGGGATTTGATGAAGATGCTAGTGTTGAAACTGACATGACCTCAAAGACCCTACTGTTTTTCAAAATAGATTGATAACTAACTTGAGGTTCACCAATTAGGGACCTAACTCTAACCAGTCGCTTAGTTGAATAATGCCTCCAAATATTCATTGTTACTCAAACAAGACCACACATGACAAAACAAATTCACACAAAATAAATGACCTAAAACTAAAAATAAAAACCTAAACTAACCTAGGTCTCTAGATTGTCTCCTAATCTTTTCCCCAAAAATTCTAAATCTCCAATTAAGAGTTTAACCACAATCTTGGCCGGGTAAGTTCCCAGGTAAGTGGAGGAGCACTTGGCAATCTACTTATATTCCACTTATCCTTAGGTTGTTTACACCTTGGTGACAGAACTAATCCTAGACACTATAATTGAAGAAAAACTAATATTGGTGATAAAAAAATAATTGAATTGAAGATTGTCCTAATGAGCATAAAAGACCCTAAAAACAAACTAATGGTTGCTACTTTGGTTTTACTTTAAAGTGCATGAACCATTTTTATTTACTAATTTTTTTTTATTTTTCTATTGTGAATGCAAACCTAAATCTAGCAATGCAAGATACATAAGCAAATATGCAAACAATTAACCAAACAATCTATACTAATGCATTAGACTAGCAACCTAAATGCATGATCAAAATAAATATGCAATGTATATATATATATATACTATGAAATCTTCAAGAATTATCAAATACATATTCAAATTTGTCTTTTATCAAAACTCCAATTAAAAATATTATGGCTTCCATTAAATAAGAAATTTCAATTCAAGCCTTAGGCTTGGACAGAAATTTATACTTGCCTTTCCAAATATAAAAGAAGTTGTTCTTAAAAAGAACCTTAGACTGGGAAGATCACGTTCCACCGATCCTAAAAAGGATTCTGCCTTTCCTTGAAAATTCTTAAAATAATTCCTAACATGACATTTATAAAAGAAATTAAAATAAAAATTCAAACTATCATTACACTATATTTAATAATTGGAAAACCATACATCTAAAATAACCTACAATGAATTTTATTCAAATAAATCGGAATATGGAATTATAATGCTTTTGGAGTTTTGCATCAAAGACAGAAAACACAAGAACTTACAAATTAAATTCGAAAATTCCTTTCTTCTCTAGTCTCTTCAACCTCCAATCTTTAGTGCTCCTTTAATCCTTACTCAAATTCAAATTTTACAATGCCTGAACCCCTTTATTTATAGTGCTCAAAAGAAAATGGATTAGGCAAGACTTGGACAGAATTCCTCCATAATTCTCTCTCCAAAACTTTCTCCAAAATTCTCTCTCTTTATTTATCCAAATTTACTGTCTTTTCCAAGCCATGGTCGAATTTTGTAGATAAGGAACCATGATTTTAGGGATTTTGTATTAATTTGGAAAGTAGGGTGCAAATCCCATTTTTCTCAACATGCACCAACTTGAAGCTGAATTTTGACCTTGTTAAGCTCCAGATCATGAAATTTCATAAACTAAAAAGTTCTATCCCTTGAACTCTTCTTTCCAACGCAATAAGAATTAATACAATCGTACATCAGAGTGAAACGTTATGGTCAAAATACAGAAACTATGTCAAAATATTCCTCCTTCCAAAATTCACTCTAGTCAATCCAAATCCGATTTATTTTCTCATTCTTGCTTCCACAATCCTTCAAACGAAATCACTAGTCTCACTTGGTCTTTTTGACTTGGATCCCATACTGGGACTTTTATCTGGCTCAGAATACTGGTGGACTTTGGCTTATAGGCTTTAGACTCGAACAATGGGTCCATTTGTGTGTTTATAAATTTCTACCACCTTTACAATTTAACACAGTCTAAAAAATATTATTATAATTCAAACTCTCATATCCAGATCTGAATTATAATAATTTATAATAATTTATAATAATTCCAAATCAAATTAGGTGGTAAAAATTACAAACTTTCCAAAAATAGAACTATGGCCCACTTTTCTGCATTTTAATTCCTTTTTCTTGTATTCTGACAAATACAATGCAAAACTCGAAAACTCCATTAAACGCATCTAATATACACAAATCAAAGGCTAATTAATCCAAAATTAAAGGGTAAAATAGTCATTTTCAGTGCTCAACAGTACACGCTATGTTTTTGTACTCACCTATTTATATAGTTTTAACTTTTTTCAATATTCTTCAAAACACTCGCCAGTTAACGATGAGGAGATTCAACCACACTATCTTCGTTTTGAAATGCATCTTATATTGCATTTAAAATCCAAAGTTCTATATTATTGGTCCTACTACAGTAATGGGGCCCATGGTTAATATACTGATGGAAAATATGTAAACGGGACCAAAATGCGATACCTGACACTGCTCACACGTAAAGGGATAAAATGTTTTTGAATGAGAAACTTGAGCATATGATAGTGTCCGGGAGATGAGGCCTACCCATCTTGAAACGAAGTATGGGATCCAATTATGTGCCTAGATACTAACTGGTTAAAATTTGGATAATTACGTAAATGATCAGTTTCCAACTCGTGGTTCCATTGGGAACGCACAATATTGTATATTTGTGTATAACTGTGTATTATAGGGCTTTGTGTGAATGCACGGTAAAATGCCCCAGTCTTGAAACTAGTTCGCTACAATGTACATGCATACTTTCATCTAGCTAAATGATAATTAAAGGGTAGACGTACCCAGTATTCGGAAATGGTAAAAGAGGTTGTTACTGCCTTCTCTTTGTTTTCTTATGTATTTTAAATTACAGTCGATTACTACAATTTATTAACCCCAGCTTGTGGGGAATTGAACTAAGTATAAAAGCTACTTTCAGCATAGTATAGTTTGATACAACTGCTGATTTGTTATGTTTTGAATGTGATTGATGCGGTTGGGTTATAGGAATCCAAACTAGTATAGTGAGAATATGTCATGATCATGTGAGATGTGTTAACGGGTTAAACAGGGATTAATCCATTCATTAATATGCATGATGTGATGTGCATATCAAGAGAAAATACCCTCACGCACTGTGTAAAGCACTAGGCTGTGAATAACTCAGGTGTAGAGCGTATATATGTACTGAGGTGAAGCAATAGGCTTCCATGTCGCATGTGTATAATGTATTCGTAGTCTACGTGAAGCACTGGTTTGGAGTAGCCAGGTGAATACTGCAAATGTTGATTGACAGGGGTAATGGTTTTGAAAGAAAAGAGCATGCGTAGAAAATGATAAAATAACTATGCTAGGATGTTGACCCCATGTAGAGATTTGCATGATTCTTGGGTGTACAAACTGTTGAGTGATAACATGTTTGAATGATAATATGCATTATTATCTATTGTTTTCTCTTCACTGGGTTGTTTAGCTTATATCCCTTACGTTATAGGAAACCTTGCTGAGAAGGGAAAGGAAGAACCCCGCTGCTATAGGGATGAGGCCTCTGTTACTCCCATGGAAGGGAATTTTGTATTTTCGTGAACTTTGTGATGTAATAACTATTGTGTCCAGTTGAGGCATGCTAGATATGTAATAAAACCACTATGGTTTTGATGTGCAATTCTGATGTTTGTGTATTTCTTAGCGAGGCTTATGGTATATTCTTGAGTCCACATGATTAGAGCATGCGTGACATTTTATAATTTCCGTTGTATGTAGTAGAAGGGTGAACATAGAAACCCTTAGGTATCTCCTATGTGATCAGTTTGAAAAAAAAAATCCTCACGTTCCGGCCCTAGCGGGGCAGGGCATGACACTTAGTCTAGAAGTAACTTAGGGTCGGGTTATTACATGGGTATTGAGTTCAACTTTTCTCGAACTTATCTAATACACAAGGCTTGTGGATGATTTCGTATATAAGTGGGGTTAGTATCACCTCCAATATAAGGTGGGCACACTAATTCTATATCAATTTTTATTACAATTAAGAGCCTAATTTAATAACAATTAATTGGCCCAACAATGAGCCCTTTTAGGTTGTTTTCTTGTGTGGGATGTAAATTCTATTCTAATTTTTACCTAATTTTTTTTCAAAATATATTGAATTTTTAAAATCGTCAAACTAAATTGATTCTTTTGCTATTTAATAAGATCCATACAATCTATGACCAATCCAACCTTCTCTTTTAAAGGTCTTAAAAATATTAATTAAATTTTAAAAAATCACATTCAAATAATTTTTCCAACATTTTCACAAGTGTTCTCACTTAAGCTGGGGTATATGAAAACTAATAACATCGACATAGTTTGAACAAGGAAAATTTAGAATAGACATGGGCAGAACGTTCACTGTTTCGAATGAGCATTTAATCCATTATGAGAAGTCAAATATTGATGACAAAACTCTGTTGAACTGACTTGTCCTATATAAATTCTAACTCCAACCCAATACCAATTTGGTAATCCTAATCCTATTAAATGGAATTTATCACTTGTTCACATCATTTCATCTCTCCTAATTCTCAATTGGTCATACCGTCATATGTCCACTCCACCCTCTAACCAAAGCATTTGTTTTACTCTAAACAAAATTGTAAACTCATGAAACTGTATTTTGAAAAATATATTTTTTCAAAAATACAATTTTCTAAATTTAGTACATTTTTGAGTTGTTATGGTGTAAGAAAATATATTTTGTGAGACTTTTTTATTTTACAAATATATTTTATTCTCTAAAAATTTGTTGTTCCAAAATAACAACGTATGATGAAAAGATAGTGAAATTGAATTGATACTTATAAATCCTATATTATACATAAAAGGTATAGAATATTTTAATTTAAAAATATTTTTGTCTTTTTTAACAAATATAACCGTCTAAACAGTGAAAGCCCTCTTTATCAAATTTAGAAGTGCCCAAATTAAAATCCTGTATAAAAGGTGATTTTGCAGGGACTAAACTTCTTTAATATACTTATTACGTGCCATTTTTAGATGTCCATCAAGTAATTTTGAGATGCTAAACTTATCCGTTATCCTTTTATACTCTCAAGCTCATGTGGCAAATTACAATTAGTTAATCTTTTAAGAGTTAATTAAGATATCAATCAAATAACTTGCAACATCAGCAAAAGCAATAAAGGAGTATAATTAACTTTCTTTTATCTAGAATGATGGATCCACTTAAAAGATTTTTAATTGAATATGGGACTTCAACAAAATCACCTTGATTTAATTATAGTAGTCATATTTTTTTTTAAGTTTTATAAAAACCAAGTGTAGATTGATGGAATAAATTCCCTGATGGTAGCATTTTTTAAGCTCTTTAAATTTTCAAGACTTGAAATTAATTTCTTAATTACTATTTTTTTTTATATAATGGAGAACCCCAAGACCACCCCCACCCCCCTTCCCCCCCCACACCATTTTTTTAAGTTTTATAAAAACCAAGTGCAGATTGATGGAATAAATACCCATGATGATGATGATAACATTTTTTAAGCTCTTTAAATTTTGAAGGCTTGAAATTAAATTTTAATTACTATTTTTTATGATAGAGAACCCCAAGACACTCCCCCCTCACACTTCTCTCTGAATACGAGAGCGTTAAGTAAAACTCCAGATGCACGCAACCCCTCGCAAGCCACATCCATCGAATGACTAAAGAATTCGAACCAAGGAAAATAATATATTTCTTAATTACTACACTTTTATATCTTATGTGTAGCAGAATTGCGTCTAACATAATGGGTCCTTTAGATAGTTCTTTTCATCATGAACATGATACTAAAAAAATACGAATCATAGAAGCCATGTTTTTCAGGTTCTCTAAATGTTAATTACTTTCAATTATTTTTAAATCCTAATAAATTGCATCGAACATGACTTGAGTGAATTAAGAGCCCATTAGAAGATCTTTCCATGAATATGGAATTCTTCAAAATTTCACAACATACTACCTTACCATGTATTTTAATCATTCACAGTTTTGATGACTTCAAATTATTTTTTTGAATCTCTAATATTCATAGGCATCTTCTTTTAGCAGTCACATACTTTATAGTTTCAATTAGACCCACATTGGTCTAATGTTAGTTTCTAGATATTGAGCAAGTCAGGTGTCCAAGTTGATAGCTCAGGTGGTCTAACCCCACATGTTAGAGGGTGACGTCCACCCTATGATAAAAGAAAGAATATGGACCGGTGAATTATCGTGAGAGCTATCTCATTGTAAAAATGGGACCCATTGAATCATCCTAGTCTTTTATTTTTCAAGAATAAAAATAAATTATTGGATAATATTTTTTATCTATCTTGATCAATCCAACAGTGAGAATGCATCAAATGTACATTATAAAAGGTTGGATATAAGATTAAAAGAAAAATGATAATTTTAACAGCTTAATTTTATCATAAACTAGGCTCTACGTGGGATCCTTGTGCCAAGTGTGAAAAAGGTTAGGTCATTTTGTACTTCTACCCTTAGATATCATTCATATAAACTAGTTTATATATATGTAAAAAATTAAATGAAACTATGTTATGGTATCACTTTTATAATTTATATTTTATGTTATAAACATCATCATCATTTTTATTGAAACTATTTATCTCACGAATTTAGAGTTTGGCATTTGCACTTTGATTGACCTTTTATTTATTTTTTTCTTTTTTTATAATGGACTCATATAGGACTTTTGTCGCGCCCTGTCCCACACTGGGCCTACGAGACGCAAGATTTTTTTTTATTTAACACCAATTCATAACTGATGACCGTTAATCCTCCATTGGGAGGGATTCCTCACACGCACACAGGGACCCTGGCATACCAATATGTTCATTAGATAAGAAGATTTTTAAAGATAATTGAGATACATCGAAACGGGTTTTGAATTTTCCTATGTTTAGCAAATTGGGAGATTTAGTGTGTGCAATGCAAGTTTTAAAGTCTAACCAGTCAAATCCTTGATTTTATTTGAAGATCCGTATTTGTGTCACTAGTCACATTTTTCAAAATAAATAAATGCAACATTATTTATAATAGAAAAATTATCATTTTGCCCTTCTCACTTTAAACAATCATAACTGGAGCTCATGAGCTTAGATTTGGCCAAATTTAGCCTCGATGGAAAGCCCAAGAGGTGATCTATGCATCTAACCGGTCTTTAATCAAGATTAGTGCCCTTAAAAATTCTTCAAAATGTGTGATCAATGGTCGAATCATTACAACTTCACCTACAACCTTAAAGTTGCAATAATGAGAACTTACCAATTGTTTAGAGGTCTTTATCTTATGTGTATAAAGTATATAATTAAATTTTAGTATACCATTTATGGACTAAAATAAAGTTAATTTTAAAATATTATTGGACCCAATATCGTATTTTCAATGGCTCAAGTCTATATAAAGTGGGTTTATAGCCATGTTTTTAGTGTTTTGGCTTCCAAATACCCAGTCAGATAGTTCATATCCATAAAAAATGAGGAGTTGCGGAAAAAAAAGGAGAAAAATTAGCCAAAAAGCCAACCTTCCCATTGTAAATTTCTTTTTGTGTTTTCTTCCTTAATTTAGTTAGGATAGTTAAAAAATGCGTAACTTTATAGACAAATTTGATATATCAATTGGTATTGGATTTTCATAAAATTAGATTTATTGCAAAGTTTATTTAGAGACCTTTCCAATTAAATTAAATTTGTACAATTTGAGATCCTAAAAAGAATAAGAGAAGTAGCCTATCAGTTGGATCTTCCTCAGACCATGGAGAAAGTATATAGTACATTCCACGTATCTATGTTGAAAAAGTACGAGTCTGATCCGTCGCACGTGATAAGTTAGAAGGACATCGAAGTCTCTGAAGATCTAACTTTTGAAGAAGTACCCGTAGAAATATAAGGACTTCAGACTCAAGTGCTTAGAAGAAAGTATATTCCTCTGGTACAAGTGTTGTGGCAACATCGTGACGTGCAACATGTGACGTGGGAATCAGAGTCAACGATGCGAAAGCTGTACCCTAATCTATTCTCGGGATAAAAGGTACGAGTTTTGTTTTAAATTTCGAGACGAAATTTCTTTAAGGAGAGTGGGATGTAGTATCCTGACCTGAATTAAGCTTGATCAGTATAATAAATCATACTTAGACCGGTTAATCTTGAAGATTACGGTTAAGGCTTTACGGAAAGCCTAGATGTGGCCCAATTAGAGCTTGAAAGCTTGATGACTCAGCTCGTCTAGTTAGAAGGGCAAAATGATAATTTTATCATTTATAAATATTATTTCTTCTATGTATGTAATTATTTGATTATTGATGGATGATATTGATTTCCTTAATCAAGAAGTTTAATTTAAAATTTCAGAATTAGTTTATTTTCAGAAAAAGTTATTTAAAACAGCCCGCAAAGAGTCCAAAAGGGGAGAAATAATTATTTATAGGTAATTTCAGAAAAAAGAAAATTTTTAAAAAATCATATGATGTTAGGTTTTAAAATGAAGGTTTAGTTTATTTCTCCAAAGTTTGAAAATAAAGGTTTTAAACCTTTTTATTTAACACAAGTTAAATTAAGTAAATAGTATCAAAATATGGATTTTGTTTAAATCTATGATTTTTAAAGAATTTTAAATATCCAAAATTTCGTGACAAATAGAGTTTATTAAACACAACATTTTTATCAAATTGGATTAAATTAATCAAATTATTTAAAACATGTTTTTAGTTAAAAATTGATTTTAGTCAAAACATGACCTATTTGCAAAAACCCCACAGGGACTTATCTGCAAATTATTTTTTTTACTGTTACCATTACTGTGGCTGCGGGTACGTGGCCAGCCACTCCCATGCAGCGCCCGTGGGCTGCCGGTGAGGTGGATTTCACCCAGCCATCAGAGAGTTCTATAAATTTGCCCTTCTCCTTAGCTGGATTCATCTCTGTGTGAATCAGCTAAGTTAAACAAAAATCAACCAGCTATCTTCCCTCTCTGTTTCGTTTTAAAATTTTTACCGTAAGCTTGGAAGAGGAGGAATTTTCAAATTTCAGATTTTCAACATAGGAACTGAAGTGAAGGTAACCCCTGTTTGCCTTCTTAAATTCTAATCGGTTTAGAATCAAGTAGAAGTGAATTTGACCAAGTTTTGAGTAAGTAAAATGAATTTGAAGTTTAAGAAAAACTTGAAAATTCTTGGGTCATTTTGGTTTTGATGTTAAAATCAGGTGTTTTGATTAAGTATTAAAGTTTTAATTTATTCCCTTTGTCAAGAGGACTCACTAAGGAGTCCATCTGACTAGTTGGATATGAAAAACGAACCCAGATAACCCACTATTTCTGGATTCGTATTTCACTCTCCCGGCGCCGTTGTTGTCTGCTGCTGCAGACAGAGGAAGAAGACGACTTTCGGAAGGTCCGAGAGTTGGGCTTTTGATGTTCCGAAGTCGACACCTTCGGACATTCCGAGCTTTGGTTTGGGACTTCGAAGTGTCCAGAGGCTAACTGTTTCTCCCGCCTCTGCTCTGGGATGTTCTGAGTCTTCTTTAGAAGGATCGAATAGATCGGAAGTTCCGAGCTTCTCTCGGCATGTTCCGAGACACACCAAGACCCACCGAAAGTCTGTTTTCTGTTTTAAGTTCGGAAGCACTCTCGGACGTTCCGAAGAACAGAGTCATGTTCCGAGGTTCTGCAGATCAGTTTAGGCAGTGGCTCGGAAGGTCCGAAGTCACAATACCTAGTTCCGAGGCATGTTCCGAGGAACCCAGTTTTGAGTGGTAAATCCTTGTTTGATTTAAGATGCATGTGTTAGATCGTAGGTTTTAATGGAATATTTAAACCCTCTTTGATAAATAAAATTGTTACTAACCCATTTTCTCTTAATACTATTGTGTACTACTTATTGTATTCACTTCCAGGCCGATACTCTCTATCTCTGGTTGTCTCAGCCCAGTAGCTATCTGTAGCTGTACGATTTACTTCGCCGCTCGGTAGAAAATAAGGGTTCGAGCACTGAGTGACCTCTAGGCCTAACTCGATATAAGAGTAGTAGCCTGAGCACCTTATACATCTAGGCCTAACTCAATACGTCAATCTGGTCATGCCTAGAAGACAATATGAGAAGTGGCCTGAGCACCTATTTATTATATGCATTACTGATTATTGTAAATTAAAATTGTTAGAAACCAAATACGAGACTCAATTTCATTTCCCCTAGAGATTTTTGGAAAAACAGGATAGATTTGAAATACTATCAGTATGTATTGCCTTATATGCTATGTATATTGACTAATCTTTATTGTATATCTGTTTGCATGTTAACAGAGACTTCGACACCACACATTTTCGGTGAGGAGACTTAACATTGCAGTAGGGGTAAATCAGATTAAAAAGATAGGACATTGAGCATTGAGTGGTTTCAAGAATCAGTGTTGATGAACCCACTCATATGCCTAGACATGATGCACTATTGTGAAAAGTGTTTATAAAGATTTATGATGTTGATCAAATGTGATATGCTTGTGATTTGTGATGATGTTAGTACTGCTTCCACGTACCCTTGACTATTGAACCAATATCAGCCATATGTGCGAGATGGTTTACGTCTACTGGACTAGGGGTGTCGACAGTTGCAGACTTGGGGAGTGTTAGTACCGACCATGTGAGGGTCGGAGATGTACTTGCAAAGATGTATTTTGACCGTGTCGGGACTTAACAATGGTCTCAGCGAAGTATGTAGGTGTTACGGTGGATGACAGTAGTTATGGAATGATGATGAGATTTTTGGCAAGCTTTGAAATGTTATATTGAAAATGTTGATTATTTGACTAACCTAATGTTCATTAGACTGTATTGTAATATTTCTTTCACTGGACTAGTTAGCTCACCTCACTCACCTTTCAGGAGATGTACCCGAGGAAGAGGAACCTCCGTATCGAGCTTAGGAAGGATAAGCTTTGGCATGGTCTTGATTTTCTCCCTTGACGGGGACTTGTTGATTTTGGTTACTTGGATCCATGATTTGTGTAAAATACCGTATGTGGTACTTTTATGTGTTAGAAAATGTATTAAACCACTATGTAACCGTAGCTACTCTGTTTTGATTGAATAATATTTCGTTTATGGAAATATGTGTTTGTGTTTGCTTGTGGGTAGGCTTATGGTATGTGTTTGAGTCCACATGTTGAAATCATGTGTGGCCTTTTTGGGCCTAACTTTTGATCCAGCTCATTTAGAAGCATTGGAGATTAGTTTGCAAAAAAAAAAAAAAAGTGGCGTTCCGGGCCTACTTTCGGGTTAGGGCGTTACAGCTTGGTATCAGAGCTTCAGCTCAAACTCTAGGACTGTGATGGGTTACAGCATAGTTAGACCCTATTTTTGGATTAGAATTGCAAATGACATTTCTATTTTTGTGATACAGATATGTCTAGCAATGTGGATTATTCCGAAAAGTGAGACAAGGGAACCCCGAGCTGTCCCATAGACTTGACATAAGCTACTAGTAACTCCAGCATACCCAACTACAATGTTGGAGTTGTACCCAATGTTGAAGTAGAACCAAACAAGAATGAAGGGGAAATTCCAGCCTTTGTACAGAATGAGTATGTGGGAGAGGCCTTAGTGTTAGAAGAATCCGTAGGGGAGATAGGCTTGCCAGAATACACTCCAGCTACCCCGATTACAGAGGAGTTGATGGTTTATGTTTGCGAACTTTGCAATTAGGAGGGGTATAACTACGTCTTCTGCCCCTACCCTATTAATGTGGTTTGCCCAGTTTGCAGATTCTGCGTGCACGGAAGAGAAATGACTAATTGTCCTTACATTGGAGGACCGGGGATAGTACCCTGCTTGACTTGTGGAGTGTTAGGGTACATGTCAACAACATGCCCTGACAACTTTTTCAACTTCAATGATGATGTAGGGTCTTCCACGGAAGATTAGGCTGGAGATGGTAGGAGAATGTTGAGGAAGAGGGGAGATTTTATAAGGGTTGTTAGTTGTGTTATCGAGTATGTTTTGTTGATTGAGGGGTTTTTCTAACCCCACCAACCCTTATAAATGTAATGAAAATTTGAGTTTTTGCTAATGAACTATGCAACCTTCTTTGTGATTTGTCTTGACAGCTCCTTAAATAATTAAGTAATATTCACAAGTGTAAATAACAGGAAAATGTCAAGATCAAACAAAAACGGATTTGAAAACAACTGCCGTGGGAGGAGGATGGGTCCTATACCCCGCAATATACCTAACAAAGCCATCCGCACAGCGATGGAGGCTTTCCAATGAATTACCGAGAATATGCAACGCCCTCCCATCAGGACGCAGGAAAAAAAAGCCACTTCGCCTCTAAAGGAGTTTAAGCGACTAAACCCTACAAGTTTCTCAAGGACCGAGGACCCTAGCATGGCAAGAAACTGGCTCACTCAAATCAGCCGGATCTTGAACACGAGGGTAACTTTGGCGATGTATCAGTTGGAGGGGAATGCTTATGAATGGTGGGAGGCCAAGAGCCTGATTCGTAATCACGAGCCTATGACTTGGGAGGAGTTTTCAGCAGCCTTCCTGGCCCAATATTTCCCTAAAACAGTCCAGGAAGCAAGGAAGAGGGAATTCCTCAACATCCAGCAGAGTTCTGACACTGTGGCACAGTATGCCATAAGATTCATCGATCTGATGTAGTTTGTGCCCTGGATTGTGGCAAACGAAGAGGAGAAAATACAACACTTTGAGAATGGACTCCGACCTTTCCTTCAACGTCAATTGGCCGGATTGACTTTCAACACCTTGGAGGAGATCATCGATAGGGCTTCGAAGGTGGAGGCGGTGGATTCTACTAATAGGAGCGCCGACAATTTTCAGAAACTTCCGTCTAACAATAGGGCCAAATTCAACCAAAAGAAGCCATTCTTCAGGAAAAGCCAACCTGCTGCGAGACAATCGAGTCAGTCTGACACTCGACAATTCATGTGCTACACCTGCAATCAGCCTGGGTATACATCTAAGTTTTGCCCAATAGGAAGAGAGAAGGCATGCTACCATCGTAAGCATACCGGGCACCTGTTTAGGGATTGCCCCTACGTCGGCAAAGCCACACCTTTGTAATACCCTGCCCTAAATTAGGGGTGTCTTAGCTTAATAATTCTTGTTTAACAGGTTAATCTAGAGGATTTCGGGTAGGGCTTTGAGGAAAGCTCAAGTGTGGCCCAATCCGAGCTCGTGAGCTCAGTGATCCAACTCATCGAGCTAGAGGGGCATTTTGGTAATTTACCGCTTTTAGTTATGATTTTATAAATTATATTGTTATGTGAATATTATTGGTGGATAATATTCTCCTTAATAAAGGATTTGCATTTCTGATTTTAAAATGAATTTATTTTCAGAAAAATGGTATTTAAATCCACCCGTCAAAACCCCGAAAGGGAGTATTAATTATTTTTAAAGGGTTTTGAAAATGAAATAAATTTTGAAACTAGTATTATATAGTAGACCATTTTAATAATGGTCTAGTTATTCTTTAACACCTCAAATGGAGATTTCTAAATTGTTTATTTTAACATTTGTTTATTTAAGTAAATAAGGTTAAAATATGATTTTTATTTAAATCAAGGGTTTTTAGTAAGAGATAATTTCCAAAATTTTTATGGTGATTAAGGTTTTTAAAATTCAACTTATCTATAAGGTTGGATCAAGATTTTTAGTTTTCAAAATCTTATGTTTAGTTAAAAATCGAGTTTTTTTATCAAATCAGGCACTTATTTGCAAAACCAGAAATCCCAGAGGGCTTATCCGCAACTAACCGGCGAATGATGATTCCCGTCGTCCCGTCCCATCATCGCTGCATGCGCAGCGGGTTTTCGGCCTCTCTCCCTAGCTGAATTCCTATAAATTCAGCCCTTCCCCATCGGTTTTGACTCCCACTACCTCTCTTCTCTGTCTTGCTCTCAGCTTGAAACAAGAAACCCAGCCGAGACCCTTACTTTAAGCTTCTGTTTTTCAGTAACAGTAAGCTTATAAGAAAGCATTTCAAATTCCGGATTTTCAGCCCAGGAACCTTAGCCAAGGTATCCAATGCATTCCTTTTCAAATTCCAATCGGTTTTGAATCCAGAAAATCAAATTTTAACTCTGTTTTCAGTGAGAAAAAGCAGTTTTAAATCTAAGGAAAAACCATGGGTTTCATGTACCCGTGAGCTTTCACTATTTAAATCGGATGGCCCAGTGAGCTCCAAGGCTCCAAACCATTCCATATGGAAAGAAGACTCCCAGAGGAGTCCATCAGACCAGACGGATGTGAAAACCGAGTCCGGGAGACCCTCCATTTTCGGGATCATATTTCACTGCCCGACTGCCGTCACTGTCTGCTCCTGCAGACAGTGGAGGAAGACGACTATCGGAAGGTCCGAGAGCCGTTCTTCGGAAGGTCCGAACCTTCGGACGGTCCGACAGCTTCACCCTCGGACGTTCCGAGCTTCACCCGAAGCCCACTTACGCCCGAGGCAGGCCAGACCTTTTCAGACGTACTGGGCCGAGCTTGGAAGGACCGAACCCACTCGGACGTTCTGAACCCAGACGTCGGACGTTTCGAGCATACAGACCCATCGAGACTATTTTCTTTGTTTTTACAAGTTCGGATGGACTTCGGAAGGTCCGAAACCCAACCTTCGGACGATCCGAAGTCAGACCCATATTCCGAGGTCAGTGACTTAGTTTAGTGTGGTTCGGATGATCCGAAGCCACTGTACCCAGTTCCGAAGTGATGTTCTGAGGGACACAGTTTTTTTAAATGATAAAATATTATTTGATTATTGTTTTTGTCTAATCTTGATTATTATTTGATGTGATTAATGATGTGATGATTTATACCCCTTTATTAATTAAAAATGTGCTAACCCCTTTCCTCTTATTATTTATAGTGTAAATACTATTGTATCCGCTTCCAGGCCGACCCTATTGGTCGGGCACTGAGTGATTCACTTTCAGGCCGACACTATATAGTCGGGCACTGGGTGACCTCAAGGCCTAACTCAAAATGTCAGATCTGGTCCTATCCAGAAGAAATCGAGAAGTGACCCGAGGATCTAGACCTAACTCAATAAGTCAATCTGGTCAATACCCAGAAGACAATATGAGTTTTGGACTGAGCCCCTTTCTATTATTATATTGTGGATTATGATAATTTAGAAAGGATAAAAACCAAGTAGGAGACTCAATTCCATGAACCCTGGATATTTTTGGGAAAACGTATGATTTCCAAATACTTATATTGATTGTGCACTTGTGTGTTGTTTGAACAGAGACCGCGTAAACCACACATCACGGTGAGGGAATTTAACTCTGCAGGATATATGAATAGGTTTTATTATGAAATGAGTCTTGGGCAATAGGTGGTTTCAGATTTGATAAACCCACTCATGTGCCTAGACATGATGTACTATGGTAAGAGTGCTGATGTTGATTGTAAATATTATGATGTGATCATAAGAATGTGTAAGACTGTTTCCACGTACCTGGGCTATTGAACCAATGTCGGCCATATGGGAGATGATTTATGTCTACTGGACCATGGGTGGACTATGTTGTCGTCAGTTGCTGACTTGAGGATGTCAGTATCGGCTAAGTCAAAGCCGGAGATGTACTTGCAAGGATATATTTTGACTGTGTCGGGACTTAATACTGGTCTCAGCGTAGTCGGCGGGTGTTACGTTGGATGATAACAGAAATTGATGATGATAATGCTTTATGCTTAAACTGTTATCAAGCATGAGATATTATTGAACTGTTGCTAACCTGTTGTTTACTTAATTTGCATTGTTATATTTCCTTCACTGGGTTAGTTAACTCACCCCACTCACCTTTCAGGCGATGAACCCGAGGAGGAGGACCCTCTTTATCAAGCTTAGGGTGGATAAGCTGAGGCGGTGTTTCGGGATTCCCCCTGAGGGGAATACCCTTATATTTTCTTGTTGGTTCTTAGAACCGTTTACTTTTATTAAGTACCGGGTGTGGTACTTAATTTGTCTAAATGTGATGTATTAAACTACTATGCTTTCGTAGTTACTCTTGTGGCATGATTTTAAATGATGAATCGATGGATGGATTTTATTTGATCATGAGATGTGTTAATGTCATTAATGTCTATTTTTATGGGGTAGGCTTATGGTACATGTTTGACTCCACATGATGGGATCATGTATGACCCTTGGGCCCAACTGTTGATCCGGCCCAATTAGAATGCGTGTGAGTTGGTTTAGTTTATTTATCAAAAAAAAAAAAAATCAGTCGCGTTCTGGGCCCACCCTTCGGGTCGGGGCGTGACACCTTCGCAAAACACGGGACCGTCTTTTTCATTAGCACAACCATCTGTTGGCAGAGGTTCTCAGCAAACCTCCAGAGGCTCGGTGGCACCTAGGAATGGACCACCTCGGGACAGGAAGGGGAGGGGATAGAGACATCCTCAGACCACCCAGGGGAGAGTCTACACAATTGGGACTCAGAAGGAGGAGCCGATGGAGAACACAGTGATGAAAGGTACACTTACTCTTTTCAGTCTTTTGGCACAAGTGCTCTTTGATATCGGTGTTTCGCATTCTTTTATTTTTAAAGCTTGCTGTGATAGATTGGATTTGTAATTGGTAGAAGTAACTAACCCATTATTGGTAGTGTCACCTTTGGGGAAAAAAGCTTTGGTAAACAAAAAATGCAGATCATGCATTTTAAGAATTAGCGGTGTAGAGTTGTCCTATGATTTTCTGGTTTTAGAAATGACGGATTTCGACATTATCCTTGGCATAGATTGGTTGTCAAATTTCAAAATTTTGATTGACTGTTCTCGAAAGAGAATTTTTTGGGTCTCCTCGACCGATGAAAGGTTTATAGAGAAGTTGGTACCCTATGAAAAGATGAGAGTTAATTTCTCTGGCCTTAGGGCATATCCTGGTAGTATGGTGGCGAGCATGGGTTGGGAAGATGTAGGTGGTGTAGGGTCTGTTGCTCCTCGGGTGGTGTGTCAGTTTATTGATGTATTTCCTGACCAGTTAGCTAGACTACCTCCACGTCGAGAGATAGAATTTATCATCGACCTACAGCCAGGAACATCTCCTATTTCCATGGCACCTTATTAGATGGCGCTGGCTAAACAGAGAGAGCTAGCTACGCAGGTAGATGAGCTTCTTAGACTCGGTTTCATTCGTCAGAGCAACTCGCCTTGGGGCGCACCTGCTCTCTTTGTGAAAAAGAAATACGGATCAATGAGAATGTGTATAAATTACCGACGACTCAACCAGATAACTATCAAGAATAAGTATCCATTACCTAGAATAGAAGATCTCTTTGATCTTTTGAGAGGATTAAAATGTTTTTCCAAGATCGACCTGAGGTCTGGTTATCATCAGCTGTGGATTCGAGAGGAAGATATTCCTAAGACTGGTTTCAGGACGCAGTATGGTTTGTACGAATTCGTGGTGATACCTTTCGATTTGACTAACGCTTCAACCATGTTCATAGACTTGATGAATCGCGTTTTCCGGCCGTACTTAAGAGATTTCGTGATAGTCTTCATAAACAATATCTTGATCTTTTCATCATCTGAGGAGAAGCATGAGCGTCATCTACGTATTATCCTTCAGACTCTTAGAGACCATAGATTGTACGCTAAGCTGAGCAAGTATGAGTTTTGACTAACTCAAGTTCAGTTCCTTGGACACGTAGTGTCTACAGAAGGATCTCAGTAGATCTAACAAAGGTAGAAACAGTGAAGAATTGGGAAAGCCCCAAGACCGTGTTCGAGATTCGAAGCTTTCTGGGATTAGCTGGATATTATAGAAAGTTTATTCCACACTTTTCCCAGATCGCGGTGCCAATGACCCGATTAACAAGAAAGAACGTTAAGTTCGAACGGAGCGAGGCTTGTGAAAAAGCATTTCAGGAGTTGAAAGAGAAATTGACCACTTCTCCAGTTTTGATAATACCCGAGCAAGGAGCTGTGATGCATCTAAGTTTAGGTTGGGATGTGTTTTGATGCAAGAAGGGAAGGTGGTAGCTTATGGTTCCAGACAACTAAAAGTACATGAGCAAAATTACCCAACTCACGATTTGGAGTTAGCTGCCGTTGTCTTCTCGTTGAAGTTATGAAGGCACTATCTCTACGGTGAGAAATTCAATGTGTTTTCTGGTCACCATAGTCTCAAGTATATATTCACTCAGAAGGACCTAAATATGAGACACCAGAGACAGATGGAATACCTGGGAGATTACGATTTCAGTCTCTCTTATTACCCTAGAAAAACCAACGTAGTGGCCGATGCTTTAAGCAGGAAGTCACATGACAATGTGGCTAGTATGACATCCTTACAGTGGAAGATGTTGGAAGTTTTGTCAGATTATGATCTGGAGCTGATCGAGGGGAACGGGTCAGCAAGAATCCACAACTTGGTTCTACAGCCCGAGATAATCGAAGTGGTGATGGAAGGATAGCAGAACGATCTAGAAGCAAAAGAATTGATAACTCAGCTTTCAGGAGGAGCAACTTTATAGGATTGGAAGATCATGGATGACGGAGGTCTGACGTTCAAAGACAGACTTTTCGTACCAAAGGCGGACGAATGCAGAAGAAAGGTACTCGATTATTTTCATCGTTCTCGTTTTGTAGTAAATCCTGGTGGTACAAAGATGTATCACGACTTACGGCGACTGTTCTGGTAGAAGGGTATGAAGCGAGAGGTAGCAGACTTTGTATCTAAGTGTCTGACCTGTCAACAAGTTAAAGCGGAACATCAACGACCAGGTGGAAAGACACAACCTCTTGAGGTAGCTGAATGGAAATGGGAGCACATCACCATAGACTTTGTGACTGGATTCCCAAAGTCTTCAGAGAATAACGACGTTATCTGGGTAATAGTCGATTGATTAACAAAATCAGCTCACTTTCTGTCAATTAAGAAGACTGATTCTCTGACTACATTGAGTAGATTGTATATAAAGGAAATAGTCAGATTGCCTAGAGTGCATGTATCTATCGTATCTGATAAAGATCTTAGATTTGTGTCAAGATTTTGGCAGGGATTACAGGAGGAGTTGGGGTCTAAGCTATGCTTCAACACTGCTTTCCACCATCAGATGGATGGTCAGTTAGAGAGAACCATTCAAACCTTGGAGGATATGCTAAGAGCTTGTGTCATAGATATGTAGGGAAGTTGGGAAGACCACTTGGCTTTAATCGAATTTGTTTACAACAACAACTATCACTCCAGTATACAGATGGCACCATATGAAGCTTTGTATGGTAGACCCTACAGGTCACCTTTTTGTTGGGCCGAAGTGGGAGATAGAGCACTTTTGGGACCAGATCTAGTGCGTGAGACATCCGAGCAAGTTGAAGTGATAAGACGGCGTCTCAAGACAGCCTAGAGCAGACAAAAGAGTTATGCAGATAAAAGACGCCGACCCTTGGAATTTGCAGTCGGTGATCGAGTATTCTTACGTGTGGCACCATGTCAGGGAGTACAGAGGTTCGGACGTAAGGGAAAACTATCACCTCGATATTTTGGACCCTTTGAGATCCTAAAAAGAATAGGAGAAGTAGCCTATCAGTTGGACCTTCCTCAGACCATGGAGAAAGTACATAGTGCATTTCACGTATCTATGTTGAAAAAGTACGAGTCTGATCCGTCGCACGTGATAAGCTACGAGGACATCGAAGTCTCTGAAGATCTAACTTTTAAAGAAGTACCCTTAGAAATACAAGGGTTTCAGACTCAAGAGCTTAGAAGAAAGTTTATTCCTCTGGTACAAGTGTTGTGGCAATATCGCAACGTGCAACATGTGACGTGGGAATCAAAGTCAACGATGCAGAAGTTGTACCCTAATCTGTTCTCGGGATAAAAGGTACGAGTTTTGTTTTAAATTTCGGGACAAAATTTCTTTAAGGAGGGTGGGATGTAATACCCTGACCCGAATTAAGCTTGATTAGTATGATAAATCATACTTAGACCAGTTAATCTTGAAGATTACGGTTAAGGCTTTATGAAAAGCCCAGGTGTGGCCCAGTCCCTCTCACTTCAAATGAACAATTGACAATGCGAGAGGATTATTTCTTTTTCCGCTCATCTTTCAAATTAAGTATGTTGCTTGATATTTATCTCCTTTATCGCAATAAAAAAATATTGTTTTGTCCTTATTACTTGACCTCTTGGTGGTAGCTGAAAATCCTTGTGCAATAGCAACTTTTTTAACATATTTTACCAGATCCTCTCGACTTAAAAAAGCTCTCAATAAGTTCATTTTCATTAGAAGGATCATTCACAAGTATCTCATCACAACAATTTAAAATCCTCTCATCATTCTCAACTAAATCTATGCCACTTGACGATTCATAAAATGTCGATAGACCTCCTCACTAGAATCCATAATGGTGATATCTAAAAAATAGAGGGAAATCGTTAATAAGAGATATATTGTTGCATTTTCACACTCTATTTTTATGTAAGATAGAGATTTAACAAAAAAAAAAAAAAATGAAACAACATATTGGTTTGAAGGAGTTACCTTGGGTTCAAAACACGAGATTGAGACAGCGAAGGGCTTCTACGTTGGCCGAAAATAGGGAGAAGAGACTGCAGAAATTGCAGCGAGAGAAAGGTGGTTGGAGGATGGTCGGAGGAAAGGATGGTTGGAGGATGGAGGATGGCAAAATGGTCTGATTGAATGAGAGAAAAAAGGATAGAGGATGTAGGAATACGAAAGTAAAGGGAGGGAGACCAACCACCTCTCGTTTTAATTTCAAAGAAACAGTTGGTGGATGGTAGTTGGTGTTAAATATTAAAATTGGAAAATCAGAGGAAATTGACTCACCGATTTGTGAGAGCGACTCACTGATCTAATATTAATTTGGCTCACCGACAAGTTTAATGCAGAGAAGTTCATCGATCTACTGTTCCTCTGCACTAAAGTGGCCTTAGGTTAATTCGGCTCACTAATAATGCCAATCCAAACCGGCCATTTTGGATTGTGGTTCAATTAGATCGCCGTTATGGGACGACCGGTTTAGCGCTCTGCATGAATACTGTTCCTATCATGCTTACATGTCAAAATCAGTTCGCCGGTTCTTGATGAGCGGCTCACCGATTTCTGACGTTCATTTTTTAAGTGGTTCTTGCGGAAGGGGTGAAGAGTAAAATAAGAATTTCACAAAAAAAATTGAATACTAGTGTTAGATAAAAGAAAACGTCCGTATGAGGATGGACACCTTAGAAAAATTATACAAGCACCCTGAAAATTATATCAATCATATTAAGAGCTCTATATTTAATTCTAGAAACATTTGTATATTATTTTATTATTTTTTCACAAGAAACTCCACAATGATCCTACAAACAATATCAATTACATGAAGGCATCTCCATTTAATTCTATAAGTACTCAATATTACTATATTAGATCATTTTCACAAGAAACATCAAAATTAAAATTATCTTAGAGATTTTTTTTTTAAATTGATAAAAATAATTCAAAACAGTCAAATTAATTTTTTTTTTTTTAAATAAACCAATATTTCACACTTGAAGTATTTGTTTCTAGACCTAAGTCACACCTAATATAAGACTCAACTAAAAACTAAACAAAATAAAAACAAATTAAAAAAATTGAATAGAGTGGCCTGTATACTATTGGCCAACATTGCACGGATTGTATGGTGATACGTTACAGTCGACCGATATCATATACTCCGAACCAATGCGTATGTACGTGTATCCTCTCTTAAATATATAAAAATATCCGTGCACTTTGGTGGATGTTGATAAAATCACAGGTGGCAGTAGATCCTCGCCTCTGACACTCAAAAGCGAAGAATGGTGAATCCAATTTCAACGGCTAAGATCATCTTATAGCCATGGCCCCACAAAAAGTACGTAGGGGCTTAGGTGGTCACGAGGTGCTATTTGTAATTTCATGCTTTCTTGAACGGCTTGCTTTGCTTGTTGGAGCGTTGGGAGATTTTCGGGTTTTCTCTTTTCTTCTTTCTTTCTTCTCTCCCTCGAAATGTGAGAGAGGATCTAGGCGAAATGGAATTCCCGCATATAAAGCGGACATGAAATAGCAGATTTTGGTTTGGATTTATCCGTTTTTGTTCCTTTCGTTTGATTAGAAAGAGAGAGAGAGAGAGAGTATTAGTTATAGATATAAATATTTTGTGGGCATTGTATTGTGGGATGCACGTGTATTGGGTTGGAAGGTAAATTCTCTGTAGCTTCTGGCAAGTCTTTTAATGTTGGGATTGATTAGACTTGTTGTATTTGATGATAGGATACTCCATCTTCCCATCTTCTTCATAATCTGGTTTTGGATTGGATTGGATTGTCGACACTTTCTTTGTAAGTCGTTTTATTTTTGTTTTTTGTTTTGTTTTGCTAAATATTTTTACCTTGATGGGTTTCTGTCTTTTCTTCTACTTGTTTGCTGGATTGTGAATTTCAAATGGTTTTAAGATTTGGGTCTTTGATCTGTTGGTCTAAATCGTTAAACTGGAAAGAGTTCGAGATTGTGGAGTGTAAATTTCGGTTGGTTTTGAGACATCATTAGTCTCTGATTGATCTATTGACTGGAGACATTGTGTCGATGAGATCCATCTTTCATCATCTTCTGATTTGGATTGTCTGCTTTTTCTGTGATTTTCTTTCTTTTTCATTGTCCTTTTGAATAAACATATTTCTTCCGTGGTCCTTAAGAGTGTTTTCCTGCTTCTGGTGTTTATTGGAGTGTGATTTCAAATGGTAGTAAAATCTGGGTCTCTGATCTTTAGGTCTGAAACTTCAAGTGTAATGATTTGGGATTGTGAGATGTGGATGTCAGGTTGTTTTAGTACATTTTTGGTCTCTGATGGAAAGCCTTTCTCGTATTCTGAGGTTTTGATGTCGAATTGTTTAGCCGAATGGGATCATTTGTTTAGCGGAATGGTTTAACTCTAAAATTGTATCCTTTCCTTCCTGGGTTTTCTCTTTCTTTCATGGATTGCCAATTTTGAATATCTCAAGATCTGATCTTTGATCAAAACTCATGTTTGTGATCAATTGCTATTGATTTGATATGGGCTTCTTACGTTTTGATTTTATTTATTCCTTTTATCCTACTGAAACTTGCCTTTTCTGCTCATAATTGAAGTGTTTTTCAAACGTGGGTGGTTATATTTTTGGGGGAAATGCTATATTTTTTTGAGCGATTGAGCAGCGTTTCTTTGTTCTTGTTGTCTTTATCTATTTATTAACTATGTATTTTAAATTTCAGATTGTTTTGAGATCTTGCTCTTAATTTTGTTTGCATCCTTCTCAACCTTCTCTTGGTATCTGATGATGGTTAGCTTTTCCACTCTGCGTTTGGGATGGCATGGATAATGGGAATGTATAATCCAGGATACCTTATTTGTCCTTTTCATCATTCCTATATTAGTATCTAGAGCATTTCAGGTAGGCATTAACAGACATTAATTTGGATGAAGAATGCTTCCTGCCCACCTAGTCTTCACGGATAAATCCAAAAGTTATCTGATAATTTTGTTTCAATTTCATCTGGATATTTCAAGTACTCTGTTATATTAGAATCATTGTAAAAAAAATATTTTTTTGACAGATAAAAAATTATGAAAATCATGGTCTTTTAGTATTATTATTTTTGAAAGGGATGGTCTTTTAATTTATATTTTTTTTGTCATATTTCTCTCTCTCCAGGTTTTTTTTTTTTTTATCTTGTTTCATTTGAGTTTTGACGTTAAGCATTTTCTTCTACCAACATATCAGATTTTATTGATGTGTGTAACTTTTTGGTGTGAATTTCCGCCTGGATAAAAATGACTTCTGTGTTGTTACCAGATGTTAGATTCTGAGTTATTGTTTTGAGTTTCTTATTCTCATTTCACTTTCCTTTTCTGGGTCTGCCATGTTTCTGCTCAATTTGTCCATTTGTGAGAATGGATGTTGAATCTTTCGATTGATTAGTGGCATTTTCAGAACCATGGTTGCTTATCATGTTTCAAGCATCTGAAATTTGAGTTATAGGGTCGATTTGAAGTTGCATGCGGGTATTTCTCTTGCTTTCTTTTATTTTTAAACTTGAATAACTTTGCTCATGTCTTTTAATTTTTCGTGGTATTAGAATTTCCATTTACAAGACATTGCTTCCTTTTTGTGGAGTTTCCAATTATGATTCATTCAAATGATTCCTTTTAATGGACTAGGCACCAATAGATAGTTGTGATGAGTGTGTTTACACATTACTGCAAAATTTCCTGTAAGGAGTTAAAGAGTTTTATTTTAAACTTCTCCCTGAACTTCTCTTGCTTTGTGATTTGGTTAGGGTGTTGGTTGAACCATAGCATTGAAAGGATATGGCTAATTCTGCTGCTCCCAGAAATCGTGGGGAAGTGAGGATACATGATAGTTTGGATGAGCTTGCCACTGAATTGGCAGATTACGTTGCAGGGCTATCAGAGATGTCTGTAAAGGAGAGGGGTTTCTTTGCTATAGCTTTATCTGGTGGGTCTCTCATTAGCTTGATCAGGTGTGTGGTTTTCTCATCAGTCTGTGTTTTCACATCAATTCAAGATTATAGTATGGGATTTTGTTGAGGTTTTTCGGCTGGAATCAGGAAACTTTGCGAAGCTCCATACAATAAAACTGTGGACTGGGCAAAATGGCATATATTCTGGGCTGATGAGCGTGTGGTGGCTAAGAATCATTCAGACAGCAATTACAAGCTAGCAAAGGATGGCCTTCTTTCAAAGGTATATTTACCTCAGAGTCATCTTTGCCTCTCTTTCTCTCATGGGTACGTTGCCTTTGTTTTGGATGATTGATGCTTTAGTTTTAAATTCCAATGACATTCTTGTGAAGCTGGCTGTTAGTAAATTAAAGAGAGCCAATTATGCCCTTGAGAATGTTACTTTTGCTGGATTGAGGTTCAAACATGTGTACTGTGTATTCCATTTCAAAAGAACATTTGTACTGTGTATTGTGTTCTTTATTAAATACCTGCAGATCTAAGTCTGTGGAATCTTCCACCTTTGGAAAATACCATCCCACAATTATAAAGTGGCAGCACAAATAGAATTGAAAGCATTGCTTATTTATTTGTCCACATGCTTTTACAGATGTGAAATTTTTTTCTAGAACTGCGATTCATTCTTTACATCTTTTAATTTTATCAGAATTCTTTCTTATTTAGAAATAAGAGTCATTCTTACTGGCCTTCTATATGTATTTTTTATAAATTTTTAGTGCACCTTATCAGAAATTCAGTCTTACTATTAGTTTTATAGATGCATCAAGTAATATTTTCGGGAAGGAATTATATGATCCTTGACTAGGTTACATGTGTTCTCAGCCTTGATTTTGTACCAGTTTGCAGTACTGGGGTCCATTGAATAACCCCAAGGATGGTTCTCAAAGACTAGAACACTAGATTAATTAGGTCCAGCACACTGAAAATATCTATTAATGATAATCTAAGCAAGCATCTGGAATGACATTCCTTCCAGAAAGTGTTCTAGATATGTTACTGGTTTAAAGAATATCAATGACTATGAGAAGGGCATAAGGTCAGTGGGTAAAAATATAAGAAAATTGTAAAATTAGAGATCCAGATGGGTAGGACTTGTTCAATTTGATGACAGATATAACCCATTGTCAATTTTGTGTGGTCATCCAAGTTTGAGTTTGATTAGGCTTTGGTTCCTTCTCAGTTCCATATTTTGTCAATTACTAGCATACTCATTTCCCTCTGATCAATTTACTATTTTTTTCCCATGACACTGGCATTCATTGAAAAGATTTTGTACTTCGGTAGGCTTGGTTTGTACTAGTCTCTTTGGAGACATCCAATAAAATTGGATATCTACAGAGGCTTGGTTTGTACTATCGATGGAGGTGAGCTTTCAATTGTTGAAAATGCAATAAACAGTATTAATAAGATGGCTCATGTGAAGCACATCTGATCATTTGATAAAAAGGAACAATCTTACCATGTAAGACACTAAGTCACACTGATAATAGTCACAAATCGTTACAAGACTGTTTCTAAATGAAAATACAAACACGACCAAGATTGAGTTTTGTCATGAATTTTCATTGTTCGTTTCCTTTTATATTGGTGCAAGTTTAAATTTATTGTGTTGTGACCATTAGCATGCAGAACTGAATAGCAGAAGTGCCTTTTGCTGTTCTTTCTGATATTTACCAGTCATGTGCTTAAGCTATTACTGAATTGTTAATTTCAGGTACTTACAGTTCTTACTTGTTTCTTGTCTCAATGTTATATGAAACTTCTGAAGATTGATTTCATCATGGTCTAGCAAGATATCCAGCAAAGGACCAAGATATATACACTTCACTGCTTCTTGGTCTCTACCATAGATCTTTTTGGACTTTTTTGAACCATTCCCTCTTTGTAGAAATCGAATGAACTGATATTTTCCTTTTAGATTGGCATGCAGAGCTTGATAGCAGAAGTGCCTTTTGCTGTTCTTTTTGATATTTACCAAGCATGTTGTTAATGCCTACTACTTATAGTTCTTATGTGCTTCTTGGTCTCTGCCATAGATCTTGTTGGACTTTTTTAAGCCATTTCCCTCTTTGTAGAAATCGAATGAACTGATATTTTCCTTTTATATTGGCAAGCAGAACTGAAAAGCAGAAGTGCCTTTTGCTGTTCTTTCTGATATTTACCAGTCATGTGCTTAAGCTGTTACTGAATTGTGAACGCCTACTACTTACAGTTCTTATGTGTTTCTTGAATAAATGTTACTATATTGGAGATGGGAAACTTCTAAAGATTGATTTCATCATGGTTTAGCAAGATATCCCTCAAAGGATCAAGACACTTCATTGCTTCTTGGTCTCTACCATAGATCTTGTTGGGACTTTTTTGAGTCATTTCCCTCTTTATAGAAATCGAGTGAACTGATATTTTCCTTTTTAGATTGGATGAATTATATGATTGGTAGTATTCAAATGAATTATATGACTGGTTATTTCTTTCATGCATTATTAGCGCTGATTGTGCGTAAATGCAGCTTGCTATTTGAACAACTATATAAAGTTCCTAGAGCTCCTGCTTCTAAGGCTTGTTAGAGAACTTGTTGCTGGACCTGATTAATTGTAATTTATTGTTCAAAATGATGATCTTTTTAAATCCTACCAAATTCTTACATGACATTAATCAAATTCCATTTTTCTTCTATCCAAATTACCATGTCACTCGAAATATTTGATGGAAGAATAGGAGATCCTTCTGAATAGTGAACATCTTGTTATAATAGGAAAGTCCCATACATCTTGACATTAATCTGTCAAGTTGATCCTAAAATATGTGGATGTTTAAGTTGACATTATCTACTTGACAGACAACCTCTCAGGAGAAGGGCCAAGCAAGGGGCAATGACTAGGAAACATGGAAGGTTGGGCTCTAAAGAAATTTGTGTTACTCATATTTCATAAGAGATCTTATAAATCAGATCATATTAGTCCTCGCCAGGAAATAGTTGTACTGTAATCATTGGAGGCGCAATACATAAACTTGAGGACGTTTCTGTATCTTTTTGATTGCCTGCTTAATAAGTAGAATCTCTGTCTTTGGAGTGGGACCATTTCCCTGTATCTGAGAAGAATTTGCATATTAAATCACCATGTTGTTATGTGGCCATGTAGCAAAGGGTTCCATTCTATCAGTTTACCTTGGTGTGATTTCTAGACACTACTCACTGGATGGGTGAAGGGCCGATGATTTCAAAACAGACTTCTCATACAATAAATCGAAAAGATCACCACGGTTTTGTAAACATCTATGTTTTATGCATGCAGAAGGCATGTTTCAGTGATGCAGGGGAATTATATGGTAATTTTAGAACTCCTAAATCAGAAGTTCCCACTGATCCTTGTTTACTCTTTCTTCCACTAGCATTAGGTATGCTGTTCTTGTTGAACATCCTTCAGGATAAGTCATGCTCATGAGATTCTGTCAGTATTTTGGTACTGGATATCCAATGCAATTTACAAGTTGATAAATATGAATATCTGACTCCTATAGATTTTCAAATGAATAACAGGCCTTTCCCATTTGAAAGTTTTGCGGCCGACGCTCGAGTCATGGATTTAAGATCATTTGAGAATTAAGACTGTCAAGTCTGAAATGTATCTTTCTATTGCATATTACACAAAGGCTTATGTAACCCATACTTTTTTTCTTTTAAAATATATGTCCCACAAATTACCTTAAGTTTGGGATCAATTTTCAAGAATGCTTGAACAAATGACATGAATGGCTCAGTAGCACATGGGTGTTCTTTTGTTCTACGACTGAAATGCCTTCTGAATGATTGGTCCGAGGTTATTGACAAACAAGATTTGTCTAAGTCACTTCTCTTTTTGTCCAAGTCGCTTCCTTTTTTCTTTGTGAATATCAGGAATATCCCCATTCACAGGTCCGAGATCTAGATCTATGAATTGAAAGGTCCGAATGATCAACTCTGCAAATAGTTGTTAGAATCAATATGTGTTATCATTCATTTGAATAAATTGAAACCCCTCTTATTGGATGATCATAATACTTCTCAAAGATCGAAATTCTTGATCAATGGAGGAATAATATCACCCAATAAGAATATATAAGGTTAGGAAATATTAATAGATTAACATATGTTGAAAGGACATTGGCTAATGTTTCATGTTGTATGAACTGCTGAATGCATTTGCTGATGAAATTTGTAGGATAAAGGCTATCACGAAGAAATATTTTAGAAGACATGATAACAGTGGTTGGAACAGTCAATTGAGTTATCCTAGGATTGTGCTGCAATCATCATCATCGTATCAACAACCCTTTATCTATTTGGTTGTATTTTGCACTTATCTTTAATATGTACATGGGGTCCACTTTGGACCACCTCAAATCTCTGAGAGAGGTCCATTCGTGGATTTTGTGTGCCACAAAAATAACTTGTGACTTGTGGTATACCAATATTTGCAAGTTCTAAACAGTTGCTTTAATCTAGAAGTGTTTAATAAAGGTGGATTATAGCCAGTAAGGAAATGATAAGGAATTGTATGGGTTATGTTGCATAGACACTTCTATGTGTACTTGTGTGGACACTTATAGACACTCGCATCCATGTCCGACACTTGTAGATACTCGCACCTATGTTGGACACTTGTATCCATTCTTCATGGAATATTTTAGTGTTTTTTAGTATTGTTTTCTAAGAGGCTAAAATATTACAACACATTTCCCCTCTTAAGACCCTTGTCACCTAAATGCTTAGAGTAAAATAGTATATTATTTTTCTATTGGTGGTTATTTTCAAACCTTATTTTCATTTTTTTTTTTTTTTTTGAGCAGTAACCAAGAGAAATATATTAAAGGAAGAAGAGTACAGAAACACAAGAAGAAGGTCTAACAGGATTAGACTCAAACAAAAAGAGGGAAAAAGAAAAAAAATACAATGAGAATAAAAGTAAAAAACTCCTCTAAGCTGAAACTAAGAAAACTTCAGAAAAAAAGGTCTGACTCCAAGCTTGGCAAAATAATTTGCCACTCAATTCACTGCCCGGCCGATCTTGACAAAAGATATTTCCATCCCCAAAGCCAACATCCTAATCTCCCTAACCACAATGATCAATTTCCAAGACGGTCTTCTTTAACCCTTTGCCCACTTAATTGCATTTGCCGAATCCCCTTCAATAATGAGTTTTCCTTGACCATACGACTTCCAAATATGCAAAACTCTGCCTCATTGGAATCTCTAGTTCCTACCTACTCGTTGAAAACAATTGATGTGGTTCCCTCATGATTTCTAAGCACCCCTCTTATCCCAGCTGGCCTCGGTTTCCCTCTTGCTGCCCCATCTACATTGGACTTCAAAACATTTCGTTGTGGGGGTTTCTGTTTATCTTTAGACCTCATCTTCCTTCTAAAACCATTCATACATTTGTCCCAGGATGAACTGAGGTCCGTAAGTCTAAGGACGCTAAACTCTGTACTTGGAAGAAGCCATACACAAAGCCTCCAATTTACTAATTGGATAAGATCATTAATATTTGTTGCTTCTCCTTCAAAGACCTTATTTTCATTTAAAATTAACTTAGATTTAATTTTATTTGAATATGTTGTTGTTGTTGTGGGACCCATTACAGGACAATTGATCATGTGAGACCCACTTCTGCACACCCACTAGAAGACAGTTGATCATATGGGACCCACTTCTGCACAGAGTTGACAAGGATCGTCTTATTTTGGAAAGACAAATTAGTTTATGTCACTAACTGTATGATTTATTGTAATTGATGTAATTGATCATTCTTTTATTTCTTTCCATTGTAGCCACCATGATTGGCTCCCTGTTTATCTTTTATTGTTTAGACATGAAATACAATACAAAGAGAGAATTCTTCTCCAATAATCTTCTCCTTTCTCTTCTCCTTTTCCTAGTATTATTTTCTACAGCTGTGTCCCAGTGTCCTATTTTTTTGGGGTTGTCGTGTCCGACACTTTGTACCCATGTTGGACACTGACACTTGTACCCGTACTCATGTAACTTAGGGTATGGGTGAGGAGGTTGGTTGGACTATGGGTAATAATGTGTGGTTGGCCATTGTCCAAATCATTGTTACTGGTCCTAAGAGGATTCTAGAAGTCCAGGTATTTTGGAAGAGAAGCTTCCAATCAGGGGTTGGCTGTGTTGTGATGCTCCAGGTCAAAAGGCCCTCTTGTGCCAGAAAGTGCAGAACAATTCTCTCTTTTTTTGGTGTCTATCATGACTTGAACCTGCAAGCTCTGCAGTTGCACCAATGAGCTTATAGGCCTACTGTGCTACATGTTCTTGTTTGTGGACAAATTATCTTGGGTTGATGATTAGAGTCCCAAACCACTTGAAGAAAAGATCAGGACTGAAAGAGAGTGCTTGGACAACTCATGAGAACGTATCTTTTGTGCATGGATGAAAGTTGATGAAAATAAATCAAGTAATGTGGGCAAGTCCTTGGGGAACAAGTAGAATAATCTCCTACGAGGGATACAGAGCAACTGAAACCTCTTCCTTTGTCATCTCTCTAGTACCTTCAAACCTTAGCCCTAGCTGCCTCTTCTGTAGTTAGATCTCTATCTCAGTTGATTGATAGATTGCACAGAAGTATGATTCTGTTTCTTTTGATTGCTTCCCACATTCATTTGATACATTATGAGAGGAACTTCAGCCCAGTGAGACCACTTCTAATAACTGATATGTTGTAACAAATGCTTATGGTGTTATGATGCCAACTCAGGGTAGGAATTATATAAATTTTCACTATGTTGTATGCACAGTTCGATGTGGGCAACATGTCTGTGTAGGACACTTTGTCCTTGCTGTATCGATGGTGTGTCCCTGCTGTGTCCATGCCGTGTCCGGGCATCATAGGTTCACCATATATGAATGATACCATGATGCATTGTGGTTTTAATATGATTTGACTTCCAAATGAAATTATGAAGGGGTTGTGATTATATCCAGCATTACCAGCTTCCTGATTTGGATAAAAAGAAGACCCTACTCAAATCACTTCTTCATTTCTGCGGAGTCTGTAAACCTGATGTTGATCAATTGGCATTACCAAAAGCAGCTTCTGACTGTTGTGCAATCTTGCTGGATGCAATGTGAAAATGTTGTCCTTTACCTTTAAGATTTGAGTGATTTTGGATAGAAGAAATAGTTTCAGATTCTGTGTGGAACTGTTGGTCAACAATGAAGTTTTTTGGTGGCCAAGAGTTTGAAATATGGTGTCATTGTATAGTGACTTGAACCCTTGATCAGAAATAAAGACGAGAATGTCAGTGGAAGAATTAGCTGAAGTTTACCTTCTCAACCAATCATACATTGGAAGGGTCAAGTAATAACTAATAAGAATAAAATGGCTGCAAAGATCAAGAGTTTGTGATAGAGAGATGGTTCTAAGAACACAATTTGTTCAAGGAATTGCTTTGACAATGAGGACCAACTGAATACCAATCCAAGACAAAGGTGTGGATTTATTTGATAAAGATGAGATTGATTGGCAATTGTTGATTCCTTTCACATTCTTTATGTTGCCAATACCTGCTCTATGCCTTTTTTTGCTAATTCTTTTGAAATGATAAGAAGGGGAAGGGCATATTTTCTTCAGACATTTCTCTAAGAATGTAACTGAGGAGGCTGTCTTTGGTTTAAGGTGGGATAGATCCGAATCCCAGATGACTTGCCAATGTATTTTTGTCCAATATTTGGGAAGGCTGTTAAGGAGGACATAGTCACTTTTGGATCAATTTAGCAGATATTGGACATGCATGGAAACGTGTCTTAAGTGGCATGATCATATAATAGCATCCCAGTTTGTTTCTTGTACACCCTGGAAATTGTACAGTAAGTTCTAGTATTTTGTTGCTGTTCTAAGTCCTCTTTAGGTAGATCTCCAATGTCATGGTAACTTTGTCTGATTAGATCTGAGCAACCTTTGCTGTTCTTGTACTTTTTCCAAAAAAAGATGTGACATGTATCTTAGATGTTTGGCCTAGTAGCTTGGAGGATGCTTGAAATTCTGCCTAAGGTCTTGGTTTCAAGACTGCTAAATCCTATAGTGTGTGATTCTAAACCTTAGAGGCTCATTTTTTACTAACAGATCCTTGATGTTCTTTTGGTAACTAATGAATGTCTTGATTCTAGGCACAAGGATAAGATCCAGGTTTCATTTGCAAACTTGATGTTGAAAAAGCATAGGATCCACAAGTGTATCTATAAGGATGGGTTTTGGGTCAAGTGGAGTGGTTGTACCAAGGGAGGTGTTTCATATGCCAAAGTCCATCATGTGTGGATTTCCAAAAGGTTACTTTCCAGTTTCCAAGAGTCCTAGATGTGATAATCCCTTGTAGATATGTGAGGATCCCCTAAGACCTAGGTCTCTTGGATTTTCGTAAACAGCCTAGTGGACCCCACTTTGGCCCACACAGATGAAAAGGTCTTGGTTCGTGTATGTAGCACAAGTGCCGCTACATGTACATACATACATAAACATGTATGTAATTACATCCCTTTGTTACTAGTAGCTAGGTGCAATGGTGTACCTGTGCCCCACTTGCTCCCTGGACTTAAATCCACCTATCTATGCATCCATTCATGCATCCCTGACACATTTTAACCCATATTGGGTTGTTCCCACTGTTGGATTGAAATATAAGGGAATGGCCCCAGTTATACCATTGACCTTTGAAGCCTTGAAGCCACATCTGAAGGACTTAAATTGTGCTGATCTTTATGGACGCCATGGCCCACATCCATGAGCAGGTACTTCGGTCACACTTGTCTTTGTAGGTGGGCCTGACCACAAATCTCAGGTCCTCTCTCTCTCTCTCTTTCTCTCTTTCTCTCTCTCTCTCTCTTGAGTTTGCTGTTTTAGATTGGTGGTGTTATTACTCTACCTAATCCTGATGAGTTGGAACTTCATAGCTCATTGAGTAATATTAGAGAAGAATAGTTATTTTATCCTTTATTTCTTAATTTATATATATCCTACTTCTGTTGATATTTGTTTTAGATCTTTTGCAATGGTAAAATGTTTGGCTTTTTTTTTTTTAATTTCTCTTTGTATTTCAATTAAAACGTTATGATTTGTACAATTCCAAAAAGAAAAAAAAATCTTAATTCTTATTAGATAAATGCATATAGGATCTTGATTCATAACCAGTGTACATTTTGCTGCCTCTTACCAGTCCTTGCCATGGTTGGTGATCTAGACCCTTGATCTGATGGACACCACTATTGATTGATCATAGTCTTGATCTGATGGGCATCTACTAGATGCTTGCTTGATCATATCTACCTCTCAATATTACCCTGATAAATACCATGTTTTTGGTCGCTCTATTGTCTTCACAATGATGTATCGTTCTTTCAACACCATGTATTAAGTTTCATTGGTCTCTCACTCCTCTTTGCTATTCAAATGTCTAACCTTCTAATTCTCTGTATTGGAGCAATGTCAGTATTTTGTGTACATGCTCAAACCATCTCAGTTGACATTCCTCTTTTTTTTTTTATTAAACTGCCCTTAAATTTCCTTCTGTATTAATTCATAATTCTATTTTTGCTTGTTTCACCAGACATCTATTTTAAAATACACCCCTTAATCACATGTTATTATTTCCCCAACCCAAAATTCAGCTCCATATAACAATGTAGGTCCACTTGTTTTAAAATGCAATTAGAATATTGTGGTTCTCATTTGTTGAACAAGACTCCTACTACATAATTGCCACTTTGCTCAACTTACACTAATCCTATTGCAATGTCTAACCATACCCACTGTTTTGTTCTGTAATGACAAATAGATAGTTTGGTATGATACGTCGTACTTGCAGTTCATATGTGTTGTCTTTGTTCTAGTAATTTTCATGTAATTTACCATAAAACTTTTCTTCTTAATTCTATTTTATTATTTGGTTGATTTCTTTTCTGGCTGATAATATAGCATCATCTTCAAACATGTGAACTTAAATTTCTATTGTTAAGTTTTCCATAGTCAATATGAGTGCTCTAAGTGGACTGTTCGGTGAAGCTGAATTCTCACTTAGAATTTTGTTGTCATTGCTATCCTTTTGTGCTTATGTTGAATAGTTATTTAATTATATATGACCATTGGGGAGATATTCATAATGTTTGCCAAGCTTTCAATCTATGCTTTATCCAAGTCAATGATAAATACAGTGTCTTTTCCCCCTAAACTTTTCAACTAGTTGCCTCTGCAAGAAAATGGCTTTTGTTGTAGATCGACCTGGCATAATGTCAATTTGGTTCTTTTAAATATTAGATTATTGTCATAGGCATGGACGTTTCTAATATCTTTTAGTGACTTTCAGTCTTATGCAACTCTTGCTTGTTTAGGATCAAGTTTGTCACGCAATGGAATACCAACACAAAGTGGAGTTCCTCACTACTGAATGATGTCAAAATATTGCCATGTTAGAAGATCCTTACTATTTTCCCTCAATGGACAGTTAATAATTGAATAACCATGATGTTATAGTTGAAAGGCCAAGAGGATAGATTTCTGAGGTTTCATTGAGGATATTTTTAGGACTTCACTTTCCAGTTTAAATCCATTGCGTCAACATCTGTGTCACTGGATACTGGCTCAAAAATATGTCACTTGCCATGTTGGATGCTGCATGCCCAGATCTCACCAACATGTTTTTGCCCGGATGATCTCCGCATATCACCAATGAACATTAATTTTACCAAATTTTACATATAAATCATAAAAATATTTATCAATTTGTAAAGTAAATACCAAATATGCTCCCTCCTATGGAGTTCGGTTAAGATAACACAATAAAGCACAGAAGGGAGAAAATGTAAAACATGCAACTGCTTCCACCATTTACTGATGCATTTGCTTTATACATTGTCACTTTAGAAATCGCTTATTTTTGGGCATCAGTATTCTTAATTTCTGTTTGTGTGGATATCACGACAATGTGATTTGAATATTTGGTGGAACTGATGAATCATCCATTATGCCGTTGATTGAGGCAATGTGGAAATCATAAAATGCATTGAGGTGGGATATTGTTTCTCTGCCTCTTCTGCTTCAAGATTTTATCTACAACTATTTACTGATATTGATTTGGTGGTAGAAAACTTAAGATGCCGAAAAATGTGATTTCTGATTTGGGCATTACAGAAAATGCAGACTTTAGTAGTTAACTATCCATTCTAACAAAGTATGAACCATTTGTGATTTGGGGTACATCCAAATGCATCCACACTTTTCTCATTGCCCCATCTTTCAATGTACAATTCCAGGTTCCAGTGGTCCCCAGTCACATCTACTCCATCAATGACAATGTGTCAGCGGAGAAGGCTGCAAATGAGTACGAATTTGTTCTCCGGCAGCTGGTGAAAACCCGGACGGTCAATGTTTCTGAGAGTAGCGACTGCCCAAAGTTTGACCTAATTATGCTTGGGATGGGTCCTGATGGGCATGTTGCATCGCTCTTCCCCCTTCATGCAGCACTTGATGAGAAAGATGAGTGGGTCACCTTCATCACAGACTCCCCTAAGCCACCACCTGAGCGGATCACATTCTCGCTGCCTGTCATTAATTCAGCATCCAATGTGGTTGTGGTGGTGACTGGCAGTAGCAAAGCAGAAGCAGTCCGCCTGGCTATCAGCGACAATGCGTCCAACCACACGCTGCCAGCTCAGATGGTGCGACCCACTGATGGTAAGTTGGTGTGGTTCCTGGACAGGTCAGCTGCGTCAAAGCTTGATGTTTCTCAATCTACCTAGCAAAGGACTCTTCTGTTTTTTGTGTATGTGTGTATCTAGTTGAGGGGAATTTGGCAACAGCTCTCTTGTCCATTTCTTTTGCTTTTTTTGGGCTCCTTTGCCTTTATCTTTCTCTCTTTTTGGGGTTGGGTTGCTTGAATGTCTTTTTTGTTTTCGTTATAAGAGAATAAGCGTGGGGCACCTGCACATGGCTTAAAAGGCCCTTTTGGCTCTTTTAGGAACTTCAATGTGTTGAAGATAGTAAAAAGTGATAATGAGAAATCAATGGGAGAGAATTGGGTTTTCATTGTTCAAAAGGCTGTTCTTTTTCTCTCTTTCAGTCAAATCATTTTCATGACATTGGCGATGTTCTTTGTTCATAGGTTCATTAATTTTTTTGTGAGAAATTATACAGTGTTCAATTTTAGCTCTGTCTAAGTTGTATACTTGTATTAGAAGTCATATTGGTTTTAATCAGGAGAGATGGGGGATGAAAGGATCTATTTATAGAGGGATATAAATAGGAGTGTTCATTTTTCGGAATCCGGCTTAGATGATATTCTGTGCATCATGAGTTTTCACTATAGTGCACCATCTTTAAAAGGAAAATACTATTTTCCCCTCTTTTTGAAAGAGAAAAGAAGAAAAATAATGGTAAAATTGTCTTTTTTCTTTTAAAGGTGGTGCAACATATTGAAAACTCATTGTGCACGAATCATTATCCATCTTATCTGAGTCTAATCTAAATAAATACGTTTGGACAAATATTTGTCTAACGGGCCATGTTTGGACTTCAATTTAAAGCCCATTGAGGCCCGTTGGGCTTTTGACCAGTTTATTTTTTACATAATTTTTATTTTTCTTTTATAAATTGAAAATCTAAGCGTACAAATTGGAAGATAACCTAAAAAATGAAAAATTGTAATTTTTTTTTTTAAAAGTCAAAATTTTGTCATTTCATTTTAACGGTCAAAATCATCATGCGTCATCTTTTCAAGGACATTTGTCAATTTGAGTATCAAGATTAAATAGCTAAAAATTAAATTTTGACTGTAATTTTAACTAATGATAAATATTTAAGTATATTTTCAATCTGTATGGTTATATTTTAATTTACATATATATTTTTAAAAAATAAAAAATAGTTAAATAATTGGGCTTAATTAAATGGGCTCGGACTTTGGTCAGGCTCGGGCTTTTTTTAAAGAAGCCTGGGCTGAGCTAGATTGAAGAACACCCCTAGATGTGAATGAATTGGAGTTGGATGGGGATACAAGCAAGATTGAAATCTAACTTACGGTTGGATTTGAATTTGGATTCATATGATGTTGGATTCTTAGATGTAAGGTCCAAATTCACATCTGCTTCATATTGTCTAATTCAAATTTAGATTACGAGATTTCTATAGAATTAAAAATCTGGATATTTTTCTTGATAAAAAGGAAAATTACATTTAGTGAAATGATCACCCGTACACAGGTGTGTCTATTTGAAAGGTCATTCATTGAATATGCTCACCAAAAATCAATTTGATTGAATAATTAAAGTTATGTTTTTAAAGGTTATAAAGTTAAAAGATTAAAAAATAATTTTATTGGACCGGATTTAGCATTGTGGGTCCCACAAACTAAAGTTTTCACCAATCCAAGTAGGGCCATCAGGCTGATTTGGTGCAAACTATATATATATATATATATATATATATATAAGTACTCTCTCCTAAGAACAAATTTGCACCAACTTTGGTGCAAATGGCCAATGACAGTCACTTGGACTTGCATTGATAAGTTTGTTTTAAATGTCAACTTATATATGGTACTTATAAAATTCCTTCTTGATTGGATAAGAAAACTCATGTTTTCTAAGACCTTAAAATTTTCACACTTATCTAATAGTGGAAATTCATCGTGTTGTTAAATTAAAGTTTGGATTAAAGTCTCATGAGAATTGTATAATATATATATATATATATATATATATATATATATATATATATATATATATATATATATATATATATATATATATATATATATATATATATATATGTACATATGTATATACACATATATGTACATATGTATATATATGTGTATATATATATACACACACACACACACATATATATATATATATATATATATATATATATATATATAAAGTAATTGGGTGCCGCCCATATGCGCCCCATCTAGGCCTCACATACATCCCTACCTTTACTCTATCTCGTGAATTGAACCCATGTCCAATTTGAACTTTTTTTGAATTTATCTCATTATTGGATTGAAATCTATAGAAAACAACTTCCATTTTTACTGTTGATTTTTAGACCTTTAAAAATCATGATTTTTGAAATTAAATGAACCTAATTTTTTCGTGAATATCAATATCTGAAAAATACATTTCAAATGGACCTAATCTCTTCGGTTCTATCCAAAGAGATCAAATAGGCATGTTCATTCGTCCAAACAAGGCCGAACTTGAATAAATGCACTTAACAAGATTTTTATCTACAAGCTAAGCTCGGGCTCTTACTTAAAGTCTGTTAGGGTCGTGGGCTTTTAGGCTTGTTTATTTTTATATATTATATACATATATCACGATGTCATATTTGGTGTTTTTTTTTTTCCTTAGTAATTCGAAAATTGTAATATCACATATTTAAAGTGTAGTTAAAGACTTACCAGTTTTTAAAATTTTATCTCAAAAATCAATTTCTGGACACTCAATCATAACAATCAAAGTCACGAGGTACTAAATCTTTTTAAGAACGTCTATCAACTTTGAACACCAAGATCAAGCGGTTAGAAATTAAATTTTAGAATAAAATATTAAATAATGCTAGTTCTTGAAGTATACTTTCAATCTCTATGTTAGATTTTCAAGTTATGAAACAAAAAAACATTACCAGGTGTAAAATAAGCAGGTTCTAAATGACGGGCTCGAACTTTTATAGATATAAATGAGCTCAAGGCTTTTTTTTTTTTAAAGCCTAACCCAAACCCAACCTGTGAACATGCTTAGGGCCACTCCATTTACACAATATCGAGCATGCACAACATCCTTCACTAAATGAAAAACAAATTTAAGTATAAATTAATATTTTATTAATATTTAGGAGTCATGTTAGGGCTATGTTCACAACTAAGCGATTGGGCTTGAATCAAATTCTGCTATATGGAAAAGATTTGCTTTCCTCCTATTGATGACATTCCTAGTTTTACTATTTTTTAGATTTACGTGTAGGAAACTCACACATAGTTCTATTAAAACCTATACGGGTGAGCCCACTACCCTTAAAACAAACTAAGATTAGGCCATGGCTCGAACCCGCAACCTCCCACTTCTTGAGGCGGGAGACAACCATCGTAGTCTTACTATTTGCTATGGATTTTAGACCAAATTTTTATGGCCAAACCATTTCCAATCATAAATAATATCAGATGGTGCTTTATAACTCATGATGGTATTGAAAGTGAAACTCCCTTTTTCAATGTGCTTAGAACAACATGTTTGACCCGCTGGGAGGTTGGAGTTGAATATGTCAATCCCATTTTGAATGGTGTTTACAAATTTCTTAATTGTTTTAAGTGTAATGGAACATTAATCAAGAGATTTGTTTAATGTAATAGATTGTTTCTAATTTCTTTCTTTAAACAATCACACTAAGATTTTGACCTTTTACATTTTGCTTTATTATCGATGCTTGTGCACAACGTGTAGAATAGGATAATCAACATGCAAAGTGATGTGTGTTGATAAGAGTACTTAAATAGTAAATACAGACACACAAAGATCAAACACTATAAGACCAATTTAAAGTGGTTCGGTTAGCTAACATACATCCACTGTGGACTAACTCAACCTTGAGTTATCCCCAAATCCACTAAGTGGGGACTTACACCCTCACAATTAGAGTAGGAATTTCAAATCACTCAATCGGTTGAGAATTTCACCCACCACTGTAGAATAGGAATTCCACATATCCATTTGGCTGATAATTCCACCCACCACTGTGCTAGAGACGACGCTCTAGAGTTTTTTTTATAGTGGTTCCAAAGCAAATCCCCTTAATCTACTTTCGGGTCAAAGGTTTTAAAATAAAATTAAAACCAAGAAGTAATTGCCTTTTAAATTCTTTCTCGCTGATGTGTGCTTCTTGAAGATCCCACCCAATGTGTACCGACGCTCCTCTTCGTAGCCGTCGTAGAGCAATCACAATCTAGGACGACAAGGAAACTTGTTATACCAAAGGTTTCTTAGTTTATAATAATTTCCTCTATCTTTCTCACTTACAAACTCAATCAATAAGTTGATTGTTTATACCCAGAACCCAGTCATACCCAAAACGACGTGTCGCCCTTTACCGAGGGGTCGGTCCTTGTACTCTCGATCGGTCTTGTACTACCGCTATGTTTGTTTTTTTGAGAACCCATTTGAGTTCAAAGTTCTAGAACTCATAAATCTTGAAAGAAGAGTCATTAACCACGAGGGGTCGTTTCAGTCTTTCACCTAGAGGTCGGTGCATAGGAGACTCTCGATCAGAGACTTCCCCAGAATGATAGTTCTATAATCCAGAACTTATGTCAATCTAGTCGACCAGTCTTACCAGAAGTTTAGAGTGGGCTGGCTTGCCAAAGCAAAGCCGTGCAGGTTCGTGTGTAGGGTCAAAGCGGATAATATTGTGCTAACGGAATGGGTCGTTACAAACTCAAAATTATTTTAAAAAATTGTATTTTGCACATTGATCTTCCAAATAAGATTTTTTTTTTTATTATGCCCCTCATCATGTCCAACTTAATTTGGATCTTATATGGGATGGAAGTGTCTCCAACATTTTCAAGTGTTTTTGGCTTGTGACATGAATTTCTCTCTCTAAACTTCTTAAATTTTACCAAAACTTTGAACTTTGTATACAAATTTCTTGCATGGTGTTTACAAATTTCTTGATTGTTTTAAGTGTAATGGAACATTAATCAAGAGATTTGTTTAGTGTAATAGATTGTTTCTAATTTCTTTCTTTAAACAATCACACTAAGATTTTGCCCTTTTACATTTTGCTTGATTATCAATGCTTGTGCACAACGTGTAGAATAGGATAATAAACATGCAAAGTGATATGTGTTGATAAGAGTACTTAAATAGTAAATACAAATACACAAATATCAAACACTATAAGACCAATTTAAAATGGTTCGGTTAGCCAACGTACATCCACTGTGGACTAACTCAACTTTAAGTTATCCTCAAATCCACTAAGTGAAGACTTACACCCTCACAATTAGAGTAGGAATTTCAAATCACTCAATCGGCTGAGAATTTTACCCACCACTGTAGAATAGGAATTCCACATATCTATTTGGCTGACAATTCCACCCACCACTGTGTCAGAGACGACGCTCTAGAGTTTTTTTATAGTGGTTCCAGAGCAAATCCCCTTAATCTACTTTCAGGTCAAGGGTTTTAAAATAAAATTAAAACAAAAAGGTACTTGTCTTTGAAGCTCTTTCTCGCTGATGTGTGCTTTTTGAAGATCCCACCTAATGTGTACCGACGCTCCTCTTCGTAGCTGTCGTAGAGCAATCACAATGTAGGACGACAAGGAAACTTGTTATACCAAAATGTTTCCTAGTTTATAATCATTTCCTCTCTCTTTCTCACTTACAAGTTCAATCAATAGATTGATTGTTTATACCCAGAACCCAGTCATACCCAAAACGACCTGTCGCCCTTTCCCGAGGGGTCGGTCCTGGTACTCTTGATCGGTCTTGTACTACCGCTATGTCTGTTTTTTCGAGAACCCATTTAAGTTCAAAGTTCTAGAACTCAAAAATCTTGAAAGAATAGTCATTAACCACGAGGGGTCGTTTCAGTCTTTCACCGAGGGGTTGGTGCATAGGAGACTCTCGATCAGAGGCTTCCCCAGAATGATAGTTCTATAATCCAGAACCTATGTCAATCTAGTCGACCAGTCTTACCAGAAGTTTAGAGTGGATTGGCTCGCCAAAGCAAAGCCGTACGGATTCGTGTGTAGGCTCAAAGCGGACAATATTGTGCTAACGGGATGGGTTGTTACAAACTCTCTCAAAATTATTTTAAAAAATTGTATTTTGCACATTGATCTTCCAAATAAGATTTTTTTTTTTATTGTGCCCCTCATCATGTCCAAATTAATTTGGATCTTATATGGGATGGAAGTGTCTCCAACATTTTCAAGTGTTTTTGGCTTGTGACATGAATTTCTCTCTCTAAACTTCTTAGATTTTACCAAAACTTTGAACTTTGTATTTCATGTAATTTCACAAATTTACCAGAATATAACTATTTAAAAATCAACTTAATTAGATGATATATTCTGCAAAAAGGTGAATGGATACCATCTCATCTAGGAGCAGATCCAGAAATCTTTCTTTATGAAGGCCAAAATATTATAGTAAATATTGTTATAAGAATAGTATGGAGAAAGAATGTATTAACATATTTCTAAGTTATTATAAGTTTATCATGATATTAGCAAAAAATGCAGAAAATTATTCAAAATATAAAACTAGACCTTTATATATTTAAATAATTATATTGCATGGAGATATTATATATTTATCATAAATATCACAATAATATAAAAAGTATTTGTGTTATTTTTGTCTTTAGATATTTTAAAGATGTCAAAAGATCTTCTTAGAGATAAAAATATTAAATAATATCAAAATAATTTAAAATTTGCAGAAAAAATGTGAGAATAGGCCAAAATAAATGCAAAATAGTGATAATACCAATAAAAATTACATACAAAATGTTTAAGCATGTTAGTAATAAATGGAACTAATTTTCTTTTTAAAGTTATCTAATATAAGCTCTAATATGTAGATAGAGACCATATAAATGGTTAGTTTATCAAATTATGGAGTCCCTTTCTAAGAAATGGAAGGTTTTAAAATTGAAAGCAATGAAGATTTGATAGAAAAGATAAAAAAGGAAATTAACTCGAAACTAGAAATTAAAGTATGTCAATAATCTAGAGAGATTTATGGTTTTTTTATAAAACTTTAGATATTGTAGGGCCAAATAAAGTTTTTCTTTAATTTTAGAATAGGCTAGCAATTTAATTGTTTAAAAAATACCATAAAAATACATGTCTTAGTGATAAATATCATAAAAAACTCAATGTTAAAAAAAAAAAAAACATTTCAAAATTTCATATCAAAGATATTGCCTTCTAATAGCTTAAGAGTCTAGTTTCAACAGTCTAGCAGCATTGAGCAACTTACCAACCATGTTCAGCAAATTAGTAATCTCGGATAACACTTAAGTAATCTTAGCTCAGCACTTTGGTAGCTTAGCAACTCAGCAATCATATTTGAAACTTTAGCAATTAGTAATCCTACTTTAAGAACTTCGGCACTTTGGCAGTTCTATCTCAGTAATTCAACAGTTACACTAAAAAAAAAAATTCTATTATAGTTATAAAATAAAATTAAAATATGGCACATGAGATCATTATAAAACCCACATACCATACTATAACGATTAAGAGTTTGTGTATATTTGACATTAGAACTTAGGCTGATTTTCAAAATTTTATTTATTTGACATAGAAAGCATGATGTTTCATAAATAAGAAAGATTAACTTTAAGGATACTGTAGTATTAATTTTCACATGGAGAGTGCATATTATCGAAGATAGGGCTCTACATGATTGGATGAGATAAATAGATAATTTTATAAATGATATAATTTAAGTGAAACTCATTCATTAGATTATCATAAATTTGTGAGATAGAGCCATAAAAAATCAACTTACAGCTCAAAGTCTAAAATAACAAGCTATTAGATGAGGCTCAAGATATACCCACGAATTGTCTCCATCGTTTTCTATATATATTATCCAAAAATGTATGGCCCTACTTCAAATTTTAATGAGCAACATCCCTAAAGGGACTTTAGTAGGGCTGCAACTCAGGTCGGGTTTTGGCCCGACCCGCATGACCCGACCCGAGAAATCATGCGGGTCGGGTTACAATAGTCGGGTTGTAGGGTCGGGTCGGGTTGAGAAAAGAAAAACCCGACCGAAATTCGGGTCGGGTTGGGTTGAGGCTTTTAAATTTCAACCCGACCCGACCCGACCCGAGAAAACCCAACCCGAAAAAACCCGACCTGACCCGACCCGACCCCACTCAACATAACTTACTATAAATATAAAAGCTACTTAAGTCCCAAACCCTAGCTGAGTTCCATGGAGGAAAAGGGCAAAACGTCATCTGAGAAAGAGAAAAAGATGAAAAGAAAGGAGAGAGGCTGGAGAGAGAAAAAGGGCTTGAGTCTCCTGAATCTACCCACCTCTCTTCCCCTCCTCCGCAGGCAGCCTATGTCGCTCGCTGTACCACCTCCGCCCTCGCCGACCACCGAGCGACCTCTCTGCGACTGGACACGTGGCTTAAGGTAAGACCCACCGAGATTCCATGGCCTTCTTCCCTTCCGGCGATCGCCACGTCGCAGATCCGCCCTCCTCTAACGAGGTACCCACTTTAACTTTCAATTTTTCAGAATTTATCTTCGATTATTTGTAAATTTTTCCACCATTTCTCGCGAAAATCCATGTTTACTTTGTTTTTCAAATTCTTTTAATTTTCATTTTCTTGTTAGTCTTTTTTTTCAGTCTTAGTTTGATAAACTTCCATTTCTCCCAAAACCTCTTAGATATGAATGGGCTGCAACTCGGGTCGGGTTTTGTCGGGTTAAGGGTCTGGTCGGGTTGGGTTAAGGGTATTACAATCTCGGGTCGGTTGGGTTCAGTAAATCAGGTTTTTGATTCGGGTCGGGTCGGATTGGGTTCAATGTAGTGTGAGTCGGGTTAGGGTTGGGTTTATTAAAACCCGGCCCGCCCGACCCGAGTTGCAGCCCTAGACTTTAGGATTTTTAAACAGTTTTCAAATTGAAAAAACTTCTACTGTAAACTGTCTAGTGGAAATTAGTTTGTCTTAAGTAATGGCTTTAGAAGATAAATGACATGATTATAGAGGCCACCTACCATGCTAAATAAAACATGGCATTTTCATTTACTTGGGTATTAGAAATTAGATTATTCCAAATTTTCGTCCATTTTATTTAAAAAAATAATTAAATAGATGTAGAAACCATAAAATCTCAAATTTTAAGGAAGTTTTAAGACAAATTTCCCCATTATAATTGATGGGATCCACTACTATATGTGCACATTGTATGGGGTGGGTACGACCTGTTATAATTCATCATAATATTAGAGTTTATTGTTTGAGAATCAATCATACATTATATTCATCATTAAACTTAATGTTCGACAAGCTCACCCACAGGATCTGAATTGATCAATGCTTGAACACGGATCAATCTAAATGAGGAAATCATAAACATAATAATAATAAGACATAGTCGGATCCATTGAAGAAGAAGAATGAGTTTTGATCTTCCTTTTGATATGCTAATGTTTCTTGAAGTAAAAAATAAAAAAAAATACCTACCTTGGAGTTTCTACCTCTTTCCTCCTTAATGTCCTCTCCCAATTTCGTGAATAGTATTTTGAGACAGTAGTGTAATTATGGAGAGAGACCCTTTTATAGGCAGAGGGAGGACTCATAAGGTAACTAGAACTTTCATTTCCTACTTCCCATCAAAATAGGAAACTTATTACCTTTAGAACTCTCCTAAAATAGACCTTCCTTATTTAAACACAGTTTCCTTGATTTAATATTCTCTATGTGGAGCCCCTAAATTTAATGTGGTCATGTTTGGTCTTACATTCTTCTACTTGGCCCACATTTACACTTCATGGGATTTAAAACAGGTATATCATAAGGTGTACACGTAAACTGTATTTAACAACATAATGCGGTCAACATCATAATGCTAATACTAAACAAATTACAAGTGCAAGCAATGGCGGTTGCACATTATCTTATCCCGATATGGTCCCTTCCATCACTATAATACAAATGACCTACCTAGCATAGCCCTTAAATGAGAGATTTTTCATAATGGTCCACATAAGTGTCATAACATATGACTATTCATGTTAGTGTCAAAATAAACACACATAATGTATATACATAACAATAATAAACATGAACAATAATCAGAAACGCATACATAAGTACTCAAATGTCAAATAGTGCACATTTATTCGAAATGCAGTCCAAAATTCATAATTACATCATAATAGATTACATTCAAGATCCATTCTATTGGCATGTTCCTTAAAGATCTTTATAGGTAATCCCTTCGTCAACGGATCTGCCACCGTAAGTAAAGTACTAATGTGCTCAATAGACATCGTCCGTTTCTAAACTTCTTCTTTCACGACAAAGTACTTCAATTACATGTGTTTCGATCAATTCGAATACTTGTCGTTCTTAGAGAAGAATACTACTGCAGAATTATCACAGTAAATTCTCACTAGCTTGTCAATGCTGTCGACAATTCCAAGTCTTGAGATAAAGTTCCGCAGCCACATTCCTTGAACAATGGCATCATAGCACGCCACAAATTCTGCTTCCATGGTTGATGTTGCAATGATAGACTGTTTGGTGCTTTTCTATGATATTGCTTCGCTAGCCATAAGGAACAAATAGCCAAACGTTGACTTTCTGCTATCAAAGCAACCACCAAAATCTGAATCTGGGTAGCCAATGACCTAGAGATTATCAGACTTCTTAAACATAATCATGAAGCCTTTAGTACCCTGTAAATACCTCATTACTTTCTTTACAGCTTTCCAGTGATCCAATCTAGGGTTGCTTTGGTATCTGCCCAGCATAATAAAAACAAAACTTATGTCGGGTTTGGTGCAGGTCTGGGCATACATCAAGCTACCTACAGCTGAGGCCTAAGGGATTCCCTTCATTTGTTTCTTTTCAAGTTCATTATGCGAACATTGATTTAAGCTAAATTTATCTCCCTTCTGAATATGAGCATCATGATAGGAACAATTTTGTATACCGAATCTCTCCAAGATTCTTTCTATGTAGCCTTTCTGAGATAGCCCTAACATACCACGTGTTCTGTCACAGATGTCTCTCTCATATCTTTCATTTCAAAATTATTAGAGAGAAACTTTTTAGTTTCTAATATCATACTAAGATCATTAGTGGCAAACAAAATATCATCAACATATAATATCAGAAGGATAAACTTACTCCCATTGACCTATATATACACTGATCAACAGTATTTTCTTTAAAACCGAATGAGCTAATGGTATCATTGAACTTAAGGTACCATTGCCTGTAGGCTTGCTTAAGGTCATAAATTGATTTTTTTAATTTGCAAGACATATGTTCCTTACCCTCTATGGAGAATCATTTAGGTTGTTCCATATACACTTCTTTATCTAAACTACCATTCAAAAATGCGGTTTTAACATCCATTTGGTGAAGGTCCGAATCATAATGAGCGACCAAAGCTATAATGATTATGAAAGAATCATTTTTGGATATAGGAGAGAATGTCTTTTTATAATCAATGCTATCTTTCCGAGTAAACCCTTTGGCCACAAGTCATGTTTTATATCTTTCGATATTGCCATTAAAGTCTCGTTTGGTCTTAAAGACCCACTTACATCTAAATTTCTTGTATCCATGAGGCAATTCTATAAGATCCCAGACTTCATTATGGGTCATGGACTTTAACTCGTCTTTCATGTCATTTAACCTTTTATTAGAATTCATCACATTCTATGGCTTTTTCATAAGTGACCGAATATTTAATAGCGCCTAAATCATAATCCGATTCTTGTAGATATACCACATAATCATTCGAAATAGCAGGTCTCCTTTGTCTTTCGGACCTTCTTAATACTATTTCTTACGGTTGTTCTACAATCGGTTCATTATTGGTGATGGTTTCGTCATGGAGTGATTCATCATTTAGGTATTGTTCATCAGGTTGTTTAGTGACATTAAGAACAACAATTTATGAAGTTACGGGTATAGGGACTTATACCCTTACTTCTTGCACACCTACGTTTCTCATTATGTCACTCCCACTAATCTCACAATTCTCAATAAATCTTGCATTACCGGTATCCACAATTCTAATACTATGGTTCGGACAATAGAACTTATACCTTTTGGACTTCTCAGGGTAACCTATGAAGTAACCACTGATTGTTCGTTCATCAAGTTTTCTTTCATGTGTATTATAAATTCTTTCTTCTGAAGGACAACCCCGTACATGTAAGTGTCTCAAAGTGGGTTTCTTTCCCGTCCACAGTTCAAAAGAGTCTTAGGAACTAACTTACTAGGAACCCGATTAAGCAAGTACATTGTGATTTTTAATACATACATCCACAACATAACGGTTAAAGTGTTATTACATTACATACTTCTAACCATGTCCATAAGTGTATGGTTACGCTTTTAAGCAATATCATTCTGTTGAGACGTACCGAGCGTCGTGTATTGTGCAATTATACCAAGACTTTCTATTAGTTTAGCGAAAGGCCCCGGGTGTCGACCCGTTTCTTCATACCTACCATAATATTCACCACCTCTATCTGACCTTATGACTTTCACCTTTCTATCTAGTTCCCTTTCAACTTCAGTGATAAATATCTCTACGATATTAACTGTTTGAGATTATCATGCAACATATAAATATAACCATAACGCAAAAAGTCATCAATAAAGGTGATAAAATAGGTCTTACTACCAAAAGATAGAACATCAAATGGGCCACAAATATCAGTATGGATCAACTCAATTAGCCCTCTAGATTTTGTGGCTCCTTTCTTAGTGTGTTTGGTCTGCTTACCCTTAATTCATTCCACACACACACACACACCTAAATCAGTTAAATCAAGATTCGGGAGAATCCCATCTTTTACCAATCTTTTAATTCTTTCGAGGGATATATGTCCCAAACGTTTGTGCCACAAAATAGAGGAATTTTCATTAATCAACCCACGTTTAATACCAACATTATGATGCAGGGTTAGGACATCATTAGGACATAATTAGCAAAGGAATCATCAAGCTGTAAACAGTAAAGGCTATCAATCAATAATCTAGACCCAATAAAAGAATGACCTTTAAACAAACTGAAGGCTTTATATCCAAATTTGCAATAATAAGCATTAACATCAAGTTTGGAAATTGAAATAACGTTCCTGACAACAGAATGAACATAAAAAAAAATCAAATAAATCTAAGTGGTGGTCAGTGTCGAGGAAAAGACGGTAAATCCCGATGGCTTCAACTGGCACCTTTTGTCGGTTTCTCATTTAAATGAAGGCTTTAGTTGGGTCGATGGTCTGGGTCGTAAGATATCCCTACATCTTATTAAAAATATGAGTTGTAGCCCTAGAATCAAGCACCAAGTATTAGAGAAAACTTCATTGAGATTAGATTCGAAACATATAGAAATGGAATGGTTACTTTTCTTTTTGAACCACGCTCTCCTTTTATGGCTGTCTTTGTAACACCCAGTCCTGCTACGGACACGTTATCTCCGAAATGTCTCAAAACATCACAAGGGACGGATATAGGGTATTTTTTCTTTTTTGAAACGGGATAACTACCTCTCGTTTGACAACCCACAAGTCCAAAATAAGAAACATAACAAACAATCACAAATTGATCAAGTATAGTTGTATAGTCATCCGAAATAAACATCATACAAAAAAGTTCCATACGAAATAAGGTATTTCAAACTAAATATAAGCATGATCATAGAATCTCTAACTAGTACTACTCCTCCTCTGGCGTTTGCCCAAAGGACCCACCTGCCCCTCCGCAATCAAAGTACCTGAAAGGTAAGGGGTGAGATAACCAGCCCAGTGAAGAGATAATGCTTATCACAAGTCAACAATATGAATAAATACCATATGTATGAATGCAAAAACATCATAATAACAAAGGTGCTCATGTGCATGAAATCCGACTACATCAACTAATGATCTAACCAACCAAATCCGAGACATTATCTCGGTAGCCCACATCGGGTCCTCCATCAAACTCCAGTCTCCCTACCAGTACAAATGGGAGATTACACAATTCACAACTGCGTCAACCGCCGGAATGTAACTGGGAAACCAACATCTCCTATGGGGGTCTCAACCATCGGAGCATAACGGGGAAGCCAATCTCAGGGGTAGGTACCTCAACCGTCGGAACGCAACGAGAAAAACCACATCCCCTATGGGGGTCTCGACTGCCGGAGCGTAATGGGGAAGTTCTCCCAACAACTAAACTCATCTCATCATAATGAATGTATACACATAAACAAATCCTCACATGCATGCACAAAGTATCATGATCATGTATGATAACACAAATACGTTATGACTTAATATCAACATCAACGTCAACAACATAATTCATTATGTGGTCAACAAGCACATTACAATTCTTAAACTCATACTTCTATATCCAACATGATTTCATTTGCGCCTTAAGCGTAGACACACAATGTGTCACCAATATAATCCAAGTATCATATATAACATCAACTTATTCAATTAAAATTTTTCCACGATTGCATATAATTGATAGGAGTGCACCGCACATATCTCTTGCCACATGAATCTTTTTCAACAGTTTACCCTTACCGAGTGCCTTAAAATAACAAAGGATCTCATTTTGGTCACTCCACGTCTAGGAATAAGTATTGGTAGATGCGAATGAATGCTAAAAATGTGATAAGTCTCCTCACAGTGTGTGGAGTTGAAAATCCAAAGCGAGCAAGCGACTTGATGGGTTGAAGGGAACTCAATTTGTTGAAACAAAGAAGGACGAATAAGAAAAAAAGGTAAAACGAAGCCGAACGAAAAACAGGCCTAAAATTGGGTTGGGCCCAAAACAGGTCGGGCCTGAAAACGGGTTTGAAAATGGGTTGGACCTAAAAACGGGGTTGAAAATGGGTTGGGCCTGAAAACGGGCTTGAAAACGGGTCGGGCCAAGTTTGGCTGGGCCACGCTTGGGCCAAGTTGGGTCAAATTGAGATGGGCCGAAAAGAGTCCAGGGAGTAAGTTAACCCAGAAGCCCAACTGAGTTGACTCAGCGACTCGGTTGAGTTGTCCCAGCCACTCAACTAAGTAACAGAGGGGAAGAAAATTGAGGAAAAACAAAGAAAATCCAGGAAAACCAGGGAGAGTTAAGGAAAACCAAGGAAATCATGGCAAAGCCAAGAGAAATCACGGAAAAACCAAAGAGAAGAAGAGGGGAAAACTAAAGGAGAAAAGGGTACCTAAAATCTGCAAGGAAGTCGAGAAAAAAGGGAGGAGATCAGGCGGCTGCGAGCGGAAATCAAATCCGAACGGCGTTGGGCTTGCACGGCTGGGGTGGTTGTTCGCATCAATCGAGAGAGTGAAGGAAATGAGCAAAAGAAGAAGGAGAAGGATAAGAAGAAGAAGAAGCCGGGAGAGAGAAGATTACAGATGAGGAAAGAGGGGGGTGTGTGCGGCGGCGGCTCTAAGGAGAGGGTGTTTCCAAGAGAAGGGGTCAAAATTGGGAGAGAGGGAAGGGGTACGAACACTGTAGCAGTGCAGCTACGGTGCCACATGAGGAGGGGACGGGGTTTGAAAGGTAAGGGTTAGGGTTTAGAGGGTCTACGGTTTTAAGGGTTTAGTTTTTTTTTTTTTTTAATAAAAAATAAGATTTTTCAAAACTTGTTCCTAAAAGAATTAAGAATTAAAAAAAAATCGAAAACCCAAAAAAAATCTCGAACGTTAAACGTCGAGTGGGAAAATGTGTGATTTTTCAGCATTTTTCATGACAGTATACTGTAATAACAAAATTACAAAAAGGCCCTTCGAATTCCCGACATCGAAATTAAGTAAACTGGGGCCCACCACGGAGCCGACACCGCCCCCAATGCTACCAAAGCTCCAAAAACAACTCGAGATCCACAAATGTCTCTAAGACCCTGAAATATCGGGTCCGGTCATTACAGTCTTTTTGGAAGTGCCCTTGTTTCTTACTGAAGTGGCACCTCACACTACCTATTCCCTGATTTTGAGTCTCTAAATACGTACTGGGCTCAAATTGTAATACCCTGCCCCAGATTAGGCGTGTTTTAGCATGTTAATCTTGTTTAACAGATTAATCTCGGAGATTTTGGTTAGGGCTTCGAGGAAAGCCCAGGTTTGGCCCGATCTGAGCCCGAAAACTCAGTGATCCAACTCGCCAGCTGGAGGGGCATTTTGGTAATTTACCACTTGTTGTGTATATTTTTTTTAAAATATTGTTGATATGTGTATATTATTGGTAAATAATGTTCTCCTAAATAAAGGATTTGCATTTCTGATTTTAAAATGAATTTATTTTCAGAAAATGGTATTTAAATCCCGCCCGTCAAAACCCCGAAAGAGAGTATTAATTAATTTTAAGGGGTTTTGAAAATGAAATAAATTTTGAAATTAGTATTTTATGGTAGACCATTTTAAGAATGGTCTAGTTATTTCATTTCACCTCAAAATGATGTTTCTAAATTGTTTATTTAAGTAAATAGTGTAAATTTGTGGTTTTTATTTAAATAAATGGTTTTTAGTGAGAGTTAAATTCCAAAATTTTTATGGTGATTAAGATTTTTAAAACCCAACCTATCTGTAAGGTTGGATCAAAATTTTTGAGCTTCTAAAAACATGTTTTAGTTAAAAATGGCTTTTTACTTAAAATCGGGACCTTTTTGCAAAAATGCAAAATGTGGAGGGCTGATCTGCAACCCAAAAATTTTATTGTTGCAAGCGTCACCAGGCACCACACGCCCCTGTGCCGCGTGACCCGAAAATCCGACCATTTCTCTATAAAAGCTGGCCTCAGTCTTCAGTTTTCACTCCCACCGATTTCTTCTCTCTTTTGCTCTCAGTCGAAGCAACCCAGCTGACCCTTTCAAGCCCCTTTTCCCTCTCTGTTTTCCAGTTTTTCCAGCCGTAAGCTTTTTGGGGAAATTTTTTCAAAAAATCGGATTTTAGCCCAGGAACTCAATTAAAGGTAACCATTGCATTCCCCTTTCGATTTCAGTCGATTTTGAATCAAGAAAAACCAGTTTTAGCCATGTTTTCACTAAGAAAAATCAGTTTAAAGTTTTAAGGATTTCCATGGGTTTCTCGTACCAGTGAGCTTCCGGTGCTAAGATCGGATGGCTTACTGAATTTCAAAGTTCCAAACCTCTCCCAATGGAAAGAGGACTCCCGGAGGAATCCATCGGACCGGTCAGATATAAAAATCGAATCCGGGAAACCCTCCCTTTTCAAATTCATTTTTCATGAAGTTCCGGCCGTTCACTGTCTGCTGTTGCAGACAGTGAACGGGGGAGGAAGAATAAGAAGAAAAAAAAAAAAAAAGGGGAAAAAAAAAAAATATATATATATATATATATATATATATATATATATATATATATGTGAGATTATAGTTGCTTGTGATTTGAAATGTTGATTCCCTTTGAAGAAAAAAAAATGAATAAATAATTGAATAAATAAATATTATTATTTTATTCAAATTTTTATTTTTATTTTGTTAGATTATGTGATGTGATGATTAGTACCCCTTTTTGTTAATTAAAATTTTACTAACCCTCTTCTCTTATTACTTATAGTGTAAATACTATTGTATCCGCTTCCAGGCCGACCCTATTGGTCGAGCACAGAGTGATTCACTTTCAGGCCGACGCTATATAGTCGGACACTGAGTGACCTCGAGGCTTACTCAAAATGTCAGATCTGGTCCTATCCAGAAGACAACCGAGAAGTGACCCGAGGATCTAGACCTAACTCAATAAGTCAATCTGGTCAATGCCCAGAAGACAATATGAGTTTGGACTGAGCCCCTTTTTATTTATTATTATATTGTGGATTATGATAATTTAAAATGATAGAAACCCAGTAGGAGACTCAATTCCATATACCTCGGATATTTTTGGAAAAACGTGAGATTTCAAAATACTACTCGTGTGTATGTATTTGACCTGTATATTGATTGTGCACTTGTGTGTTGTTTGAACAGAGACCGCGTAAACCACACATAACGGTAGGGAACTTAACTCTGCAGATTTTGTAAACAAGTTTTATGATGAGATGAGTATTGAGCAATGAGTGGTTTCGGTTTTGATGAACCCACTCATGTGCCTATACATGATGCACTATGGTAAAAGTGCTGATGATGATTGTGATATTACGATGTTGATCGTATGTGTATGTAAGACTGCTTCCACGTACCTGGGCTATTGAACCAATATCGGCCATATGAGAGATCGTTTATGTCTACTGGACCATGGGCGAACCATGCTGTCGTCAGTTGCTGACTTGAGGGTTTCAGTATCGGCTAAGTTAAAGCCGGAGATATACTTGAAAGGATGTATTTTGACCGTGTCGGGACTTAATACTGGTCTAAGTGTAGTCGGCAGGCGTTACGGTGGATGATGGCAGTATTTGATGATGTTGATGTATTACTTGAGATTATGCTTATTTTTATTAAGCATGTGATATTATTGAACTGTTGCTAACCTGTTGTTTACTTAATTTGCATCGTTATATTTCCTTCACTGGGCTAGTTAGCTCATACCACTCACCTTTCAGGCGATGAACCCGAGGAGGAGGACCCTCTCTTTCAGGCGTAGGGTGGTTTAGTTGGGACGGTGGTTTGGGATTCCCATCAAGAGGGAATACCCTTATTTGTGCTTTCAGGTTCTTGGAACCTTGGCTTTTGTAAAGTACCGGATGTGGTACTTAGTTCCTTGAAAAACTTTATGTATCGAGACTACGACGTTGCTATAGTCTTTTTGTTGTGACTTTGAATGATGAATTAATGGATGGTTTTGTTTGATGATATTATAATGTTGTTAATGTCTATTTTATGGGGTAGGCTTATGGTACATGTTTGAGTCCACATGACGGGATCATGTGTGACCCTTGGGCCCAACTGTTGATCTGGCCCAATTAGATTGCGTATGCTTGTGGTTTAGTTTATCTTTCAAAAAAAAAAAAATCAGTCTCATTCCGGGCCCACCCTTCGGGTCGGGGCGTGACAGCTTGATATCAGAGCGTAGGCTCAAACTCTAGGACTGTGATAGGTTACTACCTAGTTAGACTTGCTTTTGCCTTACTATTGCAACTTATGTGTTTTGCTTTAATAAGATCTTTAAATTGGTTAATGATATTTACAAGTGTAAATAACAGATGTCAGGACCCAATACAAATGGAGCCAATTTTCGTGGGAAGAGGACTGGTCTTCCACCTCGTAACCTATCCAATGAGGCGATACGAGCGGCGGTTGAAGCATTTCAGCAGATAGCTGAAAACATGCGACGTCCGCCAATCCAAACGCCAGAGGAGAGAGCCACCTCGGCTCTCAAAGAGTTCAAGCGTCTGAACCCGACTAGCTTCTCGGGAACAGAAGACCCCAGCGCTGCGAGGAACTGGCTAACTCAGATTAGCCGAATCCTCAACACCCTAGCGATCGCTGACGATTTGCGAGTAACCTTGGCGACTTACCAGCTTGAAGGGAACGCCTACGAATGGTGGGAAGAGAAGAGCTTGGTTCGTAATCACGAGCCGATGACTTGGGAGGAATTCTCTGTAGCCTTTTTGGCCCGTTACTTTCCGAAGACAGTGAAGGAAGCGAGGAAGAGAGAGTTCCTCAATATCCAACAAGGTTCAGACACCGTGGCACAATATGCCATGCATTACATCGACTTGATGCAGTTTATGCCGTGGATTGCCGCCAATGAGGAGGAGAAGATCCAGCAATTCGAGAACGAACTTAGACCCTTCCTGCAGCGGCAAGTGGCCAGCTTAGTGTTCAACACTCCGGAGGAGATCATCGATCGAGCTTCAAAGGTGGAAGCGGTAGACTCCATCAACTGGAGTACTGACAGCTCTCAGAAACCTTCTTCCAACAAGAAGGCGAGGTTCAACCAGCAGAAGAGGCCCTTCTTCAAGAAGAGCCAACCTAATGTGGGCCAGTCAAGTCGGTTTGACTCTCGGCCAATCGTGTGCTACACCTGCAATCAGCCTGGGCATACCTCTAAGTTCTGCCAATCCAGAGGAGAGAAGGCGTGCTTTCACTGCCAGCAGACCGGGCGCCTATTGAAGGATTGTCCTTTTTCTGGTAAGACGGCACCTTCGCAAGGCACCGGAGTTTCCTTCTCTGTGGCGCAGCCGTCTGTCGGCAGAGGTTCTCAGCAGGTTTCCAGAGATTCAGTGGCACCGAGGAACGGACCACCTCAGAACGATCAGAGGAGAGGACGAGGGCGTCCTCAAGGGAGAGTCTACTCGATAGGGACTCAGAAGGAAGAACCGGTGGAGAACACGGTGATGGAAGGTACCCTCAATCTTTTCAGTCTTTTGGCTCGAGTGTTGTTTGATACCGGTGCTTCGCATTCCTTTATCTCTAAAACTTGTTGTGTTAGATTGGGTTTGAAACCGGTAGAAGTAGTTAACCCGCTAATGGTAGTTTCACCTTTGGGTAAGAAGGCTTTGGCGAACCAAGAGTGTAGATCTTGTGTTTTGAAGATTAGCGGAGTGGAGTTGTTCTATGATTTTCTGGTTCTGGAAATGACAGACTTTGACATCATCCTTGGTATGGATTGGTTGTCAGTTTTTGGAGTCTTGATAGACTGCTCTCAGAGGAGAATTCGTAGGGTCTCCTCAACCGGTGAGAGGTTCATGGGGAAGTTAGTACCCTATGAAAAGATGAGTCACTTTCTCTGGCCTTAGGGCGTATCCCGGTAGTGTGGTGGCAAACATGGATTGGGAAGATGTAGGTGGTGTAGAGTCTGTTGCTCCTCAGGTGGTGTGTGAGTTTATGGATGTTTTTCCTGACCAGTTGGCTGGGCTACCTCCACGCCGAGAGATAGAGTTTGTTATAGACCTACAGCCAGTCAAGTCGGTTTGACTCTCAGCCAATCTGTGCTACACCTGCAATCAGCCTGGGCATACTTCTAAGTTCTGCCAATCCAGAGGAGAGAAGGCGTGCTTTCACTGCCAGCAGACCGGGCACCTATTGAAGGATTGTCCTTTTTCTGGTAAGACGGCACCTTCGCAAGGCGCCGGAGTTTCCTTCTCTGTGGCGCAGCCGTCTGTCGGCAGAGGTTCTCAGCAGGTTTCTAGAGATTCAGTGGCACCGAGGAACGGACCACCTCGGAACGATCAAAGGAGAGGACGAGGGCGTCCTCAAGGGAGAGTCTACTCGATAGGGACTCAGTAGGAAGAACCGGTGGAGAACACGGTGATGGAAGGTACCCTCAATCTTTTCAGTCTTTTGGCTCGAGTGTTGTTTGATACCGGTGCTTCGCATTCATTTATCTCTAAAACTTGTTGTGTTAGATTGAGTTTGAAACCGGTAGAAGTAGTTAACCCGCTAATGGTAGTTTCACCTTTGGGTAAGAAGGCTTTGGCGAACCAAGAGTGTAGATCTTGTGTTTTGAAGATTAGCGGAGTGGAGTTGTCCTATGATTTTCTGGTTCTGGAAATGACGGACTTTGACATCATCCTTGGTATGGATTGGTTGTCTGTTTTTGGAGTCTTGATAGACTGCTCTCAGAGGATAATTCGTAGGGTCTGCTCAACCGGTGAGAGGTTCATGGAGAAGTTAGTACCCTATGAAAAGATGAGAGTCGCTTTCTCTGGCTTTAGGGCATATCCCGGTAGTGTGGTGGCAAGCATGGATTGGGAAGATGTAGGTGGTGTAGAGTCTGTTGCTCCTCGGGTGGTGTGTGAGTTTATGGATGTTTTTCCTGACCAGTTGGCTGGGCTACCTCCACGCCGAGAGATAGAGTTTGTTATAGACCTACAGCTAGGAACATCTCCAATTTCCATGGCACCTTATCGGATGGCGCCGGCAGAGCAGAGAGAGCTAGCTACGCAGGTAGAAGAGCTTCTTAGTCTTGGCTTTATCTGTCAGAGCAACTCGCCGTGGGGCGCACCTGCTCTCTTTGTGAAAAAGAATGATGGATCGATGAGGATGTGTATAGATTACCGGCGGCTTAACCAGGTAACTATTAAGAATAAGTATCCGTTGCCTAGAATAGAAGACCTCTTTGATCTTTTGAGGGGATCGAAGTGTTTTTCGAAAATCGATTTGAGGTCGGGTTACCATCAGTTGCGGATTCGAGAGGAGGACATTGCAAAGACTGCTTTTCGGACGCAGTATGGCTTGTACGAGTTTGTTGTGATGCCTTTCGGTTTGACGAACGCACCAGCCATGTTCATGGACTTGATGAATCGCGTGTTTCGACCGTATCTGCGAGAGTTCGTGATAGTTTTCATCGACAATATCTTGATCTTTTCATCATCAGAGGAGGAGCATGAGTGTCATCTGCGGATTGTTCTTCAGACTCTTCGGGAGCATCAACTGTTTGCTAAGCTGAGCAAGTGTGAGTTTTGGTTAACTCAAGTGCAGTTTCTGGGACACGTAGTATCTCCAGGAGGAATCTCAGTAGATCCAGCAAAGGTAGAGACCGTGAAGACTTGGGAGAGTCCCAAGAGCGTGTTCGAGATCCGGAGCTTTCTGGGATTAGCAGGATATTACCGAAAGTTTATCCCGCACTTCTCTCAGATCGCGGTACCGATGACTCGGCTGACGAGGAAGAACGTCAAGTTCGAGTGGAGCGAAGCTTGTGAGAAAGCATTCCAGGAGCTGAAGGAGAAATTGACGACGTCTCCAATGTTGGTGATACCCGAGCAAGGACGAGGTTACAATGTTTATTGCGGCGCGTCCAAGTTTGGTTTGGGTTGTATGCTGATGTAAAAGGGGAAGGTAGTAGTTTATGGTTCCAGACAATTGAAGGGACATGAGCAGAACTACCCGACTCATGATTTGGAGTTGGCAGTCGTTGTATTCTCGTTAAAATTGTGGAGACATTACTTATATGGTGAGAAGTTCAATGTGTTTTCTGATCACTATAGTCTCAAGTATATCTTCACTCAGAAAGACTTGAATATGAGGCAGCGAAGATGGATGGAGTACCTTGGAGATTATGACTTCAGTCTCTCTTATCACCTAGGGAAAGCCAACGTAGTGGCCGACGCCTTGAGCCGGAAGTCTCACAGCAACGTGGCGAGGATGGCATCCTTGCTGTGGAAGATGCTCGAAGTTCTGTCCGAGTACGATCTGGAATTGATCAAAGGAAGCGGGTCAGCAAGAATCCATAGTTTGGTTCTGCAACCCGAGGTAGTTGGATTGGTATTGGAAGGACAACAAAGTGACCTAGAAGCGAAGGAGTTGGCAACTCAGCTTTCAGGAGGAGCGACTCTAGAGGATTGGAAGATCAAAGCGGACGGAAGTCTGACTTTCAAAGATAGACTGTTTGTGCCAAAGTCGGACGAGTGCAGGAGAAAGGTGCTTGATCACTTTCATCGATCTCGCTTTGCGGTGCATCCCGGTGGTACGAAGATGTATCGTGACTTGCGGCGACTTTTCTGGTGGAAAGAAAGAAGTAGCAGATTTTGTGTCTAAGTGCTTAACTTGTCAACAAGTGAAGGAGGAACATCAACCACCTGGCGGAAAGATGCAACCTTTGGAAGTGGCTGAATGGAAGTGGGAGCATATCACGATGGATTTTGTAACTGGTTTTCCTAAGTCTCCTAAAACGAACCACGTTATTAGGGTAATAGTCGATCGATTGACGAAGTCAGCTCACTTTTTACCAATAAAAAAGACGGATTCTTTGGCTACTCTAAGCAGATTGTATTTGAAGGAGATAGCCAGATTGCATAGAGTGCCTGTACCATTGTATCTGATAGAGACCCGAGGTTCGTGTCAAGGTTTTGGCAAGGATTGCAAGAAGAGTTGGGGACTAAGCTGTGCTTCAGCACTGCTTTTCACCCTCAGACGGATGGTCAGTCAAAGAGAACCATTCAAACCTTAGAGGATATGCTAAGAGCTTGTGTGATGGATATGCAGGGAAGTTGGGAAGATCACTTGCCTTTGATCGAGTTCGTCTACAACAACAGTTATCACTCCAGTGTGCAGATGGCACCCTACGAGGCTCTGTATGGCAGACCTTGCAGGTCACCTCTTTGTTGGACAGAGGTAGGAGACAAAGCGCTGCTAGGACTTGACCTAGTGCGTGAGACGTCAGAGCAAGTTGAAGTGATCAGACAACGTCTCAAGACAGCCCAGAGCAGACAAAAGAGTTATGCTGACAAAAGGCGACGACCTTTGGAGTTTGCAGTTGGCGACCGAGTTTTCTTACGTGTGGCACCACGTCATGGAGTGCAGCGGTTCGGGCGCAAGGGAAAACTATCACCTCGATATGTTGGACCCTTTAAGATCTTGAAGAGGATAAGTGAAGTGTCCTATCAGTTGGATCTTCCTCAGGCTTTGGAGAGAGTACATAGTACGTTCCACGTGTCTATGTTAAGGAAGTACGAGCCTGACCCATCGCATGTGATCAGTTTTGAAGATATCGAAGTGTCAGAGGACTTAACTTTCGAAGAAGCACCAGTCAAGATTCTAGAACGTCGGACTCAAGAGCTCAGGAGGAAGTCTATACCTCTAGTGCGAGTGCTGTGGCAACATCGCGACGTGCAGCATGAGACGTGGGAACCAGAATCGACGATACAGAAGCTGTACCCTGGCTTGTTCACAGGCCAAGAAGGTAGAGTTGTTTTAAATTTCGTGAGGAAATTTTCTTTTAGAGGGGTAGGATGTAATACCTTACCCCAGATTAGGCGTGTTTTAGCTTATTAATCTTGTTTAACCGATTAATCTCGGAGATTTTGGTTAGGACTTCGAGGAAAGCCCAGGTTTGGCCCGATCTGAGTCCGAAAACTCAGTGATCCAGCTCGCCAGCTGGAGGGGCATTTTGGTAATTTACCACTTGTTGTGTATATTTTTTTTTAAATATTGTTGATATGTGTATATTATTGGTAAATAATGTTCTCCTAAATAAAGGATTTGCATTTCTGATTTTAAAATGAATTTATTTTCAGAAAATGGTGTTTAAATCCCGCCCGTCAAAACCCCAAAAGGGAGTATTAATTATTTTTAAGGGGTTTTGAAAATGAAATAAATTTTGAAATTAGTATTTTATGGTAGACCATTTTAAGAATGGTCTAGTTATTTCATTTCACCTCAAAATGATGTTTCTAAATTGTTTATTTTAACAATTGTTTATTTAAGTAAATAGTGTAAATTTGTGGTTTTTATTTAAATAAATGGTTTTTAGTGAGAGTTAAATTCCAAAATTTTTATGGTGATTAAGATTTTTAAAACCCAACCTATCTGTAAGGTTGGATTAAAATTTTTGAACTTCTAAAAACATGTTTTAGTTAAAAATGGCTTTTTACTTAAAATCGGGACCTTTTTGCAAAAATGCAAAATGTGGAGGGCTGATCTGCAACCCAAAAATTTTACTGTTGCAAGCGTCACCAGGTACCACACGCCTCTGTGCCGCGTGACCCGAAAATCCGACCATTTCTCTATAAAAGCTGGCCTCAGTCTTCAGTTTTCACTCCCACCGATTCTTCTCTCTTCTGCTCTCACTCGAAGCAACCCAGCTGATCCTTTCAAGCCCCTTTTCCCTCTCTGTTTTCCAGTTTTTCCAGCCGTAAGCTTTTTGGGGAAATTTTTTAAAAAAATCGGATTTCAGCCCAGGAACTCAATTAAAGGTAACCATTGCATTCCCCTTTCGATTTCAGTCGATTTTGAATCAAGAAAACCAGTTTTTGCCATGTTTTCAGTAAAAAAAATTAGTTTGAAGTTTTAAGGATTTCCATGGGTTTCTCGTACCAATGAGCTTCCGGTGTTAAGATCGGATGGCTTACTGAGTTTCAAAGTTCCAAACCTCTCCCTATGGAAAGAGGACTCCCGGAGGAATCCATCGGACCGGTCAGATATAAAAACCGAATCCGGGAAACTCTCCCTTTTCAAACCGAGAAGAAGAAAGAAAAAAAAAAAAAAGGGAAAAAAAAATATTTTTATTTGAGATTATAGTTGCTTGTGATTTGAAATGTTGATTCCCTTTGAAAAAAAATGAATAAATAAATATTATTATTTTATTCAAAAAAAGAAAAAGAAAAATATTTTTATTTGATATTATTGTTGCTCGTCATTTTTAATGTTGGTTCCCATTGAAAAAAAAATGAATAAATAATTGAATAAATAAATATTATTATTTTATTAAAAAAAAATATATTTTGTCAGATTATGTGATGTGATGATTAGTACCCCTTTTTGTTATTAAAATTGTACTAACCCTCTTCTTTTATTACTTATAGTGTAAATACTATTGTATCCACTTCCAGGCCGACCCTATTGGTCGGGCACAGAGTGATTCACTTTCAGGCCGACGCTATATAGTCGGGCACTGAGTGACCTCGAGGCCTACTCAAAATGTCAGATCTGGTCCTATCCAGAAGACAACCGAGAAATGACCCGAGGATCTAGACCTAACTCAATAAGTCAATCTGGTCAATGCCCAGAAGATAATATGAGTTTGGAGTGAGCCCCTTTTTATTTATTATTATATTGTGGATTATGATAATTTTAAAAGGATAGAAACCCAATAGGAGACTCAATTCCATATACCTCGGATATTTTTGGAAAAACGTGAGATTCAAAATACTACTCATGTGTATGTATTTGACCTGTATATTGATTGTGCACTTGTGTGTTGTTTGAACAGAGACTGCGTAAACCACACATAACGGTGAGGGAACTTAACTCTGCAGATTTTGTAAACAAGTTTTATGATGAGATGAGTATTGAGCAATGAGTGGTTTCGGTTTTGATGAACCCACTCATGTGCCTATACATGATGCACTATGGCAAGAGTGCTGATGATGATTGTGATATTACGATGTTGATCGTATGTGTATGTAAGACTGCTTCCACGTACCTGGGCTATTGAACCAATATCAGCCATATGAGAGATCGTTTATGTCTACTGGACCATGGGCAGACCATGCTGTCGTCAGTTGCTGACTTGAGGGTGTCAGTATCGGCTAAGTTAGAGCCGGCGACGTACTTGCAAGGATATATTTTGACCGTGTCGGGACTTAATACTGGTCTCAGTGTAGTCGGTAGGCGTTACGGTGAATGATGACAGTATTTGATGATGTTGATGTATTACTTGAGATTATACTTATTTTTATCAAGCATGTGATATTATTGAATTGTTGCTAACCTGTTGTTTACTTAATTTGCATCGTTATATTTCCTTCAGTGGGTTAGTTAGCTCACACCACTCACCTTGCAGGCGATGAACCCGAGGAGGAGGACCCTCTCTTTCAGGCGTAGGGTGGTTTAGCTGCGACGGTGGTTTGGGATTCCCATCAAGAGGGAATACCCTTATTTGTGCTTTAGGGTTCTTGGAACCTTGGCTTTTGTAAAGTACCGGATGTGGTGCTTAGTTCCTTGAAAAACTTTATGTATCGAGACTACGACGTTGCTATAGTCTTTTTGTTGTGACTTTGAATGATGAATTAATGGATGGTTTTGTTTGATGATATTATAATGTTGTTAATGTCTATTTTATGGGGTAGGCTTATGGTACATGTTTGAGTCCACATGACGGGATCATGTGTGACCCTTGGGCCCAACTGTTGATCTGGCTCAATTAGATTGCGTATGCTTGTGGTTTAGTTTATCTTTCAAAAAAAAAAATTCAGTCGCGTTCCGAGCTCACCATTCGGGTCGGGGCGTGACACAAATAGTTTATTTCCGGCTTTCTTAAATTTCTTAGGCTTCCATCCTCTTATCTTACTGGGTTATTGATGTGTTAGATTGAGTGAGTGATGTCCTATCTGCTTAAGTCTGCCCTCCTCTTGAATCAACATACTTGACAGTTCATTTACTTGCCATTTATCTTTCATAGTATTGTAATTTATTTGAAATGACCCATATTGAGGAGGCAGAGAATTCAAAATGAATTGGAAAAGAAAAGTATCATCAGTACTCATCCCTATATTCTTCAGGTGAGCAGTAATATTTGTCATCTCCGTTATGCTCATACATGCAACGGTTTTCATAATATTTAATGGTGGTCAGCCTGGCCATAAGTGTCCCTGCTAAGGACTTATCCGCTGTTTTGAATTTATTTTTAATATTTTGGAGGTATTCCTTAGCACTTTCAGTTTTGGGTAGCGAAGTTTTGATATTATTTGCCACCGTCATACGTATGAACATAAGGCTGAGTCTATTTGACCTAATCCATGCTTCATAGGACTTTTTCTCAGAAGACGTACTTGTGCTCGTAATAGTAAGCTTATTAGAAATTAATGTTTTATCAAGATCAAGCACACCGAGATGAAACTCGACTTCTTCTTTCCATTCAAAGAAATTAAGTCCAGTCAACATTGGAACAACATAAGCTTGCGAATGTAGTCTAATAGGGAGAGATGCTGAAAAAGTTATATAATTTCATGCTTACTAACATTACACTATGAGTTAAAGTTAATTGAAACACACAAACAATCAACATTAGTAAACAATATTACCAGAACTACTTTAGGGTAATCTTATGGCATACTATTTCATTACGGTGATTCATAGTTACCGATAGAAATAACCAATAAAGTACAAGTGATCAAATACCACCGCCACCTTTGGGTGTCTGGACAAATACCAACCACAAGTACCCGCCAATCATCCTATCCCAATCCGTTAACCACTAGGAACGGTGCACCTTTGTGCCAACCTAATATCTTTGTGATTAGGGATCACGATTAATAAAGTCATTATTATTCGACACTTGGGAAGAGTATTGGACCACAGTTATATGACCTGATATCCAAACACATTGCAATTGGGCCACTTTGGTGACTAACCAAATCGTATCATAATATGGTATTAGGTTAAGAATAATGGCTTTGTTCGTTATTGGTTTTCCAAAAACATAAAAGGAAAAACCCGTGGATTTTAAGTCCATAAGATCAATTAACCATAATCTTAAAATCCATAAAATTTTAAACTTCATAATTTTAAAATCCATATACTTTAAGATCAATAAAGGGTCGTCTTCTTCCTTGAGATCCGAAAATTTTCTTTATTTAATTCTTCTTTATTTTAAGCAATAATTGATCCTATGAACTAGGCTCTTGATGCCACCTGTTATACTTCATCATCATATCAGAGTTTATTGATTGAGAATCAATCATATATTATATTCATCATTAGACTTAATGTTCGACAAACCCGAAAGACATAACCAAATGATCTAAATCGATTAATGCTTGAAACACTGATCAATCTTAATGTGGAAATCATAAGCATAATAATAATAAGACATACCCGGATCCATTGAAGAATAAGAGTGAGTTTTGATCTTCCTTTTGATATGCCAATGCTTCGTGAAGTCCAAAAACAAGAGAAAACATTCACCTTGGAGTTTCGACCTCTTTCTTCCTTAATGCTCTCTCCCAATTTCGTGAATAGTATTTTGAGACACTAGGGTTGGCTTAAGTTGATGGATAATTATGGAGATAGACCCTTTTATAGGCAGAAAGAGGACTACTGAGACAATTAGAACTTTCCTTTCCTACTTCCCATCAAAATAGAAAACCTACTACCTTTAGAACTCTCGTAAAATAGATCTTCCATATTTAAACACAGTTTCTCTCATTTAATATCCTCTGTGGAGCCCCCAAATTTTATGTGGATCACGTTTAGTCTTACACGACCTTATCATTCTATATAAAAACCCAATATGAACCTAATCCATTTACTAATTGTGTTTGTTCTTCAATAAGCCAATTGTTAAGATACATTAATATGGTCAATATGAAAGTAATTTATGCTGAAGTTGAATAATTTGTTCTATTTTGAGACCACATATTTATATTTGTATGAAGCAAAACTGTGAAAACTACAAGTATTGTCAAGATCTCTCTTTTGAGGAGATTGTCTCGAGGAAATTTCTTTGAGGAACTTTGCACGGAAATTTCTTCTTCAAAGACTAAATTTTCCCTCGAGCAAGGGAAGTTCATGTTGGATTTATGGCTCAAAGCCTTATTGGGCCTGAGTTGTCTGATGGGCCCAAGGTCGAAGAGAGTGACTGAGAGGAAGGGTGGGTAGGATCTTGTAATCCTTGAAGCATGTATGGGCATTCTTCCTCTTAGTGGAATCTTAACACGCCCCGTGGACGTAGGCAACATTGCCGAACCACGTATATCCTGTGTTCTTCGTGTTCTTGCTTTTGTGTGCGTTTGATCTGTGATTTGAATGGTGAATGTGGGTTGGGTCTATCTCCAACAATTGGTATCAGAGCTCCGGGTTTAGAATCGAGACCAGAGGAAATCACAGATCGAAGGAGCCTGCTGCGCAGAAGGGGTTTCAGGAGTACAGCAGCAGGAGCGCCGGAGGCGGCTAGATCTAGAGTAGATTTGAGGCGCGGTCATTAGAGAGCGGCGGTTTTTGTGGGCTGCAGTAAGGAGATCCGAAATGGGGTTTCATAGGGGTGTTTTTTTTTTTTTTCCAGATCGGGTACTTGCAGCCAAATCTGCCAAATCTGAGAAGCAGTGGCTGCGGAATAATGCAGTTGCAGTAGCCAATCAGCAGCAGATCAAGGATTGCTTAATCTGAGAGTTCAGATCTGAGAGCAAAGGAGGCATCACTGGAAGTGGAGATCGTGAGATCGAAAAAGGGGGCAGATTACCCATCGTCGGATGCAGCCAGATCTGAAAGTAGATCTGAGATCATGAGGTTTAGATCTAGAAACAGAGACCAGATCGGGGCTGTGAGAAAGATAGTGGAGATCTTGGTGAGGGGGCTACTGGGTTTCTCGTCCCAATGTAGCAAGCGACACACAGACAACTGCAACAAAGGAGAAGCAGCCATCACCAGGGAAGGTGAACTCCACTGCCTGATGCTCAAATCTGAGATCTGAAACTGATCTGGAGAGAGGAAACAGTGTCGATCTAGTAGAGGCAGAGGAAATCACAGATCGAAGGAGCCTGCTGCGCAGAAGGGGTTTCAGGAGTACAGCAGCAGGAGCGCCGGAGGCGGCTAGATCTAGAGTAGATTTGAGGCGCGGTCATTAGAGAGCGGCGGTTTTTGTGGGCTGCAGTAAGGAGATCCGAAATGGGGTTTCTCAGGGGTGTTTTTTTTTTTTTTCCAGATCGGGTACTGCAGCCAAATCTGCCAAATCTGAGAAGCAGTGGCTGCGGAATAATGCAGTTGCAGTGCCAATCAGCAGCAGATCAAGGATTGCTTAATCTGAGAGTTCAGATCTGAGAGCAAAGGAGGCATCGCTGGAAGTGGAGATCGTGAGATCGAAAAAGGGGGCAGATTACCCATCGTCGGATGCAGCCAGTTCTGAAAGTAGATCTGAGATCATGAGGTTTAGATCTAGAAACAGAGACCAGATCGGGGCTGTGAGAAAGATAGTGGAGATCTTGGTGAGGGGGCTACTGGGTTTCTCGTCCCAATGTAGCAAGCGACACACAGACAACTGCAACAAAGGAGAAGCAGCCATCACCAGGGAAGGTGAACTCCACTGCCTGATGCTCAAATCTGAGATCTGAAACTGATCTGGAGAGAGGAAACAGTGTCGATCTAGTAGAGGCAGCTAGATCTAAGAATAGATCTGAGATTGGGGGGGGGTTTCGATATGAAAACAGGGGTTCAGATTTGCGCTGTGAGGTGAATAGATGGAGCTGTTGATAGGCTGAGCAGCAAACCTGAGCGATGGCAGAGGAGATCTGCTTCGAATCTGAAGGATTGAGATCTGAGAACATTGTAGCGCTGGCCAGAAGTGAGCGGCTGCATGTGGAGCCAGAAATAGAGCAGCGTTAACCAAAGCTGCAGGAAAATGCAGCAGAACTCCACAATCACAGCAGATCCGGGAGCTTGAGTCCAGAAAGACAGATCTGCAACGGAGAGGTTGCAGCGTCGGGCGCTGCAGCAGAGCACGTAAAGTAGCAGCAGATTGGAGACGCCGGAGCAATGGCAAAGAGGAAGAACCTAGGAGAGGGGATCCGCTGCAAACGGCGGTTGGAGACTAGGGTACTGAGCCGCATGGAAGATCGGAAAAGGTGGAGCAGATCTCTGCTAGATCTGTCCTTTCTCAGTACAGGCAAGCAGCACCAAGCTGCCGCCGGACTGTAGAGGCGTCGGAGGCAGCGCCTGATTAGAGGAGAGAAAGAGGCCATGCGGCAGCTCAAGCAGAAGAACACAGCAGAGTCCACTCAGTTTGGGTGAACCGAGTGGAAAATGATTAAAAAAAAAAAGTTTTGGTGGTCTGGAGGACCACCATTTCTGGTACACCCGCGAGACCACTATTTCAGGTGATCACCCGAGGGACTACAGATTGGGGTAGTCCCGCAGGACTACAATATGCTTGTATGGTGATCAGCAGGACTACAGTTTCGGGCGACCCTGTAGGATCACAGATTCAGATACTCCTTCAGTAGGAAAAATCAACGGCCATGATTAATTTGCAGTTCCTGGAGTCATCAGGACCAGGAATTGAGATCTGTCTTCTCTTATGCGACCGCAATGAAGAGATCTACGCGGTGACCGGTGTGGATTTGGAAAAAGGAGAGGAAATTTTTTGGAGGGGTTAGGAGTGGTCAACGGCGGTGCAAAGGACTCGGGCGACAATGCTCGAGGTGGAGCCCATTTGGTGCGGAGTTGTAGAGGAAACAAGGATCTCGACGGCTATGGTTCAAGGTGGAGCCCATTTGGTGTGGAGTTGCAGATGCAACACAGAGAATCGGGCAAGACTGCTCGAGGTGGAGCCCAGTTGGGCTAATTAGTCTTACTGAAGACTGGAGGAGCATCCCAAGGTATGGGATGCACGTCTTACAGAAGATGAGGAACTGGAGGTGTTTCACAACAGGTGGAGGTGTCATAAACTGAGGGAAACAATCTTCATGGTGTCGGGCTTTTTCGCCAAGGTGGAGTTTGTTGGATTTATGGCTCAAAGCCTTATTGGGCCTAAGTTGTTTGATGGGCCCAGGGTCAGGCCCAAGCCCTTTCTGTTGTAAGCTAGAAAATTAATGTCTCTTTCTGTAGGGTTTCTTAGGCTGGTGCAATTTCTCTTGGGGAGAAATAGAGAGGAGAGTGACTGAGAGGAAGGGTGGGTAGGATGTTATAATCCTTGAAGCCTGTATGGACATTCTTCCTCTTAATGGAATCTTAGCACGTCCCGTGGACGTAGGAAACATTGTCGAACCACGTATATCCTGTGTTCTTCGTGTTCTTGCTTGTGTGTGTGTTTGATCTGTGATTTGAATGGTGAATGTGAGTTGGGTCTATCTCCAACAGTTCATTCCTGAAGATTTTACAATCAAACCATTAGGAAATTCCAGATAAAAGGACAAGAATATTTTTTTTTTACCACTAGATCCATAATGACCGGTGAATCAGAACATGTACGAATATAACCACACGGAGCATCAGGCTTGCCTAGTGAAGAAAGAGATTATTGAGCCTATTTAGTCATGCCGTACGGCTGGGAATCACAAGAATGGATAAGTCCTCTAATTGAATGGGGTGAAAAAGATAGGTTCAAAAATGGTCAGATTAGCAGGAGGGAGGGCACCCCCACCCTAAAACAAAGGTATACGTACAACAATAAAGAGGCCAGTTATGTCCGTCTCCTTCCTATCTATCTTGAGTGGGAATTGAGTTTACACCAAACAGGCCTCACTCAAATTTTTTAATATACTTCTAACCCAACTTAAATTACCTGAGATATTATAATCAACTTGACCCATAAAAATACTTGAGAATAGAGGAGCTGACACATAAAAGTAAAAATGTTATATTAAGATTTATGAATATGAACGAGGTGAAGATAGAGTAATTTTCTTCGGGAGAGAAATAAAAAGGGACTAAGAAAAGGCAGCATGCAAAATTATTTTCTCTCAAACTTTAGGTCTCGACATAAAAATATGAAAAAAATAGAGTTTATGCAATTTATTTAAAAAATAAATCAAGTTTTTTATGTAAATGGGGAGAGACAAAAGAAGTGTACTTGTTTGACTTGGAATGGGTATGATTCTTATAAATATAGAGTTCATTTGGTAGGCTATTTAGAATAGAATGAAAATGATTTTATTTAGAATATGATACTAAAGAATCCATGAGGGTTGACTTGACTATTAAGAACCACAACTTAACCTCAATAAATTGTGGAAGGTTTGGGTTCAAGTCCCATTCTCAACATATAAATGCCACTCCTCCTAGTTTTACCTGGTGAGTGTGGATAGGGAGGTTTGCACATGTTGCAGGGACTTAGTCAAGTGCTCTAAGAGGCCTGGATACCTTGGATTTAAAAAAAAAATAGAATATGATACTAAATGGGGTACAAAAGCAAGAAAATAAAGTCAATCTCAATAACTTTCTCAACACAATTGTGGATCCACTGATCACATTAACTTTTTTTATTACACTTTCTTTTCTCAAGTATTCTTTATATTCTAGATTTCATACGTGTTAGAAACATTTTCGATATACAAGCTAAAAAAATGCAAAACTAATTGAACAACTTTTCTTATTTTAAGATATTATACGAGCCAGAAGGCCGTATCATTTTGAAAATCTAGTACTTCAAAATTAAAGTTTCACATTAGATGATATTTTTATCTATTAGATTTAGATTCATCAAAATTAACGATGAAATAAATATTAATTTTAATGCATCTTGATCCAAATGAACAATAATCACTTTTTACCTCAATTTTTAACTTGTGATTTGTCCATGATTATATTTTTAATATAATGAACTTATCCATTACATATCAGCAATTATTTAAAAATTTCATTACCGTAACTGAGAAAATATATAGCTTATGACACCTTTAAAGCTTGAACAACTATACATACAGGTCTATGAATTAGTAAAAAATAACTGATTTTTTCTAATCTACTTGTGAGAAACTATGAAATACCTAGCGTAAAATCTTCATGGGTGATATTCATATCCTAAAGACACACCAAATTCGTCCATGGAAGTTCGAACCCATCACATTCCACTTCGTCAGACAGGAGGGAACCACAGCTGAACTACAATTATCAATAAATGGAAGACAGTGGGAATATTGCCTTAGGCCAATCATAGTCGAACAAAGGAAATACCTAATCTATTGAAAAATCAAGCCTTCCTTAGTACCTAACAAGTAAATAATTTGGCCAGTGCCATTAAAGATAAAGAGCAAGCAGTAATACTTAATTAGAGAAAATAGAATAATCTAAACTTGAAAGTAGACATGACAAGAAGAGCCATCTTAAGATCTGCAGTATGGAAATTTTGCGTGCTATTTAATATTTGTAAAGGTTTGATCTGAATTTGTACACTAAAATTATAAATAATTTAGAGAGTGGAAAAAAAAAAAGCCTTGGCAGCCTTCAATCTCAATTGGAAGGTTGCCAAGGCCTAAATGAGGAACATGGTGGGCCACTGGTTTCAATATAAGGCAGACAATGGTCATGATATCTGTACCACACAAGTGAATTTGTTGGCATCTCTTCCTTTAGCATCTTTCTATGTTTATATTTAATTTTTTTTTTTTTGAATTTACGAATGGAAACTCAGAAACAATCCTATATTATATTGTGAGAATATATTAATTCCACTGAATTCTGTAAGATTCTTCCATAAGCTCATAATTTTAACCTACCATCGAATCCTATGTTTGTCTTCTTCTCTTTCTATATTATATGTTTGGTGAGCCCATACAAAAAATTTAATTTTCTAAATTCTATCAATTATTAAGCTTTTAACGTATTAATCAAATCTCTAGTATTATCTTTCCAACTGTAGTGGACTGTTTGCTCACCTGGGTTTTTGTTATTAACTCTTGCCCACTATTTTTTACTTATAATTTGTGCAAAAGATTCAGGAAGATCTCACTGATTGTCATCCTAACAATTGGAGGTATTATTTTTATACAGAGATACTTTGGAGGAAACTTCAATATCTAATCTATCCAACAATGATCCTCTTTTGGTAATAAAAAAAAATTATATTCCCTATGTCCTAAATTACTTGTCCTATATGGATTTTGGAATTGTCCCAAAATAGTTGTTTCATTTGTATTTGAGTAGTATAAAATATATTAAAAATTGATGAAATCATATGAGTGCTAGCCTTATATAGAAAGTTACTTAAAAAATACAAATATTTCAAATGAGACAATTAAAATGGAACGGAGGAAGTAAAAAATAATAAAAGAGTAGAAAATGACTGTAGATATCACATATTCACATTGTTTCCTGTTTTACTGCTTATTGTCATCGAAATCTTATTTTGAATAGAAAAAATTTATAGATGTGACCTTCAAATGCATAGGCCCTTTATGGATCATTTTTAAAAACATCACTTTTAGAATAAAATATTGTTGCTAAAAAATAATCAGTTATTTTAAAAAAATTAAACAGATGGCGGCAAAAAACTGAGGTATTTTGAAATTCCTAATAAATTACTGTAACACCAAGACTCGATCCCATGCCATATACATTAAACCCAACATACAGGCCACAACAGCAGCTAGTTTAGGTATTGTTTGAGGTGTAAAATTAATTATAAAACGGAAAGAATCAAGGAAAATGACTAAACATTTTAAAGATTGATTATGAGATTGGACTTATTGAGTTGGAATGATTTGATTGACTCATTATATTATTATAAAAATAAAATGAAATCACTCAAAAATGACTATTTGTCTACATAATTTTATGTAGTCTAAAAGTTAGAAAAATAATCTTCTAAAACCTAGCTTAAAATAAAAGAAAATGGATTTTAAAATTTGTTTCGGTGAGTTTGACCGTTTAAACTATCTTTATCATGTTACTATAATATAAATAGAATTAAATAAAATAAAAAAATTAAAATAGAAAAATGGATTTGAGGATTAGATTTGATGAGTTAGAAATATTTAGTCTATCATTATTATGTAATCATCTAACAATAAGAAAAGTTCATACAAAAAGTGACTGAAAATAGAAAAGGAGATCTTACAATTAAAATTGGTAAATTTGAAGGTTTCGATCCATTATTTTAATTGTACAGCTGATGGTTGTGGTTGAACCGCCAATTCAACCGCGGGTCAGTCCGAGTTTAAAAACACTGATAATGTAATGACCCGACTCAATATTTCGGGGTTTTAGGCAGTTTTGTGGATCTCCGAGTTGTACTTGACGCTTTGGTAGCATTGGGGGTGGTGTGGGCTCCATGGTGGGCCCCAGTGTGCTTGATTTCGAGTTCGGGAACTCAAATGTTTTTTTTTTTGGTAATTTTTCTAATTACAGTGTACTATGTCATGAAAAATATTTAAAATCACATATTTTCTCGCTCGACGTTTGACATTCGAGATTTTTTTGGGTTTTCGACTTTAATGTGTTTTTTTTTTTCTCCTTTAAGGGTTTAAAATACTTGAACCCTTATCCCTTCTCTAAAACCCTAGACAACCCAACCCTCTCAAATCCCTAAACCCTAGTCTCTTCTTAAGACCCCTCCCCGCGGCACTGTAGCATTCTAGCTACAGTGAACTGCCGCACCTCCCTCTCTTGGTCATCTTCACCATCTTCTCTCTCCCTCTCTGCACTTCTTCTTCTTTTTCTCCTCCTCCTCTCCTTGGCCGATTCGTACAACTGTTGGTCGTCGCCCCGAGCCACCTTCTCATGCTCTTTCGTTGCTGCTCCGCCTTTGCAATCAGCCCCCGGCGGCGAAGCCCTCCTTCCCTTCCTTGTCGCTGTCGTCGTCGCCGCCCCTCAGGTCTAAAATCCATCTCTGGTTTGCACCCCTTTCGTTTTCCCATCTTCCCCTTTTCTTCCCTATCGGGTTTTCCTTGTTTTTCTTCCTTGATTTTCCATGATTTTTTTCCCTTTTTCTTGGTTTTCTATTTCCCTGATTTTTTTTCTCTTTCCCCTTTTTGACTCAGTTGAGTGACTGAGTCAACTCGGGTGACCCTCTGAGTCAACTCGGTTGGGCACTGGGTTGATCTAGCCCACAGACCCGATTGCAGTTGGCCCAGTCTAGGCCCAGACTCGATCTCGGCCCAGCCAGGCCCAGACCCAGTTTTGGCCCGTTTTCGCCCAAATTCTTGGGCCCAATCCTAGATCTGATTCAGCCAAACCTAGCCCAGTCCATTTCTAGCAGACCCAGCCCTTTTTTCAACCCGGCCCATTTTCTGGCCCGTTTTTCGACCCGGCTTGTTTTCTAGCCTGGCCCATTTTGGGTCCATTTCAGTTAGACCTCGTTTTAGCCCGTTTTAGCTTGATTGCTTATTCGTTCTTCCTCGTTTTACCAGATTGAGCTCCCTCCAAGCCGCTAGATTCGTTTACTCGCTTCAGTTTTCTACTCCACACATAGGTGAGGGGACTTATCACCGTTTTAGCATGCATTCACATCCATTTTAACTCTTAATCTTGGACATGGAGTGACTTGAGTGGGACCCTTTGTTTTTTAAGCCACTCGGTAAGGGAACTGTTGAATGAAACTGTGGCAAAAGACCCATTCAGATGTACTCATGTCAACCATATGCGATTAATGAGAAATTTTGATCGGTTGAATGGATATTGAACATGATGTTGAAACTTTGGTAATATAGTATATATTTAAGTATAATGTGTGAATGAATTTGTGAAGATAATAAGATATGTGTTGGACATCGAATGCAATGATTGGAACTTCATGACAACATGTTGTGTGTTTATTTATAACATGCGACAAATTTTATGCTAAGAGTAAGATACGTGTTGGATATTGATTATGATACTTGGAAGGTGTTAATGATACACTGTGTGTTTACGCATAAGATGCAAATGTAGTCACATGTCGGACATAGAGATGTGTGTTTTAAGTAACCTGTTATATGCTATCGATTTACATGATAGAGTATGATACTGATCTTGGTTAACTAAATTGGAATGTGTGTATATGTTATGCACGATCATGATATCACGTGCAACGGACGTCATGTCGTTGGGTGTTGTAACAGAGGGACCATTTATATGTGTATATGGTTATGATGATATGATGATGTTGGTTGTTGGGAGGACTTTCCTGTTATGCTCCGGCGGTTGAGACCCCCATAGGAGATGGGGGTTTCCCCGTTACATTCCGGCAGTTGAGGTGCTTGCTTTTGAGATTGGCTTCCCCGTTATGCTTTGGCGGTTGAGACCCCCATAGGAGATGCGGGTTTCCCCGTTGCATTCCGGCGGTTGAGGCAGTTGTATATTATATGGTCTCCCGTCTGTATCGATAAGGGAGACCAGAGTTGTTGGTGAGTCTTGTGAGTTACGGAGGTGATGCCCCGGACCGGTCAGTGGGACCATTGGTCAGTAGTATTTTTTAGTACTTACGTACATAGACATTCTTTCTATTATGATGTTTACTCTGTTTAATACATGTGGTATCTGTTATGCTGCTGACATGTGATAGGTTTTATCCCTTCACTGGGCTGGTTAGCTCACCCCTTACCTTTCAGGTACTCCGGTTGCGGAGGGACCAGGCGAGCCCCTTGAAGAGGTACCCGGAGAGGAGTAGCAATAGTTAATATCCCATGTTATGCTTAAGCTCTAATTTTTGAGAGACTCTTGTTTATATAGACTCGTTATCACATGTTTTGTTTGGATGATTGTATAACTGTATTGAATAGTCTGTGGTTACTGGATATACTTTATCATGTTGGTTTTGGCCTTTATAAAATTGTTGAGTGGGAGATAGTTACTCCGTTTAAAAAAAAAAACGCCAATATCCGCTCTTTTTGTGTTGATTTGAGTTCTTTCAGAGATAACGCGCTCGTAGTGGGACGGGACGTTACAGATAAAATCTCCTTTTCAAATTTTAATCAATTTTTACATATTTTTTTTCTATGTTTATATGATGATATCATAAAGTTAAGTCAAATTCTTTCTTATGTTTTAGTTTTTTTTTTAAATGAATTTGACTTTTTGGTTTGTTAATAAACACATAAATTGTCTTTTTATATATAGATATAAATTATTATTTTTAGTTCTACATATTAGTGTTTCGTGATTTACATTAAAAATCTCTACATTCCTAGCACAAACTCCGTAAATACTATAATATCATTATTAGAATATATTTTGAAATACCTCTTAATTAAATTTTGCTGGATTTCATGTACCAAGACTCGAACCCTAGCCAACGACTTCAAATTGAAGCTAAAGGCCACACAACCAGCGGGTTTCGGCGTAACATTAATTATAGATTAATGTGAAAAAAAAAAAGGACAACAATCAAAGGAAATAACTAAACATTTGGAAAAGTGATTCCACTTATTGAGCTAAAATGATTTGATTGACTCTTATTATGTTATTAAAAAAATAAATAAAAATTATAAAAAATGACCATTTATCTACATAATTTTATGGAGTTTAAAAATTAGAAAAAAACCCTTCTAAAACCTAGCTTAAAATTGAAAAATGGACTTTAAAATTTGATTACATGATTTAACAGTTTAACCTATCTATATCATGTTACTATTACAGAAATAGAATTAAACTAAAGAAAATAATTTTTACGATTAGATTTGATGAGTTAGAAAGATTTAGTCCACTATTATTATGTTGTCATCTAGAAATAAGAAAAGTTCATACAAAAGTGACAGAAAATAAAAAAAAGGAGATTTTATGATTAGATTGGTAAATTTGAAGGATTCAGTCCACTTATTTAAGTTTAGTATCTAAAAATAGAAAACTTTTGTGCAAAATTTTTTAAGTGTAGAAAGAGATACTGACTACTAATTTTGTGTCTAATGTCACTTGCATTAAGCATGTGCTTAGTACTAGTTCTTAACCAAATAATTTAACTTATTAGATGAACCATAAAATATAAATCTTTAATGGCATTGGAAATTTTAAGGATCAAAATCACAATGCAAAGATAATATGGCCCATTATATATCAATTTTAATCATTTGACTATCTAATCAACTTTTAGGACAATTATCCTTATTCCATTCACTTTTACCCATTCTCTTTAGTGGATTATGGATCATCAGAATGACTTCATTTAGAAAATTTTATGCTCAAAAAGCTACTAGGAAGTTTATATAATTCACCCCCGGTAGAATTAACGGGACTTGGAGTTAATTATTTTAAACACGTAATTTCTTAATTTTTTAGACTTTCCTTTGAATTCATCATTTATTACTTTATATTTTTTAGTCATAGCTATGAATTTCTCTATCTTAGAGATGTAACTCAGGTCGAATTGGATCAAGTTTACGCCAAACATGCCTCACTTAAATTTTTTAATATACTTCTAACCCAACTTAAATTACCTGCGATATTATAATCAACTTGACCCGTAAAAATACTTGAGAATAGAGGAGCTCACACATAAAACTAAAAATGTTATACTCCCTCTGTCCCAAATTAGTTGTTCTATATAGATTTTGAAATTATCCCAAAATAGTTGTCACGTTTATATAAGAATAGTATAAAGTGTGTTGAAAATGGATGAGATCACATATAGTGCTAGCCTATATAGAGAGTTCGTTAAAAATACAAATATTTAAAATGAGACAACTGAAATGGGATGGAGGGAATATTAAGATTTATGAATATGAACGAGGTGAAGATAGAGCAACTTTATTTTGGAGAGAAATAAAAAGGGAATAAGAAAAGGTAGCATGCAAAATTCTTCTCTCTCAAACTTGAGGTTTCGACATAAAAATATGAAAAAATAGAGTTTATGCAATTTACGTAAGAAATAAATCAAGTTTTTTACGTAAATGGAGAGAGACAAAAGAAGTGTACTTGTTTGACTTGATCTGTCCTAAGATTTTTGTGAGCATTTAATAGTTCTTTTCAAAACAATCACCTCGACATTTCCGGTATAGCTGAATGACCTAATATGGGAAACAAATATCGGTCGATACGTATCGTATCTGCCAATATTTGGCAATATTGGGCAATATCCGATATATATATATATATATATATATATATATATATATATATATATATATATATATATATAATCGCTGATATCGTCCGATATCGGTGGTTTTAATTAAAAAAATAATAAGAGAGAGAAATTTCTCGACCAATAGATTTAAACTCCTGGACCTAATAGTATTTTGCTACTCATTTCAGACTCCAACCTATGATGCTCATGTCAATCCAATATAGGTATGATTCTTATAAATATATGGTTCATTTGGTAGGCTATTGAAAATGATTTTATTTAGAATGTGATCCTTAAGAATCAATGAGGATTGACTTGACTATTAAGAACCAGAACTTAACCTCAATAAATTGTGGGAAGTTTGAGTTCAAATCCCACTGTCAACATATAAAGGGCACTCCTCGTAGTTTTACCCGATGTGTGTAGATAGAGAGATTTGCACATATCCCAAAAACTAGGTGCTATAAGAGTCATGTATACCTTGGACTTAAAAAAAAAACAGAATCTTATACTAACCGGGGGCACAAAAGAAAGAAAATAAAGTCAATCTCAAAAACTTTTTCAACACAATTGTGGATCAACTGATCACATTAACTTTTTTTTATTACACTTTGTTAACACAATTGTGGATCAACTGATCACATTAACTTTTTTTTATTACACTTTGTTTTCTCAAGTATTGTTTATCATTCTAGATTTCAAACATGTTAGAAACATTTTCGATATCCAAGATACAAAAATGCAAAAGTAATTGAACAACTTTTCTTATTTTAAGATATTGTACGAGCCAAAAGGCCTTATCATTTTTAAAATTTAGTACTTCAAAATTAAAGTTTTGACATTAGATGATATTTTTATCTATTAAATTTAGATTCATCAAAATTAACGATGAAATAAATATTAATTTTAATGCATCTTGATCCAATGAATAATAATCACTTTTTACCTCAATTTTTAACTTGTGATTTCTCCATGATTATATTTTTAATATAATGAACTTATCCATTACATATCAGCAATTATTTATAATTTCCATTACCATAACTGAGAAAACAAATAGCTTATGACACCTTTAAAGATTAAACTAATATACATATAGGTCTATGAATTAGTAAAAAATAACTGATTTTTTTAATTTACTTGTGAGAAACTATGGAATACCTAACGTAAAACTCTCACACGTGATATTCCTATTCTAAAAGCACACCAAGTTAGTCTAAGGGAGTTCGAACCATCACATTCCACTCCGTCAAACAGGACAAAACCACAGTTGAACTACACCAATTATCAATAATTGGAAGACAGTGGGAATACTGCCTTAGGCCAATCATAGTCGAACAAAGGAAACACCTAATCTGTTGGAAAATCAAGCATTCCTTAGTACCTATCAAGTAAATAATATGGCCAGTGCCATTAAAGATAAAGAGCAAGAAGTGATACTTAATTAGAGAAAATAGAAGAATCTACACCTGAAAGTAGACATGACAAGAAGAGCCATGTTAAGATCTGCAGTCTGGAAATTCTGGACTTTCTTCACATGGTTGCATCCTATTTAATATTTATAAAAGTTTGACCTGAATTAGTAATTTTTACACTAAAATTATATATAATTTAGAAAAAAAAAAGCCATCAATTTCAATTGGAAGGTTGCCACTTGTAATTGTGGGCCTAAATGAGGAAAATGGTGAGCCACTGCTTTCAATATAAGACTAACAATGCTCATGATATCTGTACCACACAAGTGATTTTGTTGGCATATCTCCTTTTAGCATCTTTCTATCTGCATCACTTAATTTTTTATATTTATAAAATTTGTCAGTGGATGTGATCTACTAACTCATCAACCAAAGAAAAAATCAAATCTAAAGTTATCGAATGAAAATAACTAAAAGGATTAGATTGATGTTTAGGAACCCGTCACTAAAAAGAGGAGTCCGAAGTTTGATTCCTATTTCATTCCAAATGATCACTTTTATAGAATTATTCACTGTGTGTGAGTAGGGAGGTTAATATATATCTCGAGAATTAGTCAGGTGCTCTAAGAGGCAGGACAATTTGATCATAAAAAAAATAATTGAATAAAAAAACTAAGTGAAACTCTTACTAAATCATTTATTCTATTTGATAATTAGAAGTGTCTAGTAAGGCTAAAATTTAAAATTTTGGGGATTGATCTTCTCCTTTTCACTATCATCTGTTGTAATAATATTAGATCACCAAGGCTCATCACTCATTTCATTCGTACTAGAGTCATAGTTAGCAACAACTAATTTTCCCACAGCTAGGGCTCTCTTTTCTCTTGAATTAGTGTTGCAATCTTTCATGTGTTGTTCTTATGTATTACTTATGTAGCACTTTTGTGACCCAACAATTTCTAGAGTACTATCTAAAGTCATTTTCATGTAAATAAAAGTACTAGTAATGTATATTATTAATAAAAATTAAATATTTACTTTTTATAAAATTACTTCAGAAGTCTTGAGTTCGATTAACGGTCAACTCAACGGGCCAATTCACATAGACTTAACCAATGTTTGTATATTGAAAGGTTTACACATACTCATCAAATTAGTTTCACCTTTAATGTGGAGCAACGATACCTATGTTATCAAACAAATGTACTTAAAATATTATGATCATTGTCAAGGTGGTGAACTGTTATTAGATAAACATGTTCATACGACTAGATTTTGTTTATTAGGTTTGAAATTCATGCATCTATTGGCACCACTCATCATCGCTAGACTGTAGATCGACAGAAGATATAAAACTTTTATTCTTCTTAATCAAAATGTTAATATGCTAAGAATAATATTAATAATAACTAATAAATATTACTCTCAACGTCAGGAGCAATCAACATCATCTTTCTTCATACACAATCGAAAGCTTCATCTAGGGATTTCATCAAGCAAACCTCTTTACTCATTCCTCCCCTCATATCAAATATCATTGTTTTAAATAGATAAATACAAGACAAAAAGATGGAAAAAAGAAATGATAAACAAACTACAAAGAAAAGAAAAGAAAAAAAGAGAGCGAATGAAAATTTAACTTCTATACTAACTCTCAACCTTTCATGTTTTTAACTTTAATCCTCTCTTTAATAGCCGGTTTTTAAAGATGAGTTCTGCTCATGTGTTTAACACCCATCAAATAATCTTGGAATTTCCATCTTCAACGTATGTAGTAAGAAGTCATCCACACGTCGGTCGGGCCGGGCAAACACCAATGGACACAGTCATTGTACAAGGTCACATTCTCATTTGGCCAATGGCCATAGATGCTAGGATGCCCATCTGGCCTCTGTAGCATTGCTTGTGTGGAATCAAGCAACATGAAATTGAGGCCTCTATTTCTTCCCTTCTCTTGAGCCACCTTGAATTCCTCCAATTGGGTCATATAAAGTTCTAGATTAAAACTCTCCAACCTTGTTTCATTGCTCTTAAAAGGCCTACTTCACAAACAATTCTCTCCTTGATTCCAAAATCCATTTTCAAAGTGAGATGGAGAAACTGTCCTAAAAAATGTAGTTCCCTTGAAGTTTAAATTGCTATAAATGGCTCGGAATGCCGTCCGGAAGGCTTTCCGGTAACCGTAGTACATTGTTAGGTCCGACACTTTCTTCATCCGACAGAAATGGCACCGAACAACGTGACCCTTCTCCCATAAGACCGATGGCCAGAAGAACCAGTGTTCGGCTGAGATGATCACATAGTTGATTTCATCGATCTGAATCGTCCATTTCTCATCGAATTCGTCTAGGTATAGGCTAAATAACCCAGTTTGGGTCGGGCCATTGGGATCGGTTTTCATGGACTTTACCAAGAATGGTGCCCAAAATGTAGCAATGGTGATGTTGTAACCAGTGTATTTCCAATGTTTGAAATATTCATCTAAAGTGTAGGAAGCGTCTATCGGATATTCCACCTGAAAATTACAAAGAGATCAATTTAATTTGTGACATGAATATATGCTTTTTGATAATTAATATAAAGAATCACTAATGAAGATATTAGACAAATAGTTGATCGATATAAATAAAATTTTCAATTTAGATATGAGTTCTACTAGATTATGGTTTTGATGGAGTCGATAGGAAATATATAATTTAAATAATGTTAGTGCCACGGCTTGCGGAGTCCCTAAGTTTGTCAATTCCATGACTCATGAAGAAGCACTTGCTAGAAGCTTGAAGACTCAAGATGATCAAGATCGATGATCATGCTCCACCGGATTAAAGCTCAACGTTATGGCAATTACAAAACAAGTATTTAGCCATAGATGACTTTAAGTGGTACACACACCATAAAGAGGACCATTCCTAGGCTTAGTTGAACAAATGGTAAAATCATTAAAAGCCTAGAGAGGAAGCTTGACAGTGAATTGGAAGCCAACTTGGAAATATGTACTGTCAGCTCAACCAGTCGTTCCCACCGACCTCTCAGTGGAGACAGGATCAACCCATCATGGTCAAAGACTGGTCGGCCAGATTGACAAAGGTTCTGGATTATAGAACTATCATTTTGGATGTACCTTTGATCGAGAGTCTCGTATGCACCGACCCCTCGGTGAAAGGATAAAAACGACCCATCGTGACTTATGAGTTCTAGAACTTAAAACTCAAGTGAACTCTCGAGAAAACAGACATATCAGTAGTTCAAGACCGATCGACAGTACTAGGGCCGACCCCTCGGTAAAGGGCGACAGGTCGGTCTGGGTAAGACTAGTTTCTATCATGAAACTCTGTCAGCATGGTGTTGCCCCAGGCCGAGCCTCTTGTATGGACCAACCTATCGGTGCCATGACTATTGACCCATCGCCGACACCGACATGTATACCGAGAAAGAATTATACCATTGAGAGTGCATTAATGTGTAAAGGTCGGGTTGCTGAACGGTAACATTTCTAGCCACCGACCCCTCGGTGCACCCGACCTGTCGGTACATGACCGTTGCTGCAACTGGTTGCGTGTTTATAAAAACCAATCTTTGTGCAACCAGTTGGCATCCTTTGGAAAAACGGTTAGACCCTCATCATTATCAGTGAGCTTAAACAAGGGCCAACAATTTGATCATAAAAAAAATAATTGAATGAAAAAATTAAATGAAACTCTTACTAAATCATTTATTTTATTTGATGATTAGAAGTGCCTAATAAGGTTAAGATTTAAAATTATGGGGATTGATCTTCTCCCTTCACTATCATCTGTTATAATAATATTGGATCACTAGGGCTCATCACTCATTTCATTCATATTAGAGTCTTAGTTAGCAACAACTAATTTTCCTATAGCTAGGGCTCTCTTTTCTCTTCAAATTAGTGTTGTAGTCGTTCATGTGTTGTTCATATGTATTACTTATGTAGCACTTTTGTGACCCAACAATTTATGGAGTACTATCTAAAGTCATTTTCATGCAAATACAAGTTCTAGTAAGGTATATTATTAAAAAAATTTAAATACGTAATTTTTATAAAAATATATATTTTTTTAAATATTTTGTTGAGACTGATTTCTACTTATACATTACTGGGATAAATAACTTTTCCTCCGAGTAAAATGTTTCAATGAAATTACTTTGGTTTTGTGTAGGATAATGCTAAATCTTCTATGTAGAATTCTTCTTATTGTTCTTGTTCTAAATCTTGCAAGCTACACCTTCTTAGTTCTTTCTCATGTTTATGATTTGACTGACTTATCATACTCTACCAACAAAATCAATCCAAGAAGATTGATTTTTGAGGTTATAATCAAATCTATTCATATTGGAGAATACCTTGTTCTATATTTTCCTTTTTTAATATCATCTATAAGGATATTTTACATAAAAGTACTTTTAATCTCCCGAAAATTAAGACATCGCCTCATGAAATTGGATCTTGAGTTCGATTCACGCTCAACCCCAACAGGCCACTTCACGTAGACTTAATCGGTGTGTGTGGATTGAAAGGTTTACACATGCTTGTCGGATTAATCTCACTTATAATGTGAAGCAATAATACCTATGTTATCTAAAAAAATGTACATAAAACTTATGAGCATTATGGAGGTGGTGAACTGCAATTCGACAAACATGTTCATACGACTAGATTTTTTTTTTATTAGGTTTGAAATTCATGCATCTATTGGCACCACTCTAGTTGCTCGACATCATTGCTAGACTGTAGATCCACAGAAGATATAACCCTTTTATTTGTTGTGGGCCAGCCCCACTTATGGGCCTATTGGATTTACGCCCAGTAGGGTGACTTAAGCCCTAGCTTATTATTCTCTTCTTCTATATATTAATGTAATCCTGTGTTAAACATAGAGTGAGATTAGAGAGAGAGTGAGAGACAGGGAAGATCTGAGAGGGAGAGACATTATAATCCCCTGTACATGTTTCTATCTAGTAGATTTGATCTCGCTCCATGGACATAGGCATTATAGTCGAACCACGTAAATCTTGTGTTGTGTGCTTGTGTGTTTGCATTTAATTAATCCCTAATCCCCAACAAGTGGTATCAGAGCTGAAGGTTATCAGATTCACGCAAACGAAATCACACAGTCGGACGTTCCAATGGGCGTTCCATCATTTTTTTTTTTAAGAAAAAAAATCTTAGATCTTAAGACAAAAGAAAAACCGACAAGGAGAGGACTGTCGGTGGAAAGGGGGTTTCAAAGAGCTGCTACAACATAAAAGGCAGCAACGATAGTGGGCATCATCAGTTCAAGAAAAACCAGATCGGTGAAGGGGTTCCCTTCAATCCACTATCTGAAGAAAACAAAACAAAAGGGTCTCTCGATTTCGGCTGAAGTCTGTGCAGAGACCATCGATTGGCGTCGGGACAAGAGAATACCCATAAGATAGATCTGGGTTTCCAAGAAAGAAATCATAGATCCAAGAGTAGTCGGCGGAACAACAGGAAGGTGGAGCAGGGGCTGCGGAAATCAAATCTGAAACAAAACATAGATCGATGCAGACAAAGGGGTAGCCAGACCTGGTAGTGCCGAACTAGAGCCAGACCAAGATCAAATCCACTCAGATCTGATCCAGGCAGCCAGCGTTTGTTCTTCAGAACAGAGATGCCGTCGACGCCCAAGGGTTTCCACCCAAAACGGTGCACCCAGCAAGACAGTTGTGTTTTTGGGTTTCCAGCGTAGGAACAAAAGAAAAAATTAATTTTCAGTGGTCCGCAGGACCACCATTCCAGAGGCACACGTAAGACCACCATTTCTAGTGCACACGAGGGACTATAGATTTAGGTACTGCTGCAGCGGGGAAAAACAACGATTAGAATTGTTTTGCAGTTTCCGAAGTCACTGGAACTCGAAATTGAGATCCATCTTCGCCTGTGCTATCATAGCAGTGAGATCTACGCAGTGATCGGTGTGGATTTGTTTCCTGAAGGAGTTGGCAGTGAGCGCCAAGCAATGGCCTCTGGAGAGAGGAGATTAGATGAGTTTTCTTTTTCCTTTTCTTTCATAATTGTCATATATTTTTTACACATTATTCTATCATGCGTTTGAATGATTGAACCACCCATGAGGTGAGGAGTTCGGGGGTAATCGGTTGGATGCCAGTAGTAGATCCCTAGGTTTGTGCAGGGCTACAAAATTAAACTGTTGATTATTTGCTTCCATATTTGCACACCAAATTAAATAAAGGACAGTGCAAGAATGGCATCCAGTTCTAGTTCTACAGTCATGAAATTGGTACTGAGCAATGATCTCCTATAGAAGACCCGAATGTAAGATCTCTTGATTGAGCATGATTTATATCATCCAATCTTAGGAGATGGATCTATACCTAATGATATGAAGGAAAATCTGAAGGAATGGGAATACAAGCATTTGAAGGCTGTGAGCCTGATCAGGAAGTATGTCGATGACACCATACTTCACCATATCACAGAAGAAAAAAAGCAGATGTATTGTGGACCAAACTGTATACAATGTATGAGAGCAAGGCGCCAGTGAACAAAGCCTCTATTATCAAGAGACTGAAGAGACTGATTTACAATGAGACATGTCAATGTCAGAATACCTCAGTAATTTTCAGGGTATGGCGAACCAACTGGCTAGTGCGAAGATCACCTTTGCAGATGAGATTTTGGGTCTTCTTCTCATGGGGACACTACCAGATTCCTTAGAGACGCTGGTGATTACTTTGAGTAACTCTGTGCCTAGTGGCCAGACATCCTTGGAGACAGTCAAGGAGGCATTGATGAATGAAGAGGTGAGATGGAAAGAAAAAGGCATCGCATCTTCTTCTTCAAGTGCATATGTGTCACAGGATAGGGGCAGAAGAAATACAAATCATGGTCGCCAGGACCATAGAAGTAAGAGCAGACCAGGTCGAGGTAATAGATCTTAGAGTAGAGGCAAAGACAACAGAAAGTTCTATCATTGTGGCAGAGCAGGTCACTTTAAGAATCAATGCAGGGTGTGGAAGAGAGAAAATAATCAGACTGTACAATATTAGGAACAAAAGCCATAATCTTCAGATACCACGGTTGAAACATCTCAAGAGCGGCGTACTCTTGTCATAGTGACCACCAATGAGGGGGAGAGTCTTTCCATTACCCCCTCCTCATCTGAGTGGGTCACTGACATTGGTGCCACTTATCATTATACGCCACACAGGAGCTTCTTCTCCACATATACATCCGGAGAGTTTGGAACGTTTCGGATGGGCAACTCTGCATGTTTCCCTATCACTGGAGTTGGGAACATTATTATGAAGACTAGTCATGACTGTGAGATTAGTTTGAAGGATGTGAGACATGTGCCAGACATCGGACTGAACCTCATTTCTGCGAGGGTACTCGGCACAGAGGGATACATCAGTACATTCGGCGGAGACCGATGTAAGATCAGTAAAGGGTCGCTTACCAAGGCATGAGGGGTGATCAGAGATCACATGTATGTTGTGAACGGCATGGTGTGTACCAGCTAGATCCATGCAGTGCAGAGAGAGACTGCTTTCTCTCAATGGCACCAGAGACTTGTACATTTGAGTGAGAGAGGGCTATAGATTCTGCAGAGGAAAGCCCTTATTCCACGAACTGAGTGCACCTGGCTACACAGTTGCGAGCATTGCATCATTGGCAAGTAGACAAGAGCTTCCTTCAATCTAAAAGGTCACATAAAGGCCAAGAAGCCAGACCTAGTATACTTAGATGTTTGTGGGCCGATAGAGGTGGAGTCGTTGGCCAAGAACAAGTACTTCGTTACCTTCATTGATGATTCTACGAAAAAGTGCTGGATTTACTTCATGAAATCCAAATATCAGAGTTTCTCATTCTTCAGTGAGTTTGTTGCCTCTGTGGAGAGAGAGACGGGTAGAAAACTTAAATGTCTGAGGACCGACAATGGAGGAGAGTACACATTGGGTGAGTTTAAAGAATTCTGCAAGAAAAATGACATTCGACAAGTTGACAGTGCCAGGGACTCCCCAGCATAACGGTGTAGCTGAGCGCTACAACCGCACCATTGTCAAGCGAATGCGTTGCATAGTTCACAACGCAAATCTACCCAAGAGATTTTGGAGCGAAGCAGCGAGGACAGTTGCATACCTCATTAATCGATCACCATCAGCTCCCGTAAATGGTGAAGTGGCAAAATGTTTGTGGATAGGCAAAAAAGTTACCTATAAGCATCTCAGAGTTTTTGGCTGTGTTTGCTATGTACACATCCCTTATATGTCGAGGAAGAAATTGGATGTAAAGTCGACATTGTGTGCGTTTATTGGTTATGGTGATCCAGAGTTCGGATACAGACTGTGGGACCCAGCTCAACAGAAAATGTTTAGGAGTCGAGACGTGGTATTATATGAAGACGAGTTCTTCAATGAGAACAGTAAACCCACATACTCCAGTGACTTAGATCAAGGTCCCATCTCCACTCCAGACACACCTCCGTCACCAGCAACTCCTTCTCCTTCACCTGCACCGCCAATCAGTCAGTCGATGATAGTGGGTCAGATGTTCCTTCTAGCAGTCACAATGACAGTGTCAGTGGGCCAGCAGATACGTCTACAGATGAGACAGTTGATGATCCGGTACATGATTCAGTTGAGGACACAGTGGAGGACGATCAGGACAGAGATAGGCATTCGAGCGAGGGTGAGCAGCCCCCCAATTCTTCCACATCTGCGGATATTATACCTCCGAGGGGGTCTGTTAGAGAGCACAACCCATCCAGGAGATACCCGAGTTCCGATTATGTATTGATGACCAGTGAGGGGGAGCCTGAGAGTTACTCATAGGGTATAGGTGACAAAAACAGAATTCACTAAGGGAAAGCTATGGTAGAAGAGATGATGTCTCTTAAGAAGAACAACACATATGAGTTGATTGATCTACTAGTTGGTAGGAAGGCCCTACTGAACAAATGGGTCTTTCGGGTGAAAAGGGATGGAGACAAAGTTCTAAAGTATAACTCAGTTGAGAACATTTTCTCTCCTCTTTTTATTTTTTTTCAAATATAAGATGGTTTTATTTTTTTAAATTTTATCTGAATTAAAAAACAGACTTTATAAAAAAAATTTAAAAATACTTTATATCGGCTGATATCATGGTCAATATTTTACCGATATGACCAAATATCGGTGGGACCCAACAACGGTATTTGATTTCTTAATTTTATTTTTTTAAATTTCGACTAATATTTTGGACTGATATATTTTGTAAAAATCGCCGATATTTCCCTTGCTAGACAAATACATATCCTATCGGCCGATATGTATCGGCCTTCAAAAAACCGATACATATCGGTCGGTATGATATGTATCGGCCGATATTATCATCTTTGCTTCAGACTATAACACCCTGAATCCTTGAATATAACTAAAGTTAGAGAAAATATATTTTTTTCTAAAATTATCTAACTCAACATCTTTCAAGGAGGGGACATTTTTACAACCTGTTTAAAGCCTGTAACAAACACTTCTAATAGTCAATCGCCTTACATTCGTTTAGAGGACCTTTTGTCCCCTCCATATCCATCCACCATTCAATTCATTCAAATCAACATTCTTATACTACTCATTCATATGCATCAATAAATTTAAATGGTAGAAAATAATCACCCGTACTGTGGGACATGACAAAATTGTATCAGAGCTAAATTATGTCTTAAGGTACGATACGTGACACAAACCATGGACATCATATTGCTATAATATTTGAACTTGAAACTTCTAAATCCTTAGTCAAAGTGTATGTCAGTTAAGTTATTGATTTAAGTAATAAATGAAAGTACTATTCATGTGCAGAAAACAAACACAAGTGTTTATTTTGAATTTTGGTATATATGAAGTGTTAGGGCCTCGGTTTGACTGAGTCTATGTATTTTCAATTCCGTGACTGAGTGTAACCGTGTGTGTTGGACATTGTCTTCGAAGATTTAAGAAGATGTCCAAGTCTGAAGACCGCATGAAGATCTACTACACATTGAAGGTTCAACAGTCTACACATGATTGGCACACAGGTAAGTAGACCTTAGTGGACCTTAGGTCAAGCCCAAATTACCCTATAAGTCAATGGCTTAATAATTGGGAAATCTGAGAATAGGTTACAGCTTCGAGGCCTCGAGCTTTCTCTGGAGGCCTCAAGACTGAAATATGAGGAAACCAGTCCGGTTGAATCTATGAAAATCCTTGGTCCCCAACCTGGAGGCCTCGAACTTTTTCTGGAGGCCTCGATATCGTCTGGAAGAATCGTGACAGATTGTATCTAATGTGTGCACCTAAGTCTAGATGTCCTTTGACTTAGTTTGGGAGTGAAAGTCCTTAGAGGCTCCTCAATTTCGAAATCTTTACAAAACTGGAAAAATCCTTAGAGGCTCCTCAAATTCAAAATCTTTACAAAACTGGAAAAATTTTTAGAGACTCCTCAATTTTGAATACTTTACAAATCTGGAAAATCTTGAGGCTCCCTTTGATCTTCATAGATTCTTGAAAATCACTTTGCCATCTCATGATTTGATAAGTCAAATATCCTGATAGGAAATCAAGGACATATGGCAAATAAGTGAGCTAGTCGTTGACTGAGTATCATTAGAATTAAAATTCAAAATTTGAAGAATCCAGTCTGCTGTATTAATTTGTATAGATTGGAGGCCTTGAAGAAATTCTGGAGGCCTCCAGACTGAACCGTTGGTAGATCTATGTATAAATACTTGGTTATTCTATTTAAAAAGACAGACCTTCACATTGAGAAACCCCTAAAGTTTCAGAGGTTCTTTTTCTCAGTTGTCTCTCTTCTTCATCAATCCTCATAGGTTGAATCAAAGCATCCAATGCCTATACACATAAAGAAGACTTGAGACCTTGAAGTAAAACTTTTGTCCTAGAATCCATATTCTGCTGTGCCAATAATCATCAAAAGATGGACCAGAACTAAAGGAAGAGCTGCAGTGACATCTTCATGAAGAATACACATTTGAAGATTGTTAAAGCCCAATGCAAGTGTTCCTTCATCTTTTTATTTTAATCAATTGTAAGGTGGATTAGAATAGTGTGTTCGAACCAACCAAAAAAATAGGCGTCGAGTATTAGACCATGAGGGTTGAACCTCTATAAAAAATTAGGTTATACTATTTGTGTGTGAAACTCATTCATAGTATATTGGGACAACCCTAGAGTTGGGAAGTCTGACAGTGGATATAGGTTCAGGTGAACCGAACCACTATAAATGATTGTGCAATGTGATTTACTTTGATGGTTTGATTCCTTTGGTTTATCACTTTCATACATGTTAATTCCGCCGCACATATTGTTAAATTGATTTATTTTATAAAGAAAATTAAAATCGGATCAGACCTATCCCTCTCCCCCCCCCCCCTTCCCTTCCCTTCCCTTCCCTTCCCTTCTAGGTGTTGCATCATTCTAGTAGTGGAATTTCATTAAGTTTAATCTCGATAAATAGTAATTCATCATTTATCATGCTAACACAGTACCAAACACACTACAGAAAAGTACTCATATACAAAAGATAGACTTTTAATGAATATTTATGTAAAAATATTTAAAGTGAAAGTATCATTATCAGAATATTATTGCTAAAATATCACTATTAGAATATTCTTAAGTTCAATTCCCGCTCTCCTGAGGATCATTCCCTGTAGTTTTATCTGGTGTGCATCAATAAGGAGGTTTGTACATATCCCAAAAATTCCCGCTCTCCTGAAGGATCATTCCCTGTAGTTTTATCTGGTGTGCATCAATAAGGAGGTTTGTACATATCCCAAAAATTAATCACGTGCTCAAAGAGGCCTGGACATCTTGCTCTTAAAAAATATTATTGCTAAAAAATAACTGATTATTTTGAAAAATTAAACAGATAATATATAATTATAATCTGAAAATCTATTCATGTCAAATATTTAGTTGGCGGATAAAAAATTGAGGTATTTCTAAATAACTCAATCATAATCTTGCTCGTAAAAAATATTGTTGCTAAAATATAATTAGCTATTTTAAAAATTAGACAAATAAAATATAATTATAATTTGAAAGAACTATTATGTCAGATATTCGGTTGTAATAAGTTATTTTAAAAATTAAACAGATAAAATATAATTATAATCTGAAAAACTATTTACGTCAGATATTCGGTTGGCGGATAAAATAATTGAGGTATTTATAAATACCTCTATAATTTAGTTGTACACTTTCACTATACCAAGACTCGAGGCTAGGCCAACCCCATGAAACCACCAATCATGGCCACACGGACAACGAGTGATGGAGCTCTAATATCATTTAATGCACGTCAAATTCCAATTCACAACACAACACCAATTGGGCTCTGTCAGATTGGTGTCAGAGCTTTATTTGGAATTTTGGCTACATGAGTTGGTATTAGAGCAAGTCTCTATTAACGCTTGTGGTTTGTTGAGCACTGAAAATTACCATTTTACCCTTTAATTTTGGATTAGTTAGCCTTTGATTTATGAATATTAGATGCGTTTAATAGAGTTTTTAAGTTTTGCAATGTATTTGTGAGAATAAAAGAAAAAGGAATTAAAATGGAGAAAAGTGGAGCTATAGTCCTATTTTTGGAAAGTTTATAATTTTTACCACCTAATTTGATTTGGAATTATTGTAAATTATTATAATTCAGATCCGGATATGAGAGTTTGAATTATAATAATATTTTTTAGACTGTGTTATATTGTAAAGGTGGTAGAAATTTATAAACACACAAATGGACTCACTGTTCGAATCTGAAGCCTGAAGACAAAGTTTGCAATTGGAAGCCAATGAGCCAAAGTCCACCAATATTTCGGGCCAGATAAAAGTCCAAGTATGGGATCCAAGTTCAAAATATCAAGTGGGACCAGTGAATTTTGTTTGAATGATGGTGTCTTATTCGTAAAATTCAGCATTTGAAAAAGACAGTGGACTTAGATAAAAGATAGTGGATTTGAATAAAAGACAGGGATAATGATAAAAGAGTTTGAATCCAAGGAGAGATAAGAAAGAAAGATAAGAAAGAGATGGATAAGGAGGAACAAAGATAAGGAGATGAAGGAGTTAGCCGATCTCAACAGAGATAAATTTTGAATTTGAATGGGTCTCTTATCTTGGCTGAATTTGAAGGGTCCCTTATCTCATCTCTTCTGACTCCTATAAATTGATGGCAGTGGATTCATTGAAAGTTGAACCGAGCAAGACATCGAAGGGACTGAAATTGGACGACCAAAAGACACAAGAGAAAGATAAATAATTTCTTGTAAGTTATTTTATTTTATTTTTATGCTAAGTCCAAAAGAATTGTATTTCATTTCCAATTTTTTAATAAAAATTCATGGCAGTTGTTTAGATTTATGATGATCCCAGTTATTAAAATATTTAATAGTGATGATTTGTATTCTATTTTTAATTCTTTTTATGAACTTTATGGAAAAAAATTATTTTTAGAATCTTTTCAAGGAAAGTAGAACCCCTATTAGGATCAGTGGGACTTGCCGTCTCTCCAGTCTAAGGTTCTTATCAAGAACAATTGTTTTAGATTTGGGGAAACACAAGTTTAAAACCCGCTCAAGCCTAAGGCTTGATTTGAAAAATTCCGGTTTAATGGAAGACATAAAAATTCTAATTAGAATTTTAATAGGAAATAAATTTGAATTATATTTTATAACTCTAGAACATTTCATAGTCTAGGCCATGATTTTATTATTTTTAAATAGGATAACATGTTGCTTCGATGTTTGACCCAATTCCATTGTAGATTATGTAAAAAATTTATTTGTTCTTTATTTATTTTTCTTTTTCTCAAAAATTCATCAAAACAATTTGTTGTTCTAAATTAAGATTATAACTAAATGTTTTAGAAAATTATTTCCTTAAATCACATTTTTAATAGTGCCATTTTCTATTTCATACATATATTTTGTCGGTTTCCCTTGGGTACGACCTCGCACTCAACCTCTATATTATAAATTACTTCGTACGCTTGCGAGTAAATTAAAATTCACATCAAGTTTTTGGCGCTGTTGCCGGGAAAATCTCTAAATAAATTGTGTCTTATTAGATTATGTGATTTTTGAAAATAAATCTAATACTGCAGATATGTCTTAATTTAGAATTTCATCTAACTTAGGAATTTTTTTTAATTAAAAAAAAAAATTGGAACAAAGTTTTGATTTAATGGGGTGGAGTACAATTTTCATAACCTTGACTTAATTTAAAAAAAAAATTTAGGTTACAAATATTATATTTCTTCCATTAGTTGTAACTTTAGGACAAGTGCACTTAGATTAGTATCATGCATTTTTTTTTCTTTTATTTATTTGAATAAGAATCTTCACCAAAGCTCGTATTGCTTGTTTTGGAGGAATTTTAATTACGCCGCGCTTAAAAATCAAAGAAGATATGCACAACACGCTAAGGAGCTTTAAATTGCACGCTTACAAAAAAAGAAGAAAAAAATTGCTGAAAATACGCATAAAAAGCTAAGGTGAGTTTTTAATTTTTTCTTTTTATTTTATATATATCATGCATTCATATAGATTTATTTAGGGTGTTCTTTATTATTGTTTGCATTTAATCTGTCCATGCATTTAGGTTGTTAGTATTCATGCACTAATTTAGATTATTTTATTAATGTTTGCATATTTGTTTGAATGTTGTACTGGTAATTTAGGACTGCATTTTCACAATACTTAGAAAAATAAGATTAGTAAAATTGGTTCATGCATCTCCCTAATAAAATCAATTAAGGAACCATTAGGCTAGAGTTTAGGGTTCAATCCAAATTAATTTTTGTAACCGGTGAATAATTTTTCTTCAATCATGGTGTCTAGGATTAGTTCTGTCACCAAGGTGTAAAGAGCCTAAGGATAAGTGGAAACTTAAGAAGATGTCGTGTGCTCCTCCACTTACCTGGGAACTTACCTGGCCATGATTGTGACTAAACTCTCATTGGAGACTTAGATTATTTGGAGAGAAAAGTAGGAACTAGTCTAGAGACATAGGTTTGTTTAGGTTTTTATTTTTAGTTTTAGGTCATTTATTTTGTTTGAATTTGTTTTGGTCTTGTTTTGTCCTTTTTGGTGAAAATGAGTGTTTGGAGACGCGATTCGACCAAGCGATTGGTTAGAATTGAGTCTCCAAATTGTGAACATCCTGTCAGTCATCAATCCATTATTAGCGACAGTAGGGTCTGTGGGGTCATGGCAATTTCAATGTTAGAACCTACATTAGAACCTAATCGTTGTAACCATGGTGAGGAGAGTTTGACCAATGGGGGCAAAAACCTAATTCTTGAGGAGAATGATGAGGTAAATCTTAGCTTTGAGGACAATCCTATCTAGGACTTTCCTCCGTATGATATGAACAATCCATTGGATTTTACCAGATATGTAGAACCGGGAGTGTACTTAAGAGCAAGATATTTTGCAAGCCCTCAATTTCTAAATGATCTATGTTCCATTATACCATTTCTTCCTTACATAGAGCCACCCAAGTCACCTAAATCACCATAAATCACCATCTTAGGTCAAATTGTTGTGTTCGTTAGTCTAGAGTCAGTGTAGTTTAGGATTTTCGTTTTAGGTCCATTATGAGTGAACCCTTTTAAATACACTTGAACCATAATTAACATTGTTCCAAAAAATTCTAATTTGTACTTGATCACTGTGGATTAATTAACATTGAGGACAATGTCAAATTTAAGTTTGGGGATATCAAAATGGGATACACTAGTTGAGTCCAATAAAAACAAATTGAGTCCATTAAAAGTTTTTGTGAGTAAAAAAAAATAATAACAAATAAAAAAATAAATCAAGGGAAGAGTAAGTGAACACTGAGACTACCCATTGTGAAAAAAAAAATTGTTGAGTCTAAGTGATTTTTCAGCATTAATAGGTAAATAAAAATTTTCATATCATACTTTTTCGATAAGATTTTTATAGGATTTATATTCGGAATAAATTTACACAGCCATATTTAAATTGAGTTAGAAAAGAAAAATTTTCATGAGTCTAGTATTAAACAAAGGAATACTAGTGGAGACTTAACCCAGTAAGCTTTAGAGCCTTTCAATTTTTCTGAGGGATTTAAGTCAATCCATTTTTCTTTCTGAGGCGCATTAAATCGTTGTGGATCTCATCATTCTTCAATTTTGGTCATATTATTGAGAACGCCATCAAATTTGAGTTAGTACATTTGAAAATTTTTACACTTTATTTAAAATAAGGAAATCACTGTATAAAACTTAGGATATGATTTAGGCCATTTTCGGATCGTTTGAGCCTTCATGCCTACCTATGTTTGGTCAAAATTTATCCTGATAGTTCCCAGTTGAGCCTTTAAGTTAGCATGTTTTCTTGATCAACCATGTTTACCAAATCCAACTCTGATTTTGGAGTCTGAGCCTCATCAAAAATATATCTTGACCTATTCATAAAAAAGGTTAGAGATGACACATATTGGGATGATACTAAAAAAACAAGGGCATAAGAAAGTAAAAGGAGAAAACAGCACAAAAAGAAATGGAACATCCTGACATCAAAAGAAGGATATGAAAAAGAAACAAAAAAAAAGATAAATATTTTGAAAAGTGCTGAAAAGAAAAAAATAGAGGAAGAAATATCCCGTCATATATCTTAAAAACCTCTAACCTTTTGATTAAAATATTTATTTTTAAAGTCTTATCATCCTTCTTTGATTTGACCCGATCCCAAGCCAAGTTTCGTCCTATTAAAAGCCCTCTTGATCTTAAGTTGAAATATGGTATTTCATGTGGAGAATAGAGAAAGAAAAATGATAATGTATAACTCAACGTTCTCAGGAAAATGGCATCTATTCATGAGATCCAACAATTATTTCTTTGTCATGTACCCTTTTTTTCTAATACATATGTGAGAAATTTTGAATTTGAATACACAAACTCCGCTCACATATACCTTTGAGAGAAAATAACCCAACCTCTGAGCGTTAATCTTTCTGAGAGATATCTAGTGAGGTTTGAAGTCAAAGCGTATTTTCCGATGTTGGGTACGAAACTTTTGTCTATTTGGAAAAGAAAACTAATTTTAATATTGGCTAAGCACACACTACACTCCGAATATAAGTCTTATAAAATAAATTTTGGAATAGCATGATGTCTAAATCTTTATGAACTTGTTTTTGCCGAATCTGAAATTAAGACTATACAAAATTGATGTTTGTGGGTATCATCACTGAAAGCCCTCACGAGACTATAACTCGTCCAGTAGGGGTAACCTAGGGGTTTAAAGGCTTATTGTATACGCTAAATGCAATCGAGAGTGCCAACGAAAGTGGTGTAGATTAGGATTTGAATGTCTAGTTTTAGTCTTTGTTTTGCTCGAGGACTAGCAAAATCTAAGTTTGGGGGTATTTGTTGAGCAGTGAAAATTACCATTTTACCCTTTAATTTTGGATTAGTTAGCCTTTGATTTATGAATATTAGATGCGTTTAATAGAGTTTTTAATTTTTGCAGTGTATTTGTGAGAATAAAAGAAAAAGGAATTAAAATGGAGAAAAGTGGGGCTATAGTTCTATTTTTGGAAAGTTTATAATTTTTACCACCTAATTTAATTTGAAATTATTGTAAATTATTATAATTCAAATCCGGATATGAGAGTTTGAATTATAATAATATTTTTTAGATTGGGTTATATTGTAAAGGTGGTAGAAATTTATAAAGACACAAATGGACTCACTGTTCGAATCTGAAGTCTGAAGACAAAGTTTGCAATTGGAAGCCAATAAGCCAAAGTCCACCAATATTCCGGGCCAGATAAAAGTCCAAGTATGGGATCCAAGTTCAAAATATCAAGTGGGACCAGTGAATTTCGTTTGAATGATGGTGTCTTATCCGTAAAATTCGGCATTTGAAAAAGACAGTGGACTTAGATAAAAGATAGTGGATTTGAATAAAAGACAGGGATAATGATAAAAGAGTTTGAATCCAAGGAGAGATAAGAAAGAGAGGGATAAGGAGGAACAAAGATAAGGAGATGAAGGAGTTAGCCGATCTCAACAGAGATAAATTTTGAATTTGAATGGGTCTCTTATCTTGGCTGAATTTGAAGGGTCTCTTATCTCATCTCTTCTGACTCCTATAAATTAATGGCAATGGGTTCATTGAAAGTTGAACCAAGCAAGACATCGAAGGGACTGAAATTGGACGACCAAAAGACACAAGAGAAAAATAAATAATTTCTTGTAAGTTATTTTATTTTATTTTTATGCTAAGTCCAAAAGAATTGTATTTCATTTCCAATTTTTTAATAAAAATTCATGGGAGTTGTTTAGATTTATGATGATCCCAGTTATTAAAATATTTAATTGTGATGATTTGTATTCTATTTTTAATTCTTTTTATGAACTTTATGTAAAAAAATTATTTTTAGAATCTTTTCAAGGAAAGTAGAACCCCTATTAGGATCAGTGAGACTTGCCGTCTCTCCAGTCTAAGGTTCTTATCAAGAACAGTTGTTTTAGATTTGGGGAAACACAAGTTTAAAACCCGTTCAAGCCTAAGGCTTGATTTGAAAAATTCCGATTTAATGGAAGACATAAAAATTCTAATTAGAATTTTAATAGGAAATAAATTTGAATTATATTTTATAACTCTAGAACATTTCATAGTCTAGGCCATGATTTTATTATTTTTAAATAGGATAACATGCCGCTTCGATATTTGACCCAATTCCATTGTAGATTATGTAAAAAATTTATTTATTCTTGATTTATTTTTCTTTTTCTCAAAAATTCATCAAAACAATTTATTGTTCTAAATTAAGATTATAACTAAATGTTTTAGAAAATTATTTCCTTAAATCACATTTTTAATAATGCCATTTTCTATTTCATACATATATTTTATCGGTTTCCCTTGGGTACAACCTCGCACTCATCCTCTATACTATAAATTAGTTCGTACGCTTGCGAGTAAATTAAAATTCACGTCATGGTTGACACAATATTACTGTTGTTTTGAAGATAGAGAGTTGAAGTAGGGCTGAGACTCCTAATGCATTTAGGACTACTTTATTTTCTTTATAAATATAGAGCAGATTAGGGCTGCAACTCGAGTAGGGCGGATCGGGTTTTAATAAACCCAACTCTAACCCGATTCACACCACATTGAACCCGACCCGACCGACCCAAATCAAAAACCCGATTCAGTGAACCCGACCTGACCCGAGATTGTAATGCCCTTAACCTGACACCCGACCCGACTCGAGTTGCAGCCCATTGAACCCGACCCGAGATTAGTTTAAATGATAATTCAAATTTTTTTTTTTTGGAAAAAAAAAAAATTGGATAGAAGAAACCCTTTTCCAGCCTCAATGTGATACTGCCTCGCCTTTAGCAGAGTCTCTTATATGAAATCTGGGTGGGCAGGCCCAAGGTTTACAGTACTTACTCCGACTAGACAAAGCCGGCCAAGCATGAGGAGATGTGCTGAGATTTTATGGAGCATCCGTAAGGATTACAGAGAGCTAGCAGCTTCAGATCTGCACTCACAACGGTCACGTACCCAGAGAAGTCCTTCCATAAGAGAAGAGTAACTTGACTGCATTTGATTGGAGAGAGGAGCACAATATGAAAAGGGTGAGCCCATCTACATGCGAATGACGGGCACCAAGTGAAAAGAAAAAAAGCTTGCAAGATTCATTAAATCCAACAGGGAAGAGAGGAAGAAAAAACTACGGTTAGGGGGAAGGAAAAATGCCAACGGGGAAGGGAGGAAGAAGAAGCTGCGGCTAGAGAGAAATTGGAAATGAAAGTCTGATTAGGGTTTGAGGTGTGAGGGTTTTTATATTACGTTATGAAATTCGGGTCTGGTCGGGTAGGGTCGGATCTTCTCGGGTCGGGTCTTCTCGGGTTGGGTTGAAATTTAAAGACCTCAGCCCAACCCGACATGAATTTCGATCGGATTTTTCTATTCTCAACCAGACCAAACCCTATAGCCCGACCATTGTAACCCGACCCGCATGATTTCTCGGGTCGGGTCATGCGGGTCGGGCCAAAACCCAACCCGACTTGTAGCCCTAGAGCAGATGTATTTTGTAAGATACAATAACTCAATAAGAAACCTCTCTCTTTCTCTGTGGTTTTTTCTCTTAGGGGTTTTCCACGTAAATCTCCTTTGTTTATATTATTTATGGTTATTATCATTATGTGTGGAGTATATTTCTACATGGTATCAGCCTAATCAATCTAAGGGATTTGCTTGTGCTTTGATTTCGCTTCTAGATCTACCAAGACAGATCAAATCAGCAATGCCCATAAAGGGCAATCAACGCCCAGTTAGCACGACACGCCGATGTTCTTGCCGGATAGCATCAGTGACATTTTCTGCCTTTGCTGCCCCTTGTGCCAAATCTTCGTTCTCCGACCCGACCCACCATCCTCGCTTTTTCAAATCTGTGGTTATTGTTGTACTTGCAAGATGTGGGTTTCATCTGCTCAGTCAATAGTCACCGCACCTTAACCTTTTTTCTTTTTTTACAAATCTGTGTCTCAGATCTAGTTCTCAGCAATAGGCTTGTAGATCTGACCAAACCAATAGTCACTGACGCAGTTGTTACGCCAAACCTCTTCATCACCCAGGGCCGGCTCTGGCTATAGGAGAAGTAGGCGGTCGCCCAAATAAATAGGACCCCCAAGTCCATAAGGTCCTTTACTATATGTTAAATAGTTAATAATGTATAATTAAAGCACAAATTCATTCTTGTCCAATCGGTTAGAATTGTCCCTTTATAAACAAGGACTTGGGATCAAATCCGGGCTGCGTTAGTAATAATATCTTTTTTTATTTTTATCAAGTTATTTAATAATAATAATGAAAAATAACAATAATTTTAATTAATAAAGAATATTTTAAAATATATCTATCATCTAAATAAAGAGAAAAAGAAATCTATATTGAGTTGATAATTTTGAATTAAAAATAATTTAAATCTTTTAAAATTTAAAAAGATGAAAAAACATAGTTTTATTCATTTGATCAATGTAGATTTTATTAGAAGTAATATACAAGTATAAATCATTATAATTAAGATAATTTTTAATTTAAAAAAAAATAGAAAATTGAAAAATTAAAATAATAATAATATCTTCGTTTCAAATGAGAATTTGCATTAGTGTCACACTCGAATATGATAAAAGATGCAGTACTAAAAGAATGAATTGCCAAATTATATAAAAGAATAAATTGTTATTTTTCAAATACATGAATTGCTTATAAAATAATGTTGATTATACCAGTTACAGTTACCTATGCAGATATAAGTTTTTCAAAGTTAAAACTGATAAAATCTTATCTTCGGTCTAAAATGTCGAAAGAAAGATTGAATGGATTAACTATCTTATCTATTGAAAAATAAATGTTAAAAAATTTTAAATATAGTAATTTAATTAGTAATTCTGCATCTCAAAATAAGAATAAATTTTAAATAATACTTTGTTATAAATTTGATCATGATATTTTATTTAGTTTCACACATTATAAAAAAAATTGTATAATTTTATTTTTTGTAAGTATATAAAAGCCTCATCTTAAAATCTCGCTTAGAAGCCCTGAAATCTCAAGGCCGGCCCTGTCGTCACCGACTAGATCTTCTTGGTTGATCTGCCTCTCTGCTGTTATCAACTATTGCCCTCAATTCACTTTTGAAGACCAGACCTGAGATCTATTTGCCACGGCCTTTGAGTCTTCTCATCTGCAGCATCGTTTCTGGTTGCCTTTTGGGTCTTCTCGTCTGCGGTTGTCGTTTGTGCTCACTGGGCACCTGTCACCGCCGACAGCCACTCTTCACGCCGGCAGTTCTCAGATCTCAGCAGCGTCTGCCCCACCTCACCGTCAGACCTCCACCTGCGAGGGATCCAGCCGATGCACGAGGCCCAGATCTGCATATCCGCCAATTCTTTTGCGAGGTCTTTGATTTTTGCTTTGAGACACAATGCACTTTTGCCCAGCTCTGTGCCCAGTTGTTACGCACGGCTGCCAAACAGTCGATTTGTGAATGCCTGAGCACGCCCCGACTCAGTCCGCAGTGCAAAATCCTATTGTGCCTTCAGTTTTTGTGCCATCTCGTGCAGCATGTTCTTCAAGTACTTTCTGCAATTTTCTAAAAAAAAAAAAAGTTGCAGTATCTTTCAGTGTTTTTTTTTTTTATGTACCACCTACAGCCCGTGCATCAATCTTGGATCTGAGTTGTCTTCTTAGCCGACCTTCTGAGTACAGATCAGAACGACACTACTCTAGTCTTCTTGTACTGCCGGCCTACTTTTACAACACACAAAAATGGGAAAAACAACGCTGCCATCCCGCTTCGCAGTCTTCTATTATTTCATTTGCTGTCCGCATTTCTTGTAGATCTTCCATGCTTCCAGATTGGATTAGATCTTTACGTGCTTCCATCCTTCTTGCCTACCTATATTTTTTTATCATTGGATGGGTGACTCCGACTGCAATCCAAGTCTAACTCTTATCAATTCTACTAAATGAACATAACTATGTTCTCTGGTCTCGAGTTGTTACCATATCGTTTGGTAGTAAGAAGAAGTTGGGATTTATCAATGGCAAAACAGTTTGCCCGAAACCTGCTTCTACATCCAAAGCTCCAGCTACAGCTTCTGAGATCGCTCCAGCTACTGATTCTACTTATGATGATTGCCTCTTTATTGATCAGCTTGTTCGCTCTTGGCTTCTTAATTCTATGGAACCACGTCTTGCGGGCATCTTTACCTTCTCCAATTCTATGAAGGAGTTATGGGATTCTGTTGCAGGAATGTATGGAAACAAAAATAATATTCCTCGGGTATTTTAGATTAACAACTGCACTATAAGGAGATCGAAAGTTTTGCGATCTTATTGGTCATATGAAAAGATTGTGGGATGAATTAAATTTGTATCGCCCACATACTACTTGTTAGTTCCCCAGCTTTGCCGAGTCCCTAAGTTTGTCAATTCTATGACTTGGGAAGACATACTTGCTAGAAGCTTGAAGAACTCAAGGTGATCAAGAAAGAAGATCATGATCCACCGGATTGAAGCTATCGTTATGACAATCACAAAAAACAGGTATGTGGTCATAGATGACTTTATGTAGAACCCACAACTTTGAGAGGACCATCCCTAGGTTTAGTTTAACAAAAGATAAAAATCATAAAAATCTTAGAGAGGAAGCTTGACAGTGAATTAGAAGCAAACTTGGAAATATGAATTAAATTCACCATCAGCTCAACCAGTCGTTCTCACCGACCCCTCGGTGGAGACAGGATCGACCCATCGTGGTCATAGACTGGTGGGCCAGATTGACAAAGGTTCTGGAACATTAAACTGTCATTCTGGGTATGCCTCTGATCGAGATCTCGCATGCACCGACCCCTCGGTGATGAACTTAACAACCCCTCGTGGTCAACGACTCGTCGATGATAACTTATGAGTTCTGGAACCGAGAACTCATGTGGACTCTCAAGAAAACAAACATCTTGGTAATTCAAGACTGGTCGAGTACGAGGACTAACCACTCAGTATAAGGTGATAGGTCGTTCTGGGCAAGACAAGTTTCGGGACATGAAACTCTGTCTGCATGGTGTTGCCCCAGATCGATACTTTCGTATGGACCGACCTCTCGGTGCCATGATTGTAGACCCATTGGCGACACAGACATGTCGACCAGGTATAAATTATGCCGTTGGGGGTGCATTTAATGTGCAATGGTCGGGTGGTTGAACGGTAATATTTATAATCACCGACCCCTCGTTGCGCCCGACCTGTCAGTACATGAAAGTTTCTGAAACAAGTTGCCTTCTCTATAAATATCAATCCTTGTGCAACCGTTTCACATCCTTTGGCAATTCTGTTGGACCTTCATCATTATCAGTGACGTTAAACAACGGCCAACAAAAGGATCACTTTTTCTCTTGTGCTTACACTTGGGAAATCTAATACAACCAATCATAGTGATTGAGGTTGTGAAGAGAGAGAGAGGGGAAAATATATACAACTAGGATAGATATTGGTAGAACCAATTTCTTAGTCACCCTGAGATTGTGTTTGCTCAACAATGGCTACGAGGCGGAAAGTCGGGATTAACTTGGGCACATATTGGGTGGATCTTTGAGAAGCACACATCATCGAGAAAGAGCTACAAAAGCAAGTGCTTCTTTGTTTTAAAACATTTATCCTGTGAAAGTGGATTAAGGATGCTTGGCTCTAGAACCACTATAAAAAAACTAGAGCGTCGTCTCTGGCACACGTGGTGGGTGGAATTCCTAACTAATTCAAATATGTGGAATTCCTATTTTACATGTGGTGGGTGAAATTCCCAGCTGATTGAGTGAGGTGGAATTCCTAATTTAATTGTGAGGGTGTAAGTCCCCACTTAGTGAATTTGGGGATAGCTCAAGGTTGAGTTAGTCCTAACAGTGAATGTAGGCTGGCTAATCGAACCACTCTATTTCTTGTATCATTTTGTTTGTGGTGTTAGAGTCAATTTCTTGTGTTGATTACATAATCACATTTGCTAACACACACACACACACACACTTGATGGAAGTATCCGCTACACTCTAATTAATTAATCAAGGGATTTTAAAAGGACCAACGTTTTTAAGATTGACCTATTCACTCCCCCTCTAGGGTCAATCGTGTTCTAGCACCAAGGGAGAACTCTCAATTGGTATCAAAGCCTCATGTTCCTCATAAAGGATTTAATCATCCGAGTTGATCCATGTTAGAACAATGGCTATGAGAGAAAACCATGATATTTCCAAACCTTAATTTGTGATGAAAAATGAAAACCAAAAATGAAAAATGTTAATTGTTTTCATCAATAAATATGTTTGGAAATAGGTAAATTGAAAGTGGTCTAAACCTATAGAAGAGGTATTTGATTAACCCTCAAATTCCACGACCACTCAGTACAAAAACAAGTAGCTTGGATTTGTGATGAATTGTCTATGCACTTTACACTAGTAGCTTTTGTCAATGGTGTTTCATAAAATGATTATGAAGGACTCATGAGATATGAAACAACATAAGAGGCTGAAAGAATCCACGAAGAAATTGCCTTTTCCATCATGTGGAATGATTTATGTTTATAGACATCTAGTCCTTGTTAAAGCCTGGAGATGCCGCATCTCATGACATCACACACTTGGGCAATATGTTTGAATTAGGTAAACTAAATGTGCCCAATGTCCTTGGATTGGATTGGGATTGGATCCGGGTAAAGTGATCCATGATCCATGTTTTTGTGCCTATCTTCAAAGGGATGTATTGAATCTTCTAATGGCACAAAATATGTGTGAATGTATGTATTTACACTGGCATTGAAGGGTGTATAAGCAAAACATGATGCACTGTGAACATCTCAAGCACACACACACACACACCTTCATCCTAAAATTTTCAATTCATACCGAAGGATAGACTAGTCGGAGGAATAGGCATGTCGCTACTGTTTTAAATCGAGCACTATTGAAAAGGGAGAAATTGTCCAAAGGTTCGACTGTCAATGGAAACGACATGTCATCTCCTCTCGTGCGAAGGTCTAGTGATCTCCATTTTGCCTCCCGTGCCCTAGACAAGTTGATGCGACCTCTTGGAGTGATTTCTCGCAGGAAAAACATAGGGTTTTTGTTCCTCCTGACTCTAGAAGCCTAAAAATTTAGTGAATTTCTTAGATCAATTTAGGCTCAATCTTCACCTCATCCACCTCCAAGCCATTGTTTGAAGACCTTAGGGAAAAATCATGCCTAGAAAGACCGCATCCCAGTCTCGCCCTTAGACCTCAGAAGAACGAGAAAAAACCAGTCAGTGGCCCAAAAGAACCAAAAGATCAGCCTTTCGATCTTGCCTGGTCCTAGCTCTAGAAATCCTACCTCTGTTCATGCTGGTAAGTTCACTCTCTCTCCCCACAGATCAGAATCCAGTTCTCACTAGAAAATCCAACCAGAGGTTGAAGAATACCCATCATTAACAAAGATGTCATCTTCGTCGAAAAACGTTGTGTGGGAAGGAGAGAAGATGTAGAAGAGGAGAATGGTCTTAGAACTAGTAATGAAGACCATATCAATATCCCTGATGACAATAGTGAGGGAGAAGGTCATTAGTCTGAGGACTTTTGGAGAGACATTGAGGAAGAAGAAGAATACCAATATCCGCCTTAATAGAATGTCAGTCTGGGCAGAAGGGTCTTCACACTTAAAAGGAGAATGAACAACCTTGAAAGAAGTCTAGATAACATCAGATTGTATGTCCAGGAACTAGTCTCTGCTTCTCCTCCTCTGCCAGATATGATAGCACAGTTTCAGATTCTTGATCCCCTACTCCTCCAACACCTCCATAGTATGGCCATGCTTAGGATAGTTCTTCATGTTTTTATGTTTTGAATTTTGAAAAACTATACTTTTTGATATTTTGTCTAAGCATCCATGAAGTCCCCTCCATAAACCATATGTACTCAATGCACATTTTGTTTATCAATGACATGATATGGTTTGATTTATTTTGTGTGCTGTTTGATGGAATACCTTCTATCTCATGTCTATGGTTAACATGGTTTTTGTTAAATAGACTAACATGCTGGATGTGATAGTTGGTTTTATATTGGCATGTTAGGGAGATAGGGATCGAGCTATGATGTTACACACATCCTTGGAGTTTGGGGAGTACAATATATGTATTGTTTAGCACCTGTTACTAGTCATGACAGAGGATGGAGGATGATTGTTGAAAGCTTGAAAGGAAGCTTGGAGAAAAATAAACTTAGAGGCAGCTAAGTTTGTGGGGGAGATGTGTATAAGAAGCTAGAGAAGATAGCTTTGACAATAGGGGAGAACATTCAAAGGAAGCTAGGTAAATTAACTTGACCCACAAAGAAATCACCTAAGCTGGAATTTAGCTTATGCAGGGGTAGATAAATTAGATGCACAAGAAACATGCCTTGGTTAATGGGAGAGATTTAATGAGTTTGGATATGAACTCATGGAAGCACTAAATGTAAGAAGCATGGGGAGAGCTTGAAATCCAATTCCTTCAAAATGACAGGGAACTCGATGTTTACCTAGTAATATTTGTCAATTATATGACAAAATGGGGGAGAAATTAGTAGAAGCTATTAGACATCAAAGCCAATTATGGGGGAGTAATTGGTAAGATTGGAGAAACCTAAGTGCTTGGAGTTTGGGACTTCAAACTCAAAGAAGATTGGGGGAGAAAATCTCCTCAACACTGATAGCTTGGATATGTTATAGGTAGTGTTGGTTTCTAGGAAATCATGGTGTATGGGGGAGCATGAATACAAATCTTGTTTAGTCCATGGATGCACATTTATGTTTTTGGATTAACCCCTCTATTGATTTTCTAGTATTGCTTGCTTATGTACTTGAAAAGGAAAACATGATATGAAGCAAGCTGAACAAAAATATACAAAGATCATACTCTTGTTTTTCCATTTGAATATGTATATGTAACTGATGTAATTTTTGTATTTAAATGTAATGTAATAAGGGTAGGCTTGTATTTGGGTTAGCTTCTAGGTTTTACCATAAAATTGACAAAGGGGGAGATTGTTAGTGCCCCGCCTTTGCCTAGTCCCTAAGGTTGTCAATTCCATGACTCGGGAAAAAGCACTCATTAGAAGCATGAAGAACTCAAGGAGATCAAGAAAGAAGATCATGCTCCACTGGATTGAAGCTCTTCGTTATGGAATCACAAAAAACATGTATGTGGCCTTAGATGACTTTAGGTGGAACCCAAACCTTAGAGAGGACCATCCCTAGGCTTATTTAAACAAAAGATAAAAATCATAAAAAACCTAGAGAGGAAGCTTGATAGTGAATTGGAAGCAAACTTGGAAATATGATTTAAATTCACTGTCAACTCGACCAGTCGTTCTCACCGACCCCTCGGTGGAGACAGGATCGACCCATCATGGTCATAGATTGGTCAGCCAGATTGACAAAGCTTCTGGAACATTGAACTGCTATTCTGGATATGCCTCTGATCGAAAGTCTTGTATGCACCAACCCCTCGATGATGAACTTACCCCCTCGTGGTCAATGACTCGTCGATGATAACTTATGAGTTCTGGAACCTAGAACTCATGTGGACTCTCGAGAAAACAGACATCTCGGTAATTCAAGACCGGTCGAGAGTACCAGGACCGACCCCTCAGTAAAAGACGGCAGTTTGTTCTAGCAAGGACAAGTTTTGGGACATGAAACTCTGTCTGCATGGTGTTGCCCCAAATCGAGACCATCGTATGGACCGACCTCTCTGTGCCATGACTGTCGATCCATCGGCAACACAGACATGTCACCCAGGTATAAATTATGCCATTGGGGGTGTATTCAATGTGCAACAGTCGGGTGGTTGAACGATAATATTTTTAGTCACCGACCCCTCGGTGCACTCGACCTGTCGGTACATGATAGTTTCTAAAATAGGTTGCTTCTTTATAAATACCAATCCTTGTCCAACCGTTTCAAATCCTTTGGCAAATTCGTTGGACCCTCATCATTACCAGTGAGCTTAAACAAAGGCCAACAAAAGGGTCACTCTCTCTCTTGTGCTTACATTTGGAAAATCTAATGCAACCAATCATAGTAATTGAGGTTGTGAAAAGAGAGAGAGGGGAAATGATATACAACTAGGATAGATATTGGTAGAGTCAATTTCCTATTCACCCTGAGATTGTGATTGTTCAACGACGACTACGAGGCGGAACGTTGAGATTAACTCGGGCACACATTGGGTGGATCTTTGAGAAGCACACATCATCAAGAAAGAGCTACAAAAGTATAGTGTTTCTTGGTTTTAATTTTGTTTTAAAATCTTTATCCTGTGAAAGTGGATTAAGGAGGCTTGGCTCCTGAACTAGTATAAAAAATCTAGAGTGTCGTCGCTGACACACATGGTGGGTGGAATGCCCAGCCAATTCAAATAGGTGGAATTTCTATTTCACATGTGGTGGGTGAAATTCCCAGCCGATTGATTGAGGTGGAATTCCTACTCTAATTGTGAGGGTGTAAGTTCCCACTTAGTGAATTTGGGGATAGCTCAAGGTTGAGCTAGTCCTAACAGTGGATGCAGGTTGGCTAACGAAACCACTCTATATCTTGTATCCTTTTGTTTGTGGTGTTAGAATCAATTTCTTGTGTGGATTATAATTACATTTGCTAACACACACGCACTTGATTGAAGTATTTGTTGCACTCTAATTAATCAATCAAGGGTTTTTAAAAGGACCAACGTTTTTAAGATTGAACTATTCAGCCCCCTCCCCCTCTCTAGGGTCAATCGTGTTCTAGCACAAAGGGAGAACTCTCACTACTGATGCACATACTCTCTTGACACAAGCTGAAGAGGATAATTTTTTTCCTTACTTAGCAATTTGAGGCCAGAATATGACCAACTGCGGAGTAATATTCTTATGACTCATCCGCTTACCTCCTTGATTGATGTATGCATTATTATTCAACAAGAAGAAACACGTAAAAAGACTATGAATTTTGATCTATAGCATTCCTCTGTGACAATTGAATCAAATGTCCTCGTGGCTCACAAGAATGACCTTAGAAACACATCTGAGTTTGTGAAGAAGAAAGTTGTTGTTCGCAATAAAGGTCGACTAGAAACATTTCGTTGTGACCATTGTGGCGAAATTGGGCACCCCAAAGATCGTTGGATTTTACATCCTCACCTCAAGCCTACTTTTGAACATAACAAGACAAACCATGCTGCTGTCGTGTACACTTCGACCACTCTGGATCAGTTGAGTCAGCTTCTGCACAATCTCCGTAAGTCTATACCTCCTCCCAGTCTGTCTGCTTCGTCTCATACTGCAGGTAACCTTCAATATTTTCTTACTTCGCAGTCTGATGGTCATTCTTGGATTAAAGATTCTGGAGCCACTAACCATATGGATAATTCTCCTTCTTCGTTGTTTGATTTTTCAAAATAGTCCCGTAAACATAATGTTTCTTTAGCCAATGGATCTATGGTTCCCGTGGTAGAGAGTGGTAAAATCGATTTCTTTTCTCATAGTGTCCCCTCCACTGCTCTGGTTGTTCCTTCGTTTTCAACTCAACTCTTGTCTGTTGGAAAAATTACTAATTCTTTAAATAGTGATGTTATTTTCTCTCCTAACTCTGTCGTCTTTCAGGATCGCATGTCAAAGAAGATGATTGATGAAGGCACATATTCCAATGGGCTATACATAGGCCTACCATACCAAGGAATTCACAGAGGGTCACAGACTGCATCAATGACTTGGACATCCTTCAAGTAGTATTTTGTCATGTCTTTTTCCATCTGTTTTTATTCTGTCTAGTGTTTGTGATATCTGTCAATTTTCTAAACAAACACGTTTACCATTTGTTTCTTCTATGTCTGAGTCTGTTGATTGTTTTGACCTGATTCATTATGATTTATGGAGTGCTCCATCTGATTCATATGATGGATATAAATACTTTGTGTTATTTATTGATGATCGTTCGAGTGATACTTGGTTATATTTGCTCAAATAAAAAACTGAGATGTTATCCGTTTTTAAAGTGTTTCATAATATGGTAGTTACTCAATTTAATGTCAAAATTAAGTTTTCCAAGCGATAATGGTACAAAAATACCAATGCTTCTTTCTCTGACTATATTCGTAGCCAAGGAATTATTCATCAAACCAGTTATGTCGGAACGCCATAATAGAATGGTGTCGCTGAGAGGAAAAATCGACATATCATGGAAGTTGCTCGGGCTCTTATGTTTCAGATGCATGTTCCAAAAAGATATTGGTCTCATGGAGTTTTAACAGCAACATATTTGATTAATAGACTTCCTAGTCGTGTAATCAACTTTAAATCACCATTGGAAGTCTTGTAAAATCGTCAGATCGACGTATCTCATTTACAAGTGTTTGGTTGTGTCTGTTATGTGCATCTACAAATAGTTCACCATGATAAGTTGGATCCTCGCTCTACTTGGTGTGCATTTTTTGGATATTCTTCCACAAAAAAAGGTATGCATGTTACGATATGATATCTCGGAAGATTATTGTTTCTTGTGATTTGTACTTTGTTGAGTCTGAATCCTACTTTCAAGGTCAAAGTGATGCTGGAAATTGTTCTCAGGGGGAGTATTTGTCTGATTTGGTACCGTTTCCAACTGTAACTGATGATGCCTTTCCTGTCACTCCTGCTATAGAGGTTATATCTCCAGAAAATGATTCAAACGTCATAGCCACTCCTGATAAAGTGGTTATAGCTCCAGAAAATGAGCGAATTTCTACAAGTGAAATAACAATGCCTTAAATATCGGCACCTTCTCAAACCCAACGAAGATGGAGTTGAGAGACTCGTCCTCCGGGAAAATTGAATTATTTTTTCACTTACCATGTTGTATCCCACCATATATAGGATTATTTGACATATGCTAATGTTAGCCGGTCTCATTTTGCCTTCTTGAGTGCCGTAGCCAGTGATCAAGAGCCAAAGACCTTCCCAGAAGCTAAGTCCATTCCTATTTGGAAAATGCTATGAAAAAAGAATTGCAAGCACTTAATGAGAATCAAATAAGGAATATTGTTAAATTACCTCCAGGAAAGAAAATTAAATATAAGAGTGATAGAACAGTAGAACGACACAAAGCAAGACTTGTTGCCATAGGTTTTATCCAAACATATCGAGAAGATTATAAAGAGACATTTGCTCCATTGGCAAAGATGAACATGTTCCGAGTACTTCTCTCTTTGGCAGTGAATCATGGTTGGGAATTATTCCAGATGGATGTGAAAAATGCGTTCCTACATGGAGATTTAGAATAAGAAGTTTAGATGAGTGTTCCACCTAGTCATCCGCAAGAATCTAAAGTCAGTTATGTGTGTAGACTGAAAAAGGTCATATATGGGCTTAAGCAATCTCCTCATGCCTGGTATGCTAAGCTCAATTTTGTCCTCATGAATAAGGCTTAAAAGGAGTGTTGTTGATTCCTCCACGTTTGTCAAGAAAGGTGTGTCTGGAACAACTATTTTTTAGTTAATGTTGATGATATTGTATCAGTGGTGATGATCAAAATGAAATTTCAAGGCTTAAGTCTCTGCAGAACAAGAAATTCGCCATCAAAGATCTAGGCGTGTTAAAATATTTTCTTGGATTAGAAGTTGCATACTTAAAAAAGGGTATATTTCTTAATCAATGAAAATATGTGTTGCACATGTTACAGGATATTGGAAAGTTGGAGATTAAAACATCAGATACTCCAACTGACAGTGGTGGTAAGCTTGGTGACGATGGTGAATCGTTGTCTGATATTGGTCAGTTCTAAAGATTAGTTGGTAAATTGATTTATCTAATCATTACTCGGCCAGATATTTCGTATGCAGTTAGTTTAGTCAGTCGATTTATGCATGCACCAACAATTGCTCACATGAATGTCGTCATCAGAATTTTACATTAGTTGAAAGGTTCACGTGGAAAGGTATATGGATGCGCAGGCATGGACATTGATCTATTACCGCTTACACAGATGTTGATTGGGCAGGATGCCCTATTGACCGAAGGTCCACTACAGGCTATTGTACTTTGTTGGAGGTAACTTTGTAACATGAAAGACAAAGAAATAGAATGTTGTTGCTCGATCAAGTGCAGAAGCAAAGTACCGCTCTATGGCTTCAGAAACTAATGAAATTATTTGGCTTCGAGCTTTGTTACAGGATTTGGGTTTTGATTCAGCGCAACCAACACAAATATTTTTTGATAATCAGGCTACAATTCACATTGCTTCAAATCCAGTTTTTCGTGAGCGAACTAAACACATTGAGGTGGACTATCACTTTGTTCGAGAGTGTTAGTGCCTCGGCTTGGCCGAGTCTCTGTTTGTCAATTCCATGACTCGAGAAGAAGCACTTGTTAAAAGAAGCTTGAATACTCATGATGATCAAGGAAGAAGATCATGCTCCACCGAAGGCTCAAAGCTCATCGTAAAGGTAATATGTGTTATGGTCATAGATGACCTTAGGTGGAACCCATGCCTAAGAGAAGGACTATCCCTAGCTTAATTGAACAAATGGTAAAATCATATAAGGCCTAGAAAGGTTATTGTACAGTGAATTGGAAATAAACTTAAAAAATGAATTATGTTCACTGCAGCTCGACCAGTCTATCTCATTGACCCCTCGGTGGAGACAAGACCAACCCATAGTGGTAAAGGGCTGGTCGACCAGTTTCACATAGGTTCTGAAACTTAAAACTATCATTCTGAGAATGCCTCTGACCGAGAGTCTCGTATGCACCGACCCCTCGGTGATGAACTTAATCGACCCCTCATGGTCGACGACTCATCCATAAAAGAATTATGTGTCCTTGACTATGAACCAAAGTAGGCTCTCGAGAAAACAAACATCTCGATGATTCAAGACCTATCGAGAGTAACAGGACCGACCCCTCGGTAAAGGGTGATAGGTTGGTCTAGGTTTGACTAGTTTCTATCTTGAGACTCTGTCAGCATGAACTTAGCCCAGATCGAGCCTCTCGTGTGGACCGACCCATCGGTGCCATGGCTGTCGACCCATTGGCGACACCGACATGTCGACCGGGAAGTAATTATACCGTTGGGAGTGCATTTAATGTGTAACGGTCGGGTGGTTGAACAGTAATAAATATGAACACCGACCCATCGGTGCCACCGACCTGTAGGTCCTGGACAGTCCAAATGACCGTTAAGATTTCTCTATAATATGAATATTATGACCATTTGGACATCTTCCCTGAACTGAGAAAAATCATACACTCTGAGAAACGATCAACTCTTTTGTGCCTATACCAAAAATCAAATACCCAATCTTAGATTAAAGATTGTGAGAGAGAAAGAAAAAATAGAAGATACAACATCTACTAGGACATGAACCAATTATCATATTCTTATTGAAACTGTGATTGTTATATGACGTCTAAAAGAAAGAGCGTCATCACAACTTGAGTGAATCTTTGAGAAGCAAACATCATCAACGAGAAAGAGCTTTAAGGCAAGTGTTTCTTGGTTTTAACTTTGATTTTAAAACCTGTAACCCGAAAGTGGATTAAGAAGAAGTACTTCGGAACCACTATAAAAAACTCTAGAGCGTCATCTCTGGCACAATGATGGGTGGAAGTCCCAGCCGATTGAGTGAGGTGGACCTCCTACCCTATTTGTGAAGGTGTAAGTCCCCACTTAGTAAATTTGGGGATTGCTCAAGGTTGGACGAGTCCTAACAGTGGATACAGGTTGGTTAACCGAACAACTTTATATTGTGTGTCCTTGAGATTGTGGTGTTAGAGAAAACTTCTTGTGTTGATTGTTCAATCACTTTTGCTAACACACTTACTTGATTATTGTATCAGCCACACTTAGACTAATCAATCAAGTGAATTTTAAAAAGGGACAACAATTTGAGATTGACCTATTCACACCCCCCCTCTCACTCCCTCCCCCCCCCCCCCCCTCAACCACCACTACTCTAGGATCAATCGTGTACTAGCACAATGGGAGTCAATTGGTATAAAAAAAAGGTTCTCTACATATTTGGATTTAATCATCCAAGTTGAACTGTGCTAGAACAACATCATAGGTACTCGTTTTTATCTATTGTTTGTTTATTCTTATCTGAAAACAAAATAAAAAATATGAATGCATACCATGATAAAAAATAATTGGACCTCTATTCAAAATTAGTCTTTTGGGTTTTCTTGTACAACTTTTAAGAATTCAACAGAAGATTCCACTTTCAGTAACAAATTAAAGAATTAGGAGAAATGTGAAAAATTGAAATGTTTCATAACCTCTGTGGGTAATGATCAAGAGGGATACTCAAGTGTAGATGAGGATAGTACAGAAAATCTTGATAAGGAAGGTGAACTTCAAGAATCTTACAACGCTCTGTATTTGGAAAGTGAGAAGTTGGCAAAGAAGGTAGACATGTTTAAATCTGAAAAATTAAATCTTGCAAACCAACTAGAAGTCTTGAGGAAGGACTATAGCTCTCTCATTTTAGAGGTAAAATCTTCAAATGAAGAAGTTTTGAAAATCAAAGAAATTGAAGTATTTCTTCAAGAATCATTGAAAAGACAAAGGGATGACATCAAGTTACTGAGTAACACCAAACAAAATCTTGAAAAACATGTGGTTGAACTAATTATAGAAGTGTATGACTTAAGAAACTATAAAGAAAAGTTTTATGATAAATTTACCCAAGGCGAAGAAAAACTGGAAAGACTTTTAAAAATTGGTAAAAGGTTTGGTGACAGGTCAGGTCTCGGTTCTCTGGGAACCAATGAACTTATCAACCAAAGGGTGTTTGTTAAGGGACACGTGTTTAAAACTCACAAGGGTAGGTGTTTCTATTGCCATAAGTTTGGACATTACTTAATAGAATGTAATATTAGAAAAAGGCACATTGAGAATAAAGGCCAAAGACAAACTACCGATCTCAATGTTAGAAGATACTTCCGAAGCACTAAGGTAAACTTTAAAAGATACCCACCAATACCAAATAGTAAGATTCTTCAAATGAAAATGAACCCAAGGGAGGACCACTTGTTGAGACAACTCAGCAAAGTTTTGAAGAGATTAAGATATCCAATGTTTGGACCTCCAAGAATTGCCCGAAGAAATGTGTATAAGAGCCCAAACTCAACCAATTTGGCTCCTAGAAGATAGACCGTGACTCATGTTTTGTTTTGCTTTAAGACTCACTTACATATCTTAGACCATTACAAATAACTTCACAAGAGATCATGTGAGTTCACATAGCACAAAATGTTGTGACATAAGGAGAGAAAAATTAACTTACTACAAGTCTAGAATGTACTCTTCCTAGATATAATATATATTCTACTTGGAAAGCCATACATTTCATTCATATTTTGAAGTGTATATCTATTGGAATGATAATTTGTGATTATGTTTACATTTAATTATTTGATGAGTTATGTGTGGCATATCTATGCACTGAAATATATCCAAGTATACCGTCTTTAGAATAGAAATCCATCAAATTACACATAATCAAGGATGATTGCTCTGCAATTTGTACCTCTCGGTATGCTTGACAAGTTGATAAATAGACTGGTTGGGGTGACAGACATGTCGACATTGTGCTAAATCAAGAACTGTTAAAAAAGGGGAAATGTAGAAGAAGCTGACTTGTCGAATGGAGCCGACACGACATGTCGGTTGGACGGAAAAACATAAGTTAAAAAGATATTTTCCGTGAAAACAAAATCAATTCGAATTCATCTCTCTCTCTCTCCCGCTAATGCTCTAGCGGAGCTCTTCTCTTCCTCCCATGCCCTAGACCAGTTGGTAAACCTCTCGGAGCATTTTCACATAGTAAAAGCATAGGATTTTTGCTCCTCTTCTCTCTAGAAACCAAAGTATCGCATGATTTCTTATGATCAGGTAATCTCAAAAACTCCTCCCTCCTCATTTTTTCTTTATTTCGGAATTACCCAAGCAAACCATGCCAAAAATAAAAGCTCCTAAGAGATTACGAACTCCTGTTGTGGAGGAACAAGCTAGGGTTAGCTCTCCACCTCCCAAGAGACCAAAACCTGCTAGGGTAAAAACGACTGCTGCCTCAAGACTAGGGCTGCAACTCGGGTTGGGCGGGTCGGGTTTTAATAAACCCAACCCTAACCCATGTCACAACACATTGAACCCGACCAGACCTAACCCGAATTAAAAACCCGATTTAGTCAACCCGACCCGACCCGAGTTTGTAATACCTTCAACCCGAGCTGGCCCGACCTAACCTGACCCTACTGTCACCCTCCTTTTAGCTCTGTTTGGATGCATGGAAAGGGAAGCACTTTCATGAAAGTAACCATTTTCTAACACAAATTAGTAATGGCTTAAGCAAAAGTTGTATAAAATCCACAGGAACCAATACCTAAACATCCACAGATTTATAAACAAAAGTTGTATAAAGAAAAAAAAGAAGCACAAAATATGAAAAAAAAAAAAAACCCAGATCAGAAAGAGAAAAGGAGAAGTGGGTTTTGAACTGTGTCCCAAATCTGGGCTTTGATCACCTTGCATAAATCAACCTTCAAGCTCCAAGATGCGAACTAGACGCCGATGGTGGACTTGGACTCGAGGATGAACTCGTTTCTAGTGAATCTTGAGAGCAAATTCGACTCCCGACTCCCAAATAAAATAGAGAAACTCACCTAGGTCCGGCTGGGAAGAAGAAAAATAATAAGGAAGGGGATTACAGCTAGGCCGAGAGATAGAGGTGAAGAAGAGGCATAACGGCAATGAGATTGGGAGAGGGAGAAAAAAAACTCGCCAACGCTCTAAGGCTGAAAAAAACGAATGATATTAGGGTTTGAGGGTGGAGGAATGGAGGTTTTTATATTAAGTTAAAGAAATTTCGGGTTGGGTCGGGTCGGGTTGAAATTTAAAGACCTTAACCCAACCCGACCCGAATTTTGTGTGGGTTTTTCTTTTCTCAACCCGACCTGACCCTACGGCCCGACTCTTGTAACCCAACCCGCATGATTTCTCGGGTTGGGTCATGCGGGTCGGGCCAAAACCCGACCCGAGTTGCAGCCCTACTCAAGACCAGGCCATGTTCCTATAAGATTTAGGGATTCAACTCTGAGAATACTCCTCTGGATAAGCTACCCTGTGTCAGATCCAAGTCAGTACGGCAAATGCATTCTCAAATCCCATCTATAAGTGTAAAAGAACCAGCTGCCCAAGACCAAAATGACCAGGAAGAAGTCAGAGAAGAAGGGGGTATGGAATAAGAAGAAGAGAGCACCGAAGTTAGGATTGGAGAAGAAGTTAGGGCTTTTGGGATAAGTGATGAGAAAGGAGAATCATCAGATGAAAAGGAACCGGTCCCTACCTTCAACTCTTAGTTTGACATAGATGCTTTAAAGACTTTAACATAGAACGAACTAGTTGTGCAACTGATCTGCATATATGTGGGGCTATGCAATTATTACAAGACATGGGCTGGTCAAATTTGGTGCATTGGGGTGGAAAAATGTATACTTCCTTGGCCATGAGAATGTACTGCTCAATCAAGGATGACTCAAAAACAAACTTCGTCAAAATCTTATTAAAAAATGGAGAATCAGTACGAGTCTCTCCTCAGCTTGTCTCTGAACTTATTGGGATTCCTCTTGACCCAAATGCTCTACCCATCATTCCTCTAAAGATAGAAGTGACAGAGCAAAAAAAATTTGCCAAAATGTTGTGTGGCAAATAAGTGGAGTGGAAGAAAAATATATGGATCAGAAGTGCAAACTTGTAACCATGATACAAAGTTCTCAATCTTCTTTTCAGCTATAATCTATATCTTAGACATGGGAACAGAGTTGATTTAAATCCTCCCATGATTATACTCCTAGACAGAGTTGCTCGCAAAAAGAAATTTTGTCTGTCTAGATGTATCATTCTATCTCTCAGTACTGGAAATCAGCAAGGAATGGATATCCTTCCTTCTGCTATCTTATGTCTAAACTGGCTGAGCACTTCAAAATCAAGCCAACAAAAAGGGAAGTATCAAGATCCACCAGATCCATTGACGTGGCCATTCTTCAAAAAAGCCTCACTAAAAGATTAGCTGACTCCTTCTTTGGGGACATTAATCCTTCTTCTTCTGACTATCCTGTATTTGAAGAACCTAAATAAGAAGAAGAAGAGAAAGAACAAGAGGAAGAAGAAGAAGCAGATACAGCTCAAACATCCAGATTAAAAGCTATAGAGGATCAGCTCAGTCATCAAAGTAAGCTGCTCGCAGACATTGCAAACAAACAAGATGGGCATGATCATCTCCTGAATCAACTCTTCGCTGCCATAACTTCTCTCACTTACAGTCAGTCTTCTATTCACTCAAATCCTCAGCCCTCTACCTTTGCTCTTCCTTCATCCCCTCATGGTGCTGAAAAATTTAAACTTCTATTAAGTCTGGATGTGTAAACACTAAGCACCTTTTGTGTAAACTTTTTTCTGTGCATTAATGTTGGGGTGTGCTATGGTTAGTATGTGTATTAATATGTTTTACTGTCTTTTATCCTTTATGTTGAACATGACTTTGCTAAATAGACTAACATGCTGGCTTAGATGAGTTGGTTTTGTATTGGCATGTTAGATCAGAATACACACATCTTGGAGAATGGGGAAGCACAAAATATGTGAATTAGCTTGGAGAAAAATCAGCTTAGGGATAGCTGAGTTTGTGAGGGAGCTGAGAAGAAAAAACTAAGAAGATAACTTAGAGAATGGGAGAGGAAACTTGAAAAAGCTAGGAACATTAGCCTCATCCAAAAGCTTGATGCACGAAAAGTGTGCACTAATCCATGGGGTGAACCATGATTGAGATTCAATGCTTCAGCACCAATACAAGAAGTTATGGGGGAGTGCTTATTCTACTAACACTTTGTCAATTTTGACAAAATGGGGGAGATTTTAGTAGAAGCTATGGGTTGTATGATGAATGGGGGAGTATGAACACTAAACTTGTTTAGTCCATGTTAGCTTCTATGTTTTTGGGACAAACTTCTTTAATGATTATCTAGTGTTCCTTGCTTTATGTGCTTGAACAGGAAAATATAGAAAGAAGCAAGCTGAGCAAAGAATATGAAGGTCATAGCCTTGTTGCCCATTTGAATAATATGCATCTAATTGATGAAAAATTGTGTATTCAAATGTGTTGCAAAAAAGGTGGGCTTGTAATTGGGTTAGCTTCTAGGTTTTGTCATGAAATTGACAAAGGGGGAGATTGTTAGTGCCTCGGCTTGGCCGAGTCCCTGTTTGTCAATTCCATGACTCGGGAAGAAGCACTTGCTAAAAGAAGCTTGAAGACTCATGATGATCAAGAAGAAGATCATGTTCCACCAAAGGCTCAATGCTCATTGTAAAGGCAATATGTATTATGATCATAGATGACCTTAGGTGGAACCCATACCTAAGAGAAGGACTATCCCTAGGCTTAGTTGAAGAAATGGTAAAATCATATAAGGCCTAGAAAGGTTACTGCACAGTGAATTGGAAATAAACTTAAAAAATGAATTATGTTCACTGCAGCTCGACCAGTCTATCTCACCGACCCCTCGGTGGAGACAAGACCGACCCATTGTGGTCAAGGACTGGTCGGTCAGTTTCACATAGGTTCTGGAACTTAAAACTATCATTCGGAGAATGCCTCTGACTGAGAGTTTCGTATGCACCAACCCCTTGGTGATGAACTTAATCGACCCCTCGTGGTCGATGACTCATCGGTAAAAGAGTTATGTGTCCTGAATTATGAACCAAAATAGGCTCTTTAGAAAACAGACATCTCGGTGATTCTAGACCAATCAAGAGTAACAGGACCGACCCCTCAGTAAAGGGCGACAGGTCGGTCTAGGTTTGACTAGTTTCTGTCTTAAGACTATGTCAGCATGAAGTTGACCCAGATCGAGCCTCTCGTGTGGACCGACCCATCGGTGCCATGACTGTCGAGCCATCGGTGACACCGACATGTTGACCGGGAAGTAATTATGCTGTTGGGAGTGCATTTAATGCGCAACGGTCGGGTGGTTGAACGGTAATAAATATGAACACCGACCTGTCGGTACTGGACAGTCCAAATGACCTTTAAGACGTCTCTATAAATATGAATATTGTATGATCATTTATACATTTTCCCTGAAATGAGAAAAATTATATACTTTGAGGAACGATCAGCTCTCTTGTGCCTATACCAAAAATTAAATACCCAATCTTAGATTAAAGATTGTGAGAGAGAAAGAAACAAGAGAAGATACAACATCTAGTAGGACATGAACCAATTATCCTAGTCTTATTGAAACTGTGATTGCTATACGACGTCTACAAGAAAGAGCGTCATCACAACTTGAGAGATTCTTTGAGAAGCAACATCATCAATGAGAAGGAGCTTTAAGGCAAGTCCTTCTTGGTTTTAACTTTGCTTTTAAAACCTTCAACCCGAAAGTGGATTAAGGAGAGATACTCTGGAACCACTGTAAAAAAATCTAAAGCGTCGTCTCTGGGACAGTGGTGGGTGGAAGTCCCAGCCGATTGAGTGAGGTGGAAGTCCTACTCGATTTGTGAGGGTGTAAGTCCCCACATAGTAAATTTGGGATAGCTCAAGGTTGGGCGACAGTGGATGTAGGTTGGTTAACCGAACCACTTTATATTGTGTGTCCTTGAGATTGTGGTGTTAGAGCTAACTTCTTGTGTTGATTGTTCAATCACTTTTGCTAACACACTTACTTGATTATTGTATCAGTCAAACTTAAACTAATCAATCAAGTTAATTTTAAAAAGGGACAACAATGTGAGATTGACCTATTCACCCCCCCCCCCCCCCTTCCCTCCTTCTAGGATCAATCGTGTACTAGCACATTGGGAATTTCAGAGAGATTTTGCAAGCTAATGTCATTTCTACCCCGTTTGTTCACAATGATCAACAATTAGCAGATATCTTCACGAAGAGTCTTCCTGCTGCCAAGTTTAAGGAGATATTGTCAAAGTTGGGCTCCATTGATATTTTTGTACCAACTTGACGGGGAGTGTTGTTTTGAAGAGAGAGAGATAAAGTAGGGCTAAGACTCCTAATGCATTTAGAACTACTTTATTTTCTTTATAAATATAGAGCATATGTATTTTGTAAGATACAATAACTCAATAATAAACCTCTCTCTTTCTCCGTGGTTTCTTCCCTTAGGGGTTTTCCATGTAAATCTCCTTTGTTTGTGTTGTTTATGATTATTATCATTATGTGTGGAGTATATTTCTACAAATACTATCATTGTGAACTTTGAATTCTTGATTTTATTTTGCAGGTGGTTGTGGAGACAATGTTTTCAGCTATATTACATTGTTCGTCTCAATTTTGATGGCCAGAAGATACAACCTAGGAAATCGACGAGAAAAAGATGAGGACAGGTTCAATTCCATCCCATGCTAGCATAAACAACATGTTGAAGCTGGTGATTAGGTACAATCCTTAAGGGAAGAGATACGAGAGATACATGACATACTTGGCAATGTCACTTGAGAACTGACAACTTTGTAGACAGAAAGACGGTAGAGGATCCATGCACACTGTAGATCACCCTCTTTTAGATCCAAAACCTCTAGAACTACATTTCGTGAATCTTCAGAGGAAGATGACGAAAGACTGGCCCACCATCACAGACATAGGCCTAGACATGATATGTGATACCCACTTCCCCCAACCAGATGTGGGAAAGTGAAAAGTCCCACATCGGTTGGGAGGATGAGAGAGATGGGGCTTTTAAGTGGCCAAAGCCCCTTGACCTTGTAAAACGCGTTTTGAGCTGGGCCACGTGGGCCCGGGCCCAAATGCAAAACCGTGCGGGTTGAGCTGTGTACGAGGCCCAAAGCGGACAATATCTTACTGAGTCAAGCCCTAAGCCCTATTGTCGGGTCGGGTCGTTACAAATATGGTATCAGAGCCGAGTTCAACACTCAGACTGTGTGGGCCTATCATACTTCCCTGGAGTTGTCAAGTGGACTGGAGTCGAGCCGGGGACGGCTCGAGGCTTTAGGGAGGGTGATTGTGATACCCACTTCCCCCAACCAGATGTGGGAAAGTGAAAAGTCCCACATCGGTTGGGAGGATGAGAGAGATGGGGCTTTTAAGTGGCCAAAGCCCCTTGACCTTGTAAGACGCGTTTTGGGCCGGGCCACATGGGCCCGGGCCCAAATGCAAAACCATACGGGTTTGAGCTGTGTGCGAGGCCCAAAGCGGACAATAACTTACTGAGTCAAGCCCTAAGCCCTGTTGTCGGGTTGGGTCGTTACATGATATCACATGGATGGAGAGAAGAAATCATAGGGATGAAGAGTCCTTCAACATCAAGTACGACATCCTTGAGTACTCTAGAGATACATACAGGAGAACAGTTCATTTCTCCTTGAGTACTCTAGAGATACATACAGGAGAACAGTTCATTTCTAGAAGGTCGAGATTAGGAAATGAAGAGCCAACTTGACTAGCAAGACGACCATTTTTTCCAGCAAATGCACCATAGAAAAGGGTTTGTTTTTCCAGAGTAGACCCCAGAAGCCTAACCAGCCAACCACCTTGGACCAGAGAAACAAAATCAAGGTAATCTGCTTCAAGTGCAATAGAATAATGGGACACTTGATCTCTTAGTGTCTGAACAAGCCAATACACTTGGCATAGGAGGACAATGATGATCTAGCGGAAGCGCAGCAAAGTAACCGTGATTCCCTAAATGAGAAAGATATCATTTGTGGGGATTTTGGTGATAACATAGTGATCTAGCATTCTCCCATTACATTGAAGGAAGTGGTAAAAGAATTAATAGAAATAGCATCCAAGAGTGTGGAGCTCTTGGAATAGATCCATGAGAAACCTAACACTCCCTCTCCGACGAAAGATACATTTTCTCTAACCCAACAAGATAAAGGTCAAAGTGTTGAGATGACCATGGCCACATTTGACTACGTTTCAGATGATATAAACGATGTTGTTGTCAAAGAGACAACAACTAAACAGTTAAGGAAGAATCCTAAGTCCGTGATGTAGCAACATGAAGATGTTGCGAGTGTCCTTGCTACATCAGGCAAGGAGTGGTCCGTACGAGTGCATGCATTGGGGGCAATAGACGAAAAGCATCATGAGAACACGGATATCATTATTCAACCTTATTTGGATCCAGTTTCGGAAGGACACTTGACTCAGTTTGCCAAGGTCAACATCTCATTACTCCTGGGAAGCATCGACACCACTATAGGTACAACAATTTGGCAAGAGAGCCATGGCCGACAACCGGATGCAATTTAGGAGAAGCTACATATGAGAATTCACTCTCCACCCCTCCTAAACTTAAGGGCGAGTTTTCTTCAAGATGGAGGATATGATAAGAGCATTACATTGAAACTTAAGAAAAATGTATGGTTTCTTGTTGTTCAGATATAGACCCAAGAGAGAAGGGGTGAATTGGGTCAATGCATACTTTTTCAGCTTTAATAAAAAATTACACAAGATTGAAAGAGAAAGATTAAGATATAACAATTAAAAACAGTTGGTCAAGTTAGATTGTCCTGGAGGGGGTGAATAGGACAATTGCGATTGTCCTAGAGGGGGGTGAATAGGACAATTGCGGAATTTTAAATTTCTTTAAAACTTTGGTCAATTAAAATTGGATCTTTACTAATTAATCCAATTGATCTTCCAAAATATTGAGATTTACAATAAATAACAAATGTGAAGTGAAATCTCAACAAATACAATTTCACCAAACAAGTGTGCTAGAAATATAAGAAATAAACACAAATACACAAAGTAAGGCGAGGGGTGAGAAGAGATGGAAAATCTTAACACAAGGATTTTTACGTGGTTCGGTAACCTTGCCTACATCCAGCCTCAAGTACACCACTTGAGGATTCCACAAACTTCTCCTTTGAGGGTGGAGAAGAAACCTATTACAACATTGATCTCTTTCACGGGTAAAGATTGAACCTATACAACGCTTGATCTTCTTCACGGGTGAAGATCACACTGATAAAGCTCAAAAAAGAAAACACTCTTCTCTCCTTACAAGGGTTACACCAACCCTATAGAAATTACACAATGATAGAAAGAATTTGAGTTTTAGAAAAATACCAAGCACGCTTGCCTCTTGATGCTCGAAGTGTCTTTGGCACGTTCTTGAAGATCCTCCCCTTTTCTTCGCTTCTTTGATGAAGTGTAGATGCTCCAATGATGCCCAACCAAGATGTAGGAGAAGAGATTTAGAGATGTTATAAGGTTTACCTATAAATACAATTTATCCCTAAATGTTCTCTCAAATACACACCCAAGAGTGAGCCTAAGACGCTCAAGATTTGCCTATGAGAGCTTTGAGTGTGAGTGAGATTGAGTTCAAGAACTTTGGTAATCTAACTATGGAGTTTTAGTGCTCTTGAAATGATTGAGATTATTGGAGAATGTTAAAGAAGGTTTTTTTATCAAGAATCAACCTTTGGAATGCCTAAGGTCATACGTTTAAAGCCCTCTTGAAGATATGACCGTTGGAAGTCGAAGTCACAAGCATAAAGCCTTTAAAAACTTCTCGTTGCGATTTCAGTCGACTGAACTTGAAGATTCAGTTTACTGAAATGGCCAGAAATGACCATTGAAACCTTTGGGCACAATTCAGTCGACTGAAAACAAGATTCAGTTGACGGAATCTCATCTAAGGTTGAAAAGACCAATCTGCAGCATTTTCAGTAGACTGAACATGAAGTTCAGCCGACTGAATCTCGGTAGTTTTGTACACCTCCACTAAAACGACCATAACTTGGATTCTCGAACTCGGTTTTGGAGTTCTTAGGCTCTTTGGAAAGCCCATTAAGAGATATATATACTCACCAAATTTGGTCCAATTTGAAGTCCATCTGTTATCTCCAATAATCTCTCAAAGTGAGGGTATATGACAAAACTGTTTGATCTGTTTTGCACCCTTTCATTGAAATGCTATACATTTCCAAATTAAGTGTTCTTGGGCTCGTTGGAAAGATCATTGAGAGATATATATACTCACAAAATTTGGTCAAATTTAAAGTATATTTGATACCTCAAATAATCTCTCAAAATGAGGGTATATGATAAAACTGTTTTGTTCTATTTTACACCCTTTCATTGTAATGCTCATAACTTGAGCTATATATTTTCGAATTGGGTGTTATTTGACCTTTTGAAAGCTCTTTTAGTGCTCTATCAAATCATTAAAATTTTACTAATACTTGGGAACATTTTATAAAAGAAAAAGCTTGCCCAAAATAGAGTAAAATTCACCTAACCTAATAAATCCAAATTAGTCCAACCAAATTCTAAGTTATGGATCCTAAGGTTTGTCCCAATGGTAATTCTAGGTCTTCTAAGTCATTTCTAAGGTCCAAATGCCTGTTATAGTTGACATTCATGAAGTTCTTCCGATTTCGGTTCAATACCTTCCAAATGACGTGTCTTCTGAAGCTTCAAACTTTATTTGACTATATAGGTCTTCCAGAGGCATGGTCTTGATAAGTGAACAAGGTCAAGACAAGTCACACAAATTGATAACTCATGACTCAGTCGGACACAGTCATAGAATTGACAACTCAGTCTGACTCAGAGGAGGCAGATTTAACTTTTAGGCCAACAAAAACAAAAACAATAGAAGAGATGGAGAATTTGACTCAGTGAATTAACGAGGTTCGACTCCCTGCATACGCCATCGCCTTAAGCTCCCCGCTTAAGGATTCAAATCCACTATTGTTTCTCCTTCTTTGGCTAGAGAACAAACCAAGTGCAAGAGTTCCCAGTTCTTACTTTCAGCTCACAAGTAAAAGACACTCCTTCAACAAACATGGTATTGTCAACCCTTTACAATCAAATATTTTACAAGAGTAGTAATGATAGCAGTGTAAGCACAAGGTAACTCTCTCAATGTAAGAGTGAGGCTCTCTCTAAGAGTTACTTAGTAGTAGAATACAAAGGCACAAAGTATGAATTTTAGGAGTTGGAGTATTTTGAACTCTAAGGTTTGTGAATGATCAATATCAAGATTTGGAAGTGTTAATAAAGATTGGAAGAAGTTATTCAAATTGAATTAAGGCCCCAATATATAATAGAATTAAATTCGTGGCCTTCAAAAGCATTTAATGCCCATAAAAGAGTCATTTTTCACACATTTAATGTGAAGAAAAATAGTCGTCACCGTAATGAGTCGACATGTATGTCGACTGAATTTTCATTTTGAACTAAGAGTCGAAAATTGAGTCGACCAATAGGTTCACATCTGTCATGACTCATAGTATTCACAACGGTTAAGTTTATAGAGAATCTGAGCTCTGAAACTAGTTTTTGCCCAAATAATTACTCGTGAAGGGGGAGAATTGGGTATTATGACAAAAAAATTCTACCTTCTATTGATTTACTCAAATTCGAAGCAAGACGAAAATAAACAATAAGCACAACTAAACAAATGAAACAAGTGAGAAGAGATAGGATAGAGCCCGTCGATTTAGCGAGGCTCGAATATACCCGCCTACGTCCTCAACTCAAGAGAGCCCCTTGAGATTTGAAACACACTAGATTTTCTCTTTAATGGTGGAGAATAAATTGATACAAATACTCTCTTCGGGTGGAGAGAGACCCACTCACAAATTTGAAGTAGAAGACACTCTTCTTTTTCAATAAGGTTGTACTCACCCTTTACAAAGATCAATCTCTCAATAAATGATACTACAATCGAAGCTCTTAGAATAACTCTCAAGTATATGAAAGTGATTTAGCCTAAGAGGTAATCAATCAAGGAATCACAATAGCTCAAGTAGTAATATGAAAGTGATTTTGGGCTTTTGAGCAATGGAAGTAAGGGAACAATCAATTCTCAATATTGGAATTAGTTTAGGTTGTTCATAAATGGTCATATATATATATATATATATATATATATATATATATATATATATATATATATATATATATATATGGAAATTCAAATTCAAGACTTTCGGAGCCTCATTTAATGCAAATACGACCGTTGGGAACCGCATTTAATACTGTCAAAATAGAGTCGTTACCGTGCATTTGGTCTACTGAACTGTACTTCGGTCTTTGACAATTCCTAGATGAATAATCAAAATTGATGAAACTGATAGTACGTACCAAGGTATCGATTGTCCGTATTTATTAGAGACCACAGCACTTATACAGTTATGCATATCAGTCGATCGAACATTTATACGTTCATCCAAATTTATCAGAGAGCAAAAGGTCTTTTTTGATAGCTCAATTAACTTGATCATACTTTTAGTGGTCGTTTGGATGCTCAGAGACATATGTATGTGTTGGCCTAAAATTTAAATATGTTTCCCCAATGTTAGATTGAGTTTTCGATTCCGTGATTGAGTCATGAGTTGTCAATGTCTACGACTGAATCATGATTGTGTCCGAGTGTCCTAAACCTTGCCTCTGGAAGACCTAAAAAGTCAAATCAAATTTGAAGCTTCAGAAGCAGTGAAGATTGGAAGGAATTGCTCCAAACTGTAACGCCTCGCCCTTTTCCACCCTTCCGAAAATCAGAGTCTAACCTTTTTTTTTTTATAAATAAGTAAAGTGGAAGAGTGCGGGGAGCATCACGACGAGAGCTAAGTCCGGACTTCTAAAGTCCGACCCTTAACTGGCCAACCATACGTGTGCGTGGACCAAGTCTACTAAAATAGTTCACACGTACTCAAACTAACTTGCGGAATAAAACATATATGCGGAATAACAATAGGATAACAATCCTATTCCAAATGAGATAGCAAAGTACATCCATTACTTAATTAATATTAACATAACTTAAATATCCAAACATTAACCATCCAAACCATGACAAATAAATCTACGTTATTATAATTCTGAATAACATAAACAACATATGGATTAATCATCCAAGCACAAATCCAAGCTCCCTTCCGTTCCCTTCCTGTGTCATCCACTAGGGTAGAAGTAGGGCGTTAGACAACGCACCCAGTAGGTATTCCGATTAGGGCTAACACATGAGTTAGTATATAAAATCCAGATATAATATACCATATCATACTTATAAAACATCGTATCCAAAATCATGTATGATAATAGAGATCCAATCATACAGCAGAAAGTCAGAAACCTTGCATGATAATAAAGATCATAATCATGCGATTGAATGCCATGCCATGCTATCATATGCAATGAGTCCCTCCCATCGCAAAACACATGGTATACTCATGATGGGACTCTCATCATCAAGGTATCTTCCTGGTGGGACTCTCATCACCAAGGTCGCAAAATATATGGTATACTCTTGATGGAACTCTCATCATCAAGGCATTCCTCCTGGTGGGACTCTCATCACCTAAGGAGGCCCCACAGTTGCATCACGGACATTCCGACGGAGTGTGGGCTCCGGTTGCATAACATCCCTCCCATGCCATGCATGAGATGCAAATGCCAACATGCTACAGTATATTACAAAACATAGCATGAAAATCCCATAATTGCAACATGTTGTTTGATACCAAAATAACTTATCGAACATGAAATAAAATCATCAAAAGTACATAATACATATCCATGGTTTCAATGATGTAGGAATCCTACCAAAAGACCGCTCAAGTGTCCTTTGCTTCTTAATCCTGCAACTGCTCATGGCCTTGCACCGTTTGTGAGGTCCCGTCACCTTGTTTATATATCAACAAGTTAAACACATAATCTTTTGATTTCCAATTAATTTTAAGTCCCAAAAACCAACTTGTGGGGTTCGGCCATACCCCATGGCAGAACCTCACCCACTTGCATTTGATCTTTGTTTTCATTTAATCAACACCATAGAACACCTCCAACTACAAACATACTTTGGTAGGGTTCGGCCATACAACATGGCCGAACCTTACCACTTTGGTTTTGATCCCTCTTTCAATTCCTTTGAACATTTCATTCCATATTTACAATATTGCCACTAGACTAACCCTTGTTTAATTTTTGCTTAATAATCAAAGTCCACAACAATCCACCTTAGTGGGGTTCGGCCATACAACATGGCCGAACCTCACCATCTTTAAGTTAGTCTTTTAATCCTTTATACAAAAGACTAATTATCAATCCATCCATTTAACTATCTAGTCCTTAACCATTCACCATTGTCACTCTATGGGGTTCGGCTCTACACATGGCCGAACCCTATAATTCCTTTTATCCATTAAAATCTTTATCCATCTAAGAATGGTTCTCATAAATCCATTCATTGGAATATTTTTAAACATTTTAAAACAAAACCCCATATTTAGCACTTGGTGGAGTTCGGCCATACACCATGGCCGAACCTCACCCCTTTGGTTTTGTTTCTCCTTTTTGCCATTCTTTTTGATAAACATTAACCATCCAAGTCTATCATTTTTCCATCTATGTTAACCCTTTAAAAACATCATAGAACCATCAATGATTTCTAAACATATTCTTAAATCCAAATACCCATAAAATGGTCCATGGGGTTCGGCCAAACACATGGCCGAACCCTATGGTTCTCTTGACTCAATCATTCCATCATTTGTGCATGGTTCATACCCAATATTTTAACCATAACAATAATATGGTTCAGCCATCCAATGGCCGACCCAAAACATCAATCTTAACTCCAATTAAAACACCTAAAAACGTCCATAACATTGCATGGTTTTTAACTCTCAAAAACCATCAAAATAACCAAATCATTTCATGGGGTTCGGCCATCCAAAGTGGCCGAACCCTATGATCCATGTTTCTACTGTTTTAAACATCATCATCCATAATTTAAACCCTTTATAGATTCGGCCATATAATGGCCAGATCATGCTCCCTTAACCAATTTATTTAACCAAATTTCATGGAATACTTACCAATCTTCTTAGCCTCTCTTCTTGCCTTTGATCCTTCCTTCCTCCCTTCTTGCTCCTTTGATCATTTAACCAATTGTGAGCTTTGATCAATGATGAAATCACCAAGGGCTGGTTCGGCCAAGGAGGTAGGTTTTGAGAGAGGGAGAGAGATGAAACTCAATGCTTCTTGAGATGTAAAATTCGGCCAAATGATGTAGTGTGCCTCTTTTGTAGTATTTCTTTGAAATCAGCCCCAACTTCTTTCAATTCCATCCTTAATCCTTCTCCTTTCTTGATGCTTTACTGGTCCTCTAAAGGAAAAATGTGGGAGAGAGTGGAAGAGAGAAGAGAAGAGAATGAGATGGAAATTCCTCAATGGAGGGGTTGGCCAAGGGGTGTGAAGTGCCCCTTGGTTGTACCCCTTTTATAATTAGCCTAAGTCCTTTCCCTTTCCCCTCTTTACTTCTTGGTTTGTTCAAGGCATCCCTTGGCTTAACCAAGGAGACCTTTGACACAAACCAAGGCATCCCTTGGCACTCCCAACGTGTACATCCTGGATTGTGCTTCTTGGGTTTCATTCCATGAGATGGAAAATCCTATCTCATTGTGGTTTGTGCACTCCCATTAATCAGCCCACCTTCATTGAAGTTTAAGCATGGGCTACCTCTCCAACGTGTATGCCATTACTTGTCCTTGAAACAAGTTCAATCCCTCATGAATGTTGGTCTAACCAAGGAGTCCCATGGCTTAACTATGGGACACTTGGCTTGAGATCATGCAACCTTTCCATCTCCCCAACGTTGGGCCTTGGGTTTCCATTATGAGATGGAAACCCTCCAAACTCCCCATGTAAATCTTATCTCATTCCATTAACTTTTATGCATGGGATGCCACTCCCAAGTACCCAACGTGTGGAACTTTGCCTTGGGGTCTTTGAGATCAACACAACTCCTCACCTCCCCACTTGACTCATTTGAATTCAAGGTCCCCATGGCTTCCAATCTAACTCATTCAACTCATTAGCTCAACTCACCCATTTAATGCCACTCATTTAATGCACTTGAGTTAACTCAATTGTTTGATTCATTTCCAACTCAATTCAGCCCCAACTCAACATAATTTAACTCAATCTTTTTAGCTCACTTGATGGTCCACATGGTCAACGTGGTCAACATGGTCAAGCTAGACCCATTGGGTCCCAATTGAACTTCTTGACCCAAATAGGCGCCATGACCCATTTAAATGTCAATTACCCATTTGAATGTAGTTTATCCATTTACATATAGCTTACCCATTTTAAGGTAGCTTATCCATTTACATGTAACTTACCCATTTTAGGTAGCTTACCCATTTACATATAACTTACCCATTTTAAGGTAGCTTACGCATTTACATGTAACTTACCCATTAAAATGTGGCTTCACCCATTTGATTCTCTTGAACCATATACAACATCCGTTGGGTCTTAATTGACCAATTGACCCAATTATCAAGCCTTACCCATTCACTTCTAACTCGCTCATATATGATCCATTGGGTCCCAATTGAACTTTTGATCCAATTGGCAATCTTGACCCAATTAAATAATTCTTACCCATTTATTTCCATTTATCCACATCTACCATCCGTTGGGCAATTGACCCAACATTTACCCATCTAAGGTTCATATCTTTTTAATTCACCCTTTCAATGGCAATTTCCATATATATCCCTAGCTTGAAAATGCGGGGTGTTACACAAACAAATCAAATTCCATGTATGCCAACCAAATTCAGGTAAATGGATCTTAGGGTGGACCTAGAAGACCTTAGAATCCATAGCTTAAAATTTGGTATAACTAAATTGAGTTTCTTAGGTTAGGTGACTATTGCCCTGCTTTGGAGAAGTTCTCTTTACCAAATGTACTCAAGTATTAGTAAAAAAATTATGATTTGATAGAGCACTCAAAGAGTTTTCCAAGAAATCCATGAACACCCAAATCCAAATTGCAAGGCTCAAGTTATGAGCATTTTAGTGAAAATGTACAAATAAGACCAAACAAGGAGAATCTTGAGTTGGATAACACTTGCCCTTACTTGGAGAGATTATTTGAAGTATTTGTTGGCCTAAAAGTTAAATTTGTCTCCCCTGAGACAGACTGAGTTATCAAGTTCTTTGACTAAGTCTTAATCGTCTACGTGTCCAAGACTGGATATCTGGAAGACATGCACAGTCAAATCAATATTGAAGCTCCAAAAGATACGTTGTTTGGAAAACATCGCACCAAAACCGGAAGATCTTCTTGAATGCCAACTAACACACAGGTATATGGACCCCAAGATTGACCTAGAAGCCTTAGAATCCCTTGGTTAAGAACTGGCTAAATGAAAATAGGATTTCTAAGTACCCTTGCCCAATGGAGAGCTCTTATTATCCACTAAATATCTCAATATATTCTTGTGTCATTAGAATCTAATAAATGTGCATTATAGTTAAAATTGTATGACTGCAAAAGATCACACAAGGTGCTCTCCATCTTGTTCGGATTTCACAAACTCCAAAAATCATCAACACTTGGTGAAATCTGAGAATGATTGGGAACCTCGGAACCTAGCCCTGCTCTACTTCGGAAGATCAGAAGTAATTCCGAGCTTCGGAACCTGCCTCAGAAGTTCCAAAGGATGCATCTAGCAGGTTCTGAGACCTCCTCCATGTATAGGCCTAAGACACTGCTTCCGAGCCCTGTGACCTTCCTTCGAAACGTGACTTGGGAAGTTACTATGACGTCCTGTCCCTCTACGAGCGCGTTATCTCTGAAATAACTCAAATCAACACAAAAGAACAGATATCAGGCATTCCTTTTTTGAAACGGGGTGACTACCTCCCTCTCAACAATTTGATAAAGGCCAAAACCAAAATGATAAAATATATCAAATAACCACCGACTGTTCAATATAGTTCTACAATCATCCGAACATGTGATAATGAGTATAAACAAACAATAGTCTCTCAAAATTAGAGCATAAGTATGATATGGGATATTTAACTATTGCTACTCCTCTTTGGGTACCTATTCAAGGGGCCCTCTTGGCCCCTCCACAACTGGGGTACCTAAAAAGTAAAGGGTGAGCTAACTAGGCCAGTGAAGAGAATAATCATATCACATGTCAGCGACAACATATATCACATGTATGAGGAATATTGGACATCGTAATGAATGTCTATGTACAAGAGTGTTCAACTATACAACTAATCAGTGGTCCCACCGATTAATCTGAAACGTCATCCCCATTTCCCCATTACTCACAACTATGCTCCTCCAACTTCAGTCTCCCTACCAATACAAATGGGAGACCTCATAATACACAAGTCCCTCAACTGCTAGAATGCAACGGGGAAAGTCGCATCTCCCTATGTGGGTCTCGACCGCCGGAGCATAATGGGGAAGCCAATCTCAAGGGCAGGCACATCAATCCCCAGAACACAACGGGGAGACCCCCATCTCCCTATGGGGGTCACAGCCACCTAGGTGTAATAGGGAAGTCCTCCCAACAACCAAACTCATCACATTATCGTAAACATAAACACATGTCAATAGTTCCTCCATCTCAACACCCAATGGCGCGCTGTCCTTTGTGGGTTATCTCCCCCCACATGCAAGGGCATGATATCATGATTATATATAACAACACAAGTATATAACAAGGTCTCAAACACAAGTCCACACACTCATCATGATCTCATTCACATTTTATAAGTAGACACCCATCATATTATCAACAAGTCCCAAACATCATATCCAAAATCCAGACGCATATCTCACTTTCAGCATAAATGCATTCACATGTTATAATTAAATGCACAATACGTTATCATTAAGTCCCTAACATCATGTTCGACATCCAACACATGGCTTATTCTCATCATAAATTCATTTACATGTTATAGCTAAATACACAAGTTAACAATAAGTTTCAAGCATCATGTTCATTGTCCATTAGTCCGATCAAAATTTTCCATTTAATCACATATAGTTGACATGAGTGCACCCGAACGGATCCCTTGCCACAGATTCATATAACAGTTCCCTTACCAAGTGGCTTAATAAACGAAGGGCCCCACTTGAGTCACTCCATGTCCAAGGTTAAGAGTTAAATAGATACGAATGCATGCTGAAATAGTGAAAAGTCCCGCACAATGTGCGAAGCAGAAAAATAAAATGAGTAAGCGGTCTGATGGGTTGAAGGGAGCTTGATCTGTTGAAACAAGAAGGAAGAATAAGTAACTAAAGTAAAACGGATCAAAACAAGATCAGGGCTGCAAATGGGCCTAAAAATGGTCCGGGCCCAAAACGGGCCGAATTGGGCCGAGCCTGAAAACAGGCTCTGAAAAAGGGTCGGGTAAAAAAGGGGCCTTAAAAAATGGGCCACGTCGGAAACGGGTTGGGCTGAAGAACTGGGCTGGGCCAAGACTAACTGGGTCGAGTCCAAGACCGGTTGGGCCAAATCAAGTATTGGGCCCAAGGTTGGGCTGGACTCAACAGGGCTTGAGATGGGTCTGGGCCTGGACAGGTTTGGGCCAAGACCAACTGACGGGCACAACCCAAGCCAGGAGTTGGGTTAACTCAGGCCTCATCTCAGTCGACTCGGCCCCGTGGAGTCGACTCGGCCTCGCTGAGTCAGAGAAAGGGGAAAGGAAAGGAAAATCAAGCAAAACCCTTGAAAATCAAGTAAAATGAGAAAAACCGATGGGAAAACTACAACAACCTATGAAGATCAATGAAAACCAGGAAGTAAAAAATTGAACAGGGGAAAGGGAAGGAAAGGTGTACCTGGAACCGGCTGTGTCGGAGGCAGAGGTTTTGGCTGGGAGCGGAGAAGGGTGAAACTAGGTGGAAACTCCACTGCAGAAGCGTGGAGGAAGGGGACACAGTGGTAGGGCTCGGCCGAGGCACGGTCAAGAGTAGAGTGTGCGCTGAGTGAGGGAAGGCGAAAAAGATGGAAAATAAGAAGAAGAAATCCAAGAGAAAGGGAAATCAAGAAGAGAGGAAGAGGGAGGATTACCGAAAGAGAAAGTCACAGCTGAGGAGTGCAGTTGGGAGCGGCGGCACTGTAGCACATGCAGCTACAGTGTCGAGATGAGGGGGTTCTTTAAGGGTTAGGGTTTGGGGAATTCAGGATTCAGTTTCTTTTTTTTTTTAAATAAATTAAAAACCAAGGTTTTTTAAATAACTTCTTTTTAATGAACTCAAAAACCTAAAAAAAATCTCGAGTGGCAAACATTAAGTGGAAAAACATGATTTTCAATAAATTTTTTTTTATGACAATTTACATAATAATTACAAAACTACCAAAAATGCCCTTCGAGTTCTCAAATTCAAAAACTGGCAAACTGGGGCCCACCATGGAGCCCACACTCTCCTCACTGCCATTATGATCCCGAAAACAACTCGGAGATCCAAAAATCTCCTCAAAATCGAGAAAACTGGGAACGGGTCATTACAACACTACCCCGTTTAAGGAAATTTGACCTCGAATTTCAAATTAAAGTCATACATCTAGTCTCAAACAAGGCTGAAAACTGCTTCCACATCGTTTCCTCATTCTCCCAAATAGAAGCCTCCCTAAACTTGCGCTGTCAAACCACTAAAACCAAACCGATAGTGTAATACCCCATCCCAATTTAAGAATTAATTATGATTAATTATGATTAATTAAATAAATTTTTTTATCCGTTAATTATGAATTATTTTCCTCTAATCGTAAAGAGTATCAAATAAGTTCTTCAACGGATCTGAGTTTGACTCGATCCGAATCCGATAACTCTTTTAATTAAATTCCAAAGGTATATGGGTGAGTTATGAATATAATAATAATATTATTTCAGGCTTAAACCTTAGCTGCTATATAAACTCAGTCATTTGACTTAGTTTGAACTTCAAATTTTATATTATGCATTATTTTTAAATTCCGGACCTAATGACATGCCAATCTCGCTATAATTTCGCTAATTTATTTTACCCCTAAGTTTTAAAGTGGTAAAACCCCAATTTGACAGGGTAGAGGAAGTCCTAAAAATATATAGAGAGAGTCAGTACTCAATCTGTATTATAACTAAGCTGTTTATTTCTTTACACTCTAAAATAGTTAGTTTTTTATATTTATTTTAAGCCATGAAATATGGGCCGTTGAATATTCTTTCATTTAGAAAATGTGGTTTTTGACTTCAAAACACTTTGAAACTTTAGAATGTTTTTATCAGACAAATTTACTCTATCAAACTATAAGGTTGGATACTTTAAAAAAGAATCTTGAAGATTAGGAGATTTTGTTAAAACGGTGATTTTTAGTGAAAACACTGGGTTTTTGAGATAGATTTCACCCCAAATTTTAATACCATGCTCAGTTTTTAATACCTGACCTACTGAACCAATTGTATCAATTTAGTGAGACCCTGAAATACCCCGATAAAAGAAAGGACATAGATGTAAATAGTAAAAAGAATAAACTAATATTATATTATAAAACAATATCAGAAACCAGAAGAATGATAAGTTTCAAAGCTACGGATGTAGCTTGTAGCTGTGCTGGAAGATTACAACACCGCCAATTCCCTATGCGGTTGGTGGCAGTTGTAATAATAATTATAAAATATGTAATAATAGATGCACAAGTTATCAAAATCCTAAAGCTAATGAATAGCTTAGGCAACTTGTATGATTAAAAAAATGCATACGGTTGCCTATAAATAGGAGTAATCGGCGATGAAGTCAGAACATAAAGAAAAAGAAAACTCCTCTGCCATTTTGCTCCCTCTCCCTCTTTCAAAAATAACAAGCCCTCTCTCCTATTTTCTTTTCTTTCCTCTTCTTTCTCTTGCTTTGGCCATACCAGCAGCAGCCGAACGTTTGGGTTTCCCGTATTCTTTTAAGGGTTTTCAAATTTAGTCAATCTTACACAGAATTTTGCACCCAAGGTATCGAAATAATTCTATTCTTATTTTTATTAACTCCATAGCAAGTTAGGAGTAAAATAATTTAGTATTGGGGTTCAAAAAAATGAGATTTTTTATGGAGGAAAAATAGATTTCCTCTTAAAATTTAAATTTTACCCTCAAGATTCGTATTATTTTACGTTCAAAATATAATTTTTGACCCTAAGTAAAATCGGGGAAAAGATTAACCCCAGCTGACTATTGTATGTTTATTTTTCCGCCTTGTGTGTTTAAATTCCTATACTGTACCCTCTGGGCCACATTATTAACCCCAGCTGACTATTGTGTGTTTATTTTTCCGCCTTGTGTGTTTAAATTCCTGTACTGTACCCTCTGGGCCACATTCTCAATACGTCTCCATGGTCCTTCTTCCAGAAGACAATACGAGGATAGGGCACTGAGTACTTTTATTTACTTTACTGTCTCTGTACCCTCTGGGCCATATTCTCAATACGTCTCCATGGTCCTTCTTCCAGAAGACAATACGAGGATAGGGCACTGAGTACTTTTATTTACTTTACTGTCTCTGTACCCTCTGGGCCATATTCTCAATACGTCTCCATGGTCCTTCTTCCAGAAGACAATACGAGGATAGGGCACTGAGTACTTTTATTTACTTTAGTGTCTCTGTACCCTCTGGGCCTCTCACAATACGTCTCCATGGTCCTTTCTCCAGAAGACAATACGAGAGAAGGCACTGAGTACTTTACATTTTTCATTTTATTGTAATGTTTTGAATGGCTGACAACTAACTTTCTAACATAATTTAAAGGAGTAGAAAGATCATAGGTGACTCATTACACATATCATGTTTTCTGGAAAAATAGCATGGGGTTTGGGAAATTATTATGTGTATGTACTGATAAATAGAAAATTTATACATTTTACTCTATCTTACAGATTTTCTGTGAAAAACTCAACCGGAGAAGGTGAGGAGACTCGAACCAATACTTGTATTGTGTTATATGTTAAACCCACTAACACCAGACTGAAATGGGACTCATGGTCAATTAAAGATGGAAAAGGCTATATAGGTCCAGAATACAAGACCTGACACTGCCTACATGTAAGGGATGTAAATGTTCTAACTGTTTAGAACGTAGGCGTTAAAATGGTGTCGGGGAGTCGAGGACTTGTAGTCTCTAACGCAGTATGGACCCATGGAGTGTCTGGGAATTGTCGGGTAAAAACTGGGTGAAGGCATTCGTGTTATTAAATCCAGTTTTATATGTTGTGTGATATTGATTATTTTATTGATCTCTTGTATTGGTATTGGATACACCAAATGGTAAGGCTGAAATATAGTGATTCTCTCAGAGTAAGTCCCTGTGTAAGGAGGGCACTGGAAATCATGCATTTGACATTTGCATCGGATAATTATGTTCATAAGTGAAATCTGTGGAAGATAATAACTTTGTAAAGTTTGATATCTGCCGTTGGGCTATAATTGCTGAGATTAACCTAACACCGTTTGCGAACCGTTGGGTTGGATGTGTTAGTAGGTTGTGGTCGACCGCCATCAACCGTTGGTGTTGGATGGGCTAGTAGACTGGGTCGTGGAGACCGTATGCACTTGCAAGTTGCTATATTATTTCCGTGGAGGAATTAATATTAGTTCTGATTGGAACTTTAAATGGGGGCTGACCCCGGTGTTGTATCATGGCTGGGGACCGACCCCAGTGTTAACAATACAATCTGAGTAAAAACCTTAGAAGTTGATCCTAGGGTGAAAATGGGATATAACATGTTTTTCTATGACATGCATTGCTTATGCATTGTTGCATTACAATCATTGGATTTTATGGTGAGTTCTCCCCACTGGGCTGTTGCTCACGTCCCTTACAATGCAGGATCTGAACCAGAGGAAGGATTGGGGGGACCAGTGGTGCCTCGTTGAAAGTCGGAACTTAGAAGTTCCTAAGGTTTTCCACACGTGGAAACCATTTGCTTGATTAAATATGTTTGAGTATTTGCAATAAGTATGCCTCATGTGGCATAAGAAACTTATGTCTTTAAGTTTTAATATCGTATACATTATATCCACTATGTTTTCGTGCGTAACGCTGATGAGACAAATGAAAATATTCGTGGTGTGATATAGGTTGTATATGGGGACATATGGTATGTGTTTGAGTCCATGTGTGAAAAGCACGTGTGACATTTTCTAGGATCGGGTTTTGGTAATCTTGAAGATTCAGCCCAGTTATGACGTTGGGTGATTAGAGTTTATTGTTTTAAAACAAAAAAAATTAGTCGCGTTCCGGGCCCACATCTGGGTTCGGGGCGTGACAAGGTGGTATCAGAGCATGGTTCAAATCTCGGACTGTGTGTATGGGAATTAGTAGAATGATTGTTTGAGTTTAGGTTCATCTCCTTAGTTTTTAAAGTTGGGTGGATGGAACCTTGAGTTGGAATATAATCAAATCCCCTTTATTTTGATAAGTGGTGTGATTTTAGTATCAAGTTGATACTTTAAACCCAATATTTGGATGTGAGGATATCTTGTGGATTGGAATCAAAAGATGTTGGGAGTACTGAGAGGCTCTGACATCGATTAGGCTTGGGAAAGAACCCAGGAAGAGGATGAAAGGGAATGTTGTAAAAATGTAAAAACATATGAAAATGTAAAGATGTAAGGAAAAAGGTGAGAGTGATCGTAGAACGTAAGAAAATATTAGTATGGGAAACTGGAAGGAGTGTGTGAAAAGTATGCATGAATATCTTTATCCTTTGATGTATAAAGGACTATGTATCTCCTTTGAATGTAATATATATAAGTATGTTTAGTTACTGTGTGTTGTGATGAAATTTTTACTTTAAACTCTGTTATTGATACCTATGATCCTCAGGATGTCAGAATCACGGAGAGATTCTGAAAACCAGGGGGAGAATGCAGTACCACCCCCAGGGAATCAACCTGAACTCTTAGACGCAGTCCGTGTCACTGTGGAGGCTTTCCAAAGGGTTGTAGATGATCTCCGCCGACCACGGGAGAGAACTCCTGAGGGAAGAGCTACTTCAGCTCTGAAAAATTTCAGACAATTAAACCCGCCGACTTTCTCGGAAAATGCGGAACCAACTGAAGCTGAAAACTGGATTAACCTGATTGGTCGAATCTTCGACACTCTAAGCATTGCTGAGGACCTAAAGGTGACTCTCGCCACCTATCAATTGGAGGGAGACGCCTATAAATGGTGGGAAGTCAGATATAATGCGAGAAACTGTGAACCCATGACTTGGGAAGAGTTCTCTACAGCTTTCCTTTCTCGTTATTATCCAAAGGTGGCAAGGGATGCTAAGAGGAGACAATTCCTCGATCTAAAACAGGGCTCCGACACGGTAGCCCAGTACACCGCAAAGTTTCTAAATCTTTGTCAATATGCTCCCCGCATCTTTGACAATGAGGATGAGAAAATCCAGCATTATATTGAGGGACTTCATCCTTTCCTTCAGCGGCAAGTGGCAGGAATTCAATTTCCCACTTTAGAAGAGGTGATTAGTCGAGCTTCTATGGTGGAAGCAGTTGACACCACTAACAGAAATGTGGATCGGTCTCGGCAAGGAGATGCACCGAAACCTCCTCTGCCTAACAAAAAGAAGAAATTTAGTAAAAGTTCATTCACTAGGAAGGGACAAACATTTGTGGGGCAGACTAGTTACACTGGGCCCAGGCAAGTGGTATGCTACACGTGTAATCAGCCGGGTCACACGGTAAAGTAATGTCCACAGAACAACGTTCCAGCAGCTGATAGCCGAGTATGCTTCAGATGCAAACATATGGGACATTTCATTAAAGATTGTCCTTATCCTGACACCCGAAGCAACATGGCAGGACCTTCCCAGAATGTTAAACCAATGCAATGTCAAATGCAGTCTACTCCACCACCCTCCAAAGGTTCAGTGGCATCTGGAAATGCGCCACGAAGGACTGGAGAAGCTAGAAATCAAGGACGCTCTCAGACGACTCGAGGAAGAGTCTACACCATGGGAACCCAGGAGGAGGAGCCAACAGAGAACGTTGTAATGGAAGGTACCATACCTCTCTTTAGTTTCATGGCACAAGTATTAGTAGATACCGGCGCTTCACATTCATTCATCTCTAAATCATGTCGGGATAAATTGAATTTATCGTCAGTAGTTGCTACCAAACCTTTGATGGTAGTGTCACCATTAGGAAAGAAAGTACAGGTTGATCAGATATACGAATCTTGTGTTCTTAGAATGGATGATCTAGATATAGTATATGATTTCTTTTTAATAGAAATGACAGCTTTTGACATCATTCTAGGAATGGATTGGTTAACTGCACACCAGGTTTTAATAGATTGCCTACAAAGAAAGATTTATGGGATATCACTGACTAGAGTCCGATTTGTAGAGAAATTAGTACCATATGAGAACATCAGAGTTCAGTTCTCTGGTTTGAAGGCATATCCTGGTAGAATTGTAGCTAGCATGGGATGGGAGGATGTAGAAGGTATAAAAGCCTGTTTGTCTTGAGTGGTTTGTGAGTTTCCAGATGTATTTCCAGATAAACTCAGTGGTTTACCTCCACGCCGAGAGATAGACTTTGTAATTGACCTGCAGCTTGGAACATCTCCTATATCTATGGCACCACATAGGATGGCGCCGGCCGAACAAAAAGAGTTAGCCAAGCAAATAGATGAACTTCTCCAACTTGGTTTCATTCGTTTGAGTAATTCACCTTGGGGTGCACCAGCTCTCTTTGTAAAAAAGAAAGATGGGTCACTGAGAATGTGTATAGATTACCGGCCATTGAACCAAGTAACCATAAAAAACAAGTACCCATTGCCTAGAATAGATGATCTATTTGACTTGTTGAGAGGAGCAAGGTGTTTCTCAAAAATTAACTTGAGATCTGCGTATCACCAACTTCGAGTCAAGGAGGAAGATATTCTCAAAACTGCTTTTCATACCCAATATGGCTTATATGAGTTTCTAGTCATGCCTTTTGGAGTAACTAATGCACCAGCAACTTTCATGAATTTGATGAATCGGATTTTCCGACCATATTTAAGAGAATTCGTAATCGTCTTCATCGATGATATTTTAATATATTCGTCAACTGAAGAGGAACATGAACAGCATCTACGTATCATTTTACAGACTTTACGGGATCACCAACTATATGCTAAACTCAGTAAATGTGAATTTTGGCTGACACAAGTCCAATTTCTCGGACATGTGGTGTCGGCAGATGGAATTTCGGTGGATCCGGTAAAAGTGAAAACAGTTATGAATTGGGAAATGCCTAAAAATGTCACAGAAATTCGAAGTTTTCTGGGTTTAGCGGGATATTACCGAAAATTTATCCCAAAATTCTCTCAAATTGCAGTACTAATGACTCGTTTGACACGAAAAGATGTCAAATTTGAGTGGACAGAAGACTGTGAGAAAGCATTTCAGGACCTAAAGGATAAACTAACCACCTCTCCTATGTTAATCATACCTGAACAAGGACGTGGTTATGAGGTCTATTGTGATGCTTCCAAACTGGGATTAGGGTGTATTTTAATGCAAGAGGGAAAAGTAGTTGCTTATGGGTCCAGACAGTTGAAAGGATACGAGCAAAACTACCCCACTCATGACTTAGAACTAGCAGCAGTGGTGTTTGCCCTAAAACTTTGGAGACATTACTTATATGGTGAACGATTCAATGTCTTTTCTGATCACCATAGTCTCAAGTATTTATTCACTCAGAAAGATTTAAATATGAGGCAACGGAGATGGATGGAGTATTTAGGAGATTATGACTTTGAACTCTCCTACCATCCTGGAAAAGCTAATGTGGTAGCAGATGCCCTAAGTAGGAAGTCTCGTGGTGATGTTGCAAAGGTAGCGTCATTACAATGGAAATTATTAGAAATTCTATCTGACTATGATTTAGAATTGGTTGAAAGTAGTGAATCAGCATGGATTCAAAATCTAGTGCTGCAACCCGAAATAGTTGGAATAGTACTGGAACGACAGCAAAGCGACATTGAGGCACAAGAAGTGATAACTCAACTATCGAGTGGAGCAGGGTTAGAAGATTGGAAGGTTAGAACCGACAGAGGTTTAACTTTCAAAGGACGATTGTTCGTCCCAGAGTCAGAAGGATGCAGAAAGGAAGTGCTTAGACATTTCCACCACTCTAAGTTTGCCGTTCCTCCTGGTAGTACCAAGATGTATCGCGATTTACGCCGACAATTCTGGTGGAAAGGAATGAAGAGGGAAGTGGCCGACTTTGTTTCTAAATGTTTAACCTGCCAACAAGTCAAAGCTGAACATCAACGACCTGGTGGAAAAATGCAACCTCTTCCAGTAGCCAAATGGAAGTGGGAACATATTACCATGGATTTTGTAACAGGATTTCCAAAATCAGCAACGAAGAATGACTCCATATGGGTAATTGTGGACCGACTGTCTAAGTCAGCCCATTTTCTACCTATCCGGAAGAAAGACACTTTGACCACTCTGAGTAAGTTGCATATCAAGGAGATAGTCCGACTACATGGAGTGCCAGTCTCCATCGTGCCAGATAGAGATACCCGATTTGTCTCTCGATTTTGACAAGGATTACAGACGCAGTTAAGCACCAGGTTATGTTTTAGTACAGCATTTCATCCTCAGACAGATGGTCAGTCTGAGAGGACTATCCAAACATTAGAGGACATGTTGAGAGCATGTGTCATGGACATGCAAAGAAGTTGGGAAGATCATCTAGCTTTAATTGAATTTGTATACAATAACAGCTATCAGTCAAGTATACAAATGGCACCGTACGAGGCTTTGTACGGTAGACCCTGTAGATCACCTCTGTGTTGGACAGAAGTAGGAGACAAAGCTTTGTTATGACCAGATATGGTACGTGAAACGACAGAACAAATGGAAGTCATAAAGCAACGTCTCAAAACCGCTCAGAGCCGACAAAAAAGTTACGCTGCTAAAAGACGGAGACCATTAGAATTTGAAGTCGGAGACTTTGTGTTCCTACGGGTAGCTCCACGTCATGGAATACAGAGATTTGGACGTAGAGGAAAGTTGTCACCACGATACGTTGGACCTTTCGAAGTTTTGAAGAGAATCGGAGAAGTTGCTTATTAGATAGCACTACCTCCAAGCCTAGAAAAGGTACACAATACATTTCATGTGTCTATGCTCAGAAAATACGAATCAGATCCATCTCACGTGTTGAACGTGGAAGACATTGAAATCGCTGAAGATCTAACTTTTGAAGAAATACCCCTTGAGATCCAAGATACCAGGACTCAGGTACTTCGACGAAAAACTATACCACTAGTGCAGGTGTTATGGCAACACCAAGGAACTCAGCACGTCACTTGGGAACCAGAATCGATTATGAGGAAATTATACCCGAGTCTCTTTGCTAATTAAAGGTACGACTTTTTCTATTAAAATTTCGGGACGAAATTTCTTTAAGGGGGGTCGAATGTAATACCCCATCCCAATTTAAGAATTAATTATGATTAATTATGATTAATTAAATAAATTTTTTTATCCGTTAATTATGAATTATTTTCCTCTAATCGTAAAGAGTATCAAATAAGTTCTTCAACGGATCTGAGTTTGACTCGATCCGAATCCGATAACTCTTTTAATTAAATTCCAAAGGTATATGGGTGAATTATGAATATAATAATAATATTATTTCAGGCTTAAACCTTAGCTGCTGTATAAACTCAGTCATTTGACTTAGTTTGAACTTCAAATTTTATATTATGCATTATTTTTAAATTCCGGACCTAATGACATGCCAATCTCGCTATAATTTCGCTAATTTATTTTACCCCTAAGTTTTAAAGTGGTAAAACCCCAATTTGACAGGGTAGAGGAAGTCCTAAAAATATACAGAGAGAATCAGTACTCAATCTATATTATAACTAAGCTTTTTATTTCTTTACACTCTAAAATAGTTAGTTTTTGATATTTATTTTAAGCCATGAAATATGGGCCGTTGAATATTCTTTCATTTATAAAATGTGGTTTTTAACTTCAAAACACTTTGAAACTTTAGTATGTTTTTATCAGACAAATTTACTCTATCAAACTATAAGGTTGGATACTTTAAAAAAGAATCTTGAAGATTATGAGATTTTGTTAAAACGGTGATTTTTAGTGAAAACACTGAGTTTTTGAGATAGATTTCACCCCAAATTTTAATACCATGCTCAGTTTTTAATACCTGACCTACTGAACCAATTGTATCAATTTAATGAGACCCTGAAATACCCCGATAAAAGAAAGGACATAGATGTAAATAGTAAAAAGAATAAACTAATATTATATTATAAAACAATATCAGAAACCAGAAGAATGATAAGTTTCAAAGCTACGGATGTAGCTTGTAGCTGTGCTGGAAGATTACAACACCGCCAATTGCCTATGCGGTTGGTGGCAGTTGTAATAATAATTATAAAATATGTAATAATAAATGCACAAGTTATCAAAATCCTAAAGCTAACGAATAGCTTAGGCAACTTGTATGATTAAAAAAATGCATACGGTTGCCTATAAATAGGAGTAATCGGCGAGGAAGTCAGAACATAAAGAAAAAAAAAAACCTCCTCTGCCATTTTGCTCCCTCTCCCTCTTTCAAAAACAGCAAGCCCTCTCTCTCCTATTTTCTTTTCTTTCCTCTTCTTTCTCTTGCTTTGGCCATACCAGCAGCAGTCGAACGTTTGGGTTTCCTGTATTCTTTTAAGGGTTTTCAAATTTAGTCAATCTTACACAGAATTTTGCACCCACGGTATCGAAATAATTCTATTCTTATTTTTATTAACTCCATAGCAAGTTAGGAGTAAAATAATTTAGTATTGGGGTTCAAAAAAATGAGATTTTTTATGGAGGAAAAATAGATTTCCTCTTAAAATTTAAATTTTACCCTCAAGATTCGTATTATTTTACGTTCAAAATATAATTTTTGACCCTAAGTAAAATCGAGGAAAAGATTAACCCCAGCTGACTATTGTGTGTTTATTTTTCCGCCTTATGTGTTTAAATTCCTGTTCTGTACCCTCTGGGCCACATTCTCAATACGTCTCCATGTTCCTTCTTCCAGAAGACAATACGAGGATAGGACACTGAGTACTTTTATTTACTTTACTGTCTCTGTACCCTCTGGGCCATATTCTCAATACGTCTCCATGGTCCTTCTTCCAGAAAACAATACGAGGATAGGGCACTGAGTACTTTTATTTACTTTACTGTCTCTGTACCCTCTGGGCCATATTCTCAATACGTCTCCATGGTCCTTATTCCAGAAGACAATACGAGGATAGGGCACTGAGTACTTTTATTTACTTTACTGTCTCTGTACCCTCTGGGCCTCTCACAATACGTCTCCATGGTCCTTTCTCCAGAAGACAATACGAGAGAAGGCACTGAGTACTTTACATTTTTCATTTTATTGCAATGTTTTGAATGGCTGACAACTAACTTTCTAACATAATTTAAAGGAGTAGAAAGATCATAGGTGACTCATTACACATATCATGTTTTCTGGAAAAATAGCACGGGGTTTGGGAAATTATTATGTGTATGTACTGATAAATAGAAAATTTATACATTTTACTCTATCTTACAGATTTTCTGTGAAAAACTCAACCGGAGAAGGTGAGGAGACTCGAACAAACACTTGTATTGTGTTATATGTTAAACCCACTAACACCAGACTGAAATGGGACCCATGGTCAATTAAAGATGGAAAAGGCTATATAGGTCCAGAATACAAGACCTAACACTGCCTACATCTAAGGGATGTAAATGTTCTAACTGTTTAGAACTAGGCGTTAAAATGGTGTCGGAGAGTCGAGGACTTGTAGTCTCTAACGCAGTATGGACCCATGGAGTGTCTGGGAACTGTCGGGTAAAAACTGGGTGAAGGCATTCGTGTTATTAAATCCAGTTTTATATGTTGTGTGATATTGATTATTTTATTGATCTCTTGTATTGGTATTGGATGTACCAAATGGTAAGGCTGAAATATGATGGTTCTCTCAGAGTAAGTCCCTGTGTAAGGAGGGAACTGGAAATCATGCATTATCATACATTTGACATTTGCATCTGATAATTATGTTCATAAGTTAAATCTGTGGAAGATAATAACTTTGTAAAGTTTGATATCTGCCGTTGGGCTATAATTGCTGAGATTAGCCGAACACCGTTTGCGAACCATTGGGTTGGATGTGTTAGTAGGTTGTGGTCGACCGCCATCAACCGTTGGTGTTGGATGGGCTAGTAGACCGGGTCGTGGAGACCGTATGCACTTGCAAGTTGCTATATTATTTCCATGGAGGAATTAATATTAGTTCTGGTTGGAACTTTAAATGGGGGCTGACCCCGGTGTTGTAATATGGCTGGGGACCGACCCCAGTGTTAACAATACAATCTGAGTAAAAACCTTAGAAGTTGATCCTAGGGTGAAAATGGGATATAACATGCTTTTCTATGACATGCATTGCTTATGCATTGTTGCATTACAATCATTGGCTTTTATGGTGAGTTCTCCCCACTGGGCTGTTGCTCACGTCCCTTACAATGCAGGATCTGAACAAGAGGAAGGATTGGAGGGACCAGTGGTGCCTCGTTGAAAGTCGGAACTTAGAAGTTCCTTAGGTTTTCCGCACGTGGAAACCATTTGCTTGCTTAAATATGTTTGAGTATTTGTATTAAGTATGCCTCATGTGGCATAAGAAACTTATGTCTGTAAGTTTTAATATCGTATACATTATATCCACTATGTTTTCGTGCGTAACGCTGATGAGACAAATGAAAATATTCGTGGTGTGATATAGGTTGTATATGGGGACATATGGTATGTGTTTGAGTCCATGTGTGAAAAGCACGTGTGACATTTTCTAGGATCGGGTTTTGGTAATCTTGAAGATCCAGCCCAGTTATGACGTTAGGTGATTAGAGTTTATTGTTTAAAAAAAAAAAATTAGTCGCGTTCCGGGCCCACATCTGGGTTCGGGGCGTGACAGATAGTCTTGCCACGAAGCCTCTGCTCCCTAGAATCCTTGATCTGCACTGGTCCTTCCTCATAGGTAACATCTTCGTTGAGCTCCACGTCTTCCCAGTTAACCACATGCGACGATCATGTTGATACTTCCAAAGCATCGAAACATGGAAGACTTTGTGCACTCAGGCGAGACGCGGAGGAAGTGCAAGTCTGTAGACCACCCCTCCTATCCTCTCTAGATTCTCAAATGGACCAAAATATCAAGGTGACAGCTTCCCTCGGTGCCCAAACCTCTGAATCCCACGATGGAACGAAACTTGAAGGAAGACACGGTCTCCAACAACAAACTCAGGTGCCCTTCTTCGACGATCAGCATAACTCTTCTGTCGGCTCTGTGCGGACAACAATCTCTGCCTGATGCTCAGTAGTTTCCCTGACCATGTCTAGTCCTGACATCACTGTATCACTTGTTCCCGTCCAACATAAAGGTGATCTGCACGGACTGCAATACAATGCCTCATGCGGTGGCACCTTGACACTGGACTGATAGCTATTGTTGTAAACGAACTCGACCAAATGCAAATGGCTCTCCCAACTACCACCATGATCCAAAGCACAAACTCGGAGCATATCCTCTAAGATCTGAATGGTCCGCTCTGACTGACCATCTATCTACTGATGGAACGCCGTATTGAAACACACTGGGTGCCCAACTCTTTTTGTAGGCTCTTCCAGAACCGAGAGACAAATCTTGAATTCCGATCTGAAACAATTGACTTTGGTGCAACATGGAGTCTAACAATCTCCACCAAAAACGACTGACTCAAAGACTCAAGGAATTTGTCATCCTTATACCTATAAAATGGGTCAACTTAGTCAATCGATCCACTATGACTCATAATGCATCGTTTCTCCGAGGAGACCTCGATAAACCAGTCACAAAGTCCATGGAAATGTGATCCCACTTCCAATCGGTGATCGGAAGAGGATGCAGCTTACTAGAGGGTTTCAAGTGTTCTATCATGACCTGCTGACAAGTCAAACAGCGGGTCAAGAACTCGGTCACTGCCTTCTTCATGTTTCTCCACCAACACTGTTGACGTAAGTCATGATACATCTTGGTGCGTCCCGGATGTACAACAAACCTGGTTTGATGAAAGTGTCGTAATACCTCCTCACGGCACTGCCTGGATATGGGTACAAAAAGCCTTCCCTGAAAGGTCAACCACCATCTCGCCTCACAGTCCATCCAAAGGGGTCCACTACCAGTGCCCACAACATTCATTAATTCGATGAACCTCTCATCCGTCTGCTGAGTTCTCAAAATTCTATCATAAATCTCTGGCGGGACAACCGTGCTGCAAAAATCTAGATGTTATTTCCTCCAGATCAAACTAGAGAAAGATCCTCTCGCCATGCGACTCAATGCGTCTACAACTATGTTTGCCTTACTAGGGTGGTATGACAACACAAAGTCATAGTCACCAAGGTACTCCATCAACTATCTCTGCCTCATGTTCAGCTCCTTCTGTGTGAACAAAAACCTGAGGCTATGGTGATCTGAGAAAAAAAATCTCGAATCTCTAACCATACAAATAAAGTCTCCAAACCTTCAGTACAATACCGCAACCACTAACTCCAAGTCATAATTAGGATAGTTTGGCTCTTGGGTCTTAAAACGTCTCGAACCATAGGCTATCCCTCTCCATCAGGCATCAGTACGTAATCCAAACATCACCGAAGGCATCATAGTAGACCTCATAGCCCTGGCCACTCTCAAGTACTACCAATACCGAGGCAGAAATCAGACTCTCCTTCAGCCTCTGAAAGGTTGTCTCACAAGCTTCGTCCCAAACGAATAGCACATTCTCTCAGGTCACACTTGTCATGGGATTGGCGATCTACGAGAAATCCTTGACAGACCGCCAGTAGTACCCCGCAAGACCCAAAAAAAAAGCTGCAAATTTCAATTACACTTTGTGGTCGCTCCCAACTCATAATAGCTTCAACCTTAGCCGGATCCACAGGCACACCGCCAGCTAACATCACGTGCTCAAGAAACTGAAACTCTAGAAACCAAAATTCACACTTATTGTACTTCGTACAAAGCTTGTGATCCCTCAAGACATGAAGTATGGTTCTCAGGTGCTGCTCATGATCCTCCTCTGATGATAAACATATCAAGATATCATCGATGAACAGCACAACAATTGGTCCAGGCATAGTCTGAATATCCTTTTTCATTAGGTCCATGAATGTTGCCGGGGTATTAGTTACCCCAAACGGCATTACCTCAAACTCAAAAATCCAAAACGAGTATGGAATGCAGTTTTCTCAATATCACACCCCCGCACCCTCATCTGATGGTAACTCGAACGTAGATCCTCTCAATTGGTCAAACAGATCATCAATCATTGGCAATGGATACTTATTCTTCATTGAACTCTACTCAACTTCCGATAGTCGATGCACAATCTCATGGAGCCATCTTTCTGCTTAGCAAACAACGCCGATGCACCTCGAGATGAAGTACTCGGCCGAATGAAGCTAAGGATTTCTAACTCCCAGAGTTGTTTCTCGAACTCCAAAATCCCTGCTGGTAATCAAAGCACAAACTCATAGAGCCATCCCCTTCTTGGTCAACAAGGCCAATGCACCCCAAGGAGGACGCTGGGTCACTCGTAGCCAAGAGACTCCAACTCCCTGAACTAACTCTTCAACTCCAATACTCATACTGACACCACCTGATAATGAGTAATCGAAGCAGGCGTCACACCGAGAGAGTAGATCCATAACAAAACCACCTCACGATGTGAGGACAATCCAAGGAGCTTCTCCAGAAGGACATCCGGGAACCCTCAGACCACGCGGGGAATCTCAACATCCACTAACCCCGAACTCTTCTCCAACCCAAGCTAGTCACCAAACTGTACAACTCCTCCACGTCCAAACTATGAGCTGTAAACTGCTTGACGACAGCATCCTCGCGAGGAACTGACTCGTCACTCATTTACAGTAACAGTACAAGGTAACCTAATGGGAGAACAACCAATCCGTTCCTAGATGACGTCGAACTCTGACATCTGTAAACTCGTAAACTGACCTCCAATGCTAACTCCAAAGGTCAAAACGCATGATCCATAGATCTGGTCCACAACTAGCGAAACTCAAGGCAGAAATAGAGGGGGAACACTGGAAACATTCAATACGCCGGTCAAGAGCTAAGAAACACTCACGTGCCCTATTCAAGGCACCGAGCTCCCAACTCACTCATACATTGAAATTGGACCGTACAAAGGTCCCACTTGAGTCTCAACAATCAACCCTACCAGTCTGACCTAAACAAGCCCATTACAAATCTACAAGCACCTCTAACTATAACACTGGACTCGCGGGAGTCCTCGAACCAGACATACAACCACTGGCTCAGCCCTCAGTCACTCCCTGCAATCCAAAGCACCAAATTGGCCTATCTAACAACTCACACATACCAAGCCCATCTACCCCTCATGGAATTCCATCGGCCATCTACAGAGTTAGCCGGCTGGACTCACTCGGTCTACGCCTATAAATTTCCAATGAGTCTATCTCCATACTATATAGTCACAAACGAGGCCCACATACAATGGCCTCACACTCTAAACATGAACCTCCTATGAACCTAGGAGGTAGACCCACAATACAGTCTTTTCCCATCAACACTGGACCCTCAAACGATCTCACTTCAATCACAATCTGAAGCCCCCTTGACTCCACCACGGTACTCAAGCCACTTTGAAAAGAAAAAAAAATACCACCAACGCACTTCAAAGGTGAAGACTCCTCTCAATGCCAGTCCCACTGAGGAACACCTCTAATTACTCTAGGGAGTAAGACCAACATGACTCCAAACCTAGAGATATGTATCCCACAACGCCCATGACCACGCCACGGTGCTCTACCCACTCAAACAAGTGATCTATCCTACCATTAACTCACCCACGAATCAAATACTGGAAGTCTCACATAGCGAGAATTCGTTACAAGTCACGTCTCAAGTATGCTAACTGAAAGATAACGCATCAAGCACACCACACAAACCTTGGGTGCCTACGCAACACCCCATAACCCGGTTCAATCTACCCTATCACACAGGACCTAATGTCTAGTTATCATCACATCCATCTCTGTCCCATGCACAGTCCAAGAGTTGAACCGTGCTCTGATACCAACTGTAATGCCCCGTCCCGCTACGGGCGCGTTATCTCTGAAATAACTCAAATCAACACAAAAGGACGGATATCAAGCATTTTTTTTTTTTAAACGGGGTAACTATCTCTCGCTCAACAATTTGATAAAGGCCAAAACCAAAATGATAAAGTATATCAACTAACCACCGACTATTTAATATAGTTATACACTCATCCAAACAAAACATGTGATAATGAGTCTATACAAACAAGAGTCTCTCAAAATTAGAGCATAAGTATGATATGAGATATTTAACTATTGCTACTCCTCTCTGGGTACCTCTTCAAGGGGTCCACCCTGCCCCTCTGCAACCAGGGTACCTGAAAGGTAAGGGGTGAGCTAACCAGGCCAATGAAGGGAATAATCATATCACATATCAGCGACAACATATATCACATATATGAGGAATAATGGACATCGTAATAAAATGAATGTCTACGTACAAGAGTGTTCAACTATACAACTAATGAGTGGTCCCACAGACTAATCCGAAACGTCATCCCTATTACTCACAAATATCTTCCTCCAACTCCAGTCTCCCTACCAATACAAATGGGAGACCTCATAATACACAATTGCCTCAATCGTTGAAATGCAATGGGGAAACCTGTATCTCCCTATGGGGTCTCGACCGCCGGAGCATAACCGGGAAGCCAAGCTCAAGGGCAAGCACCTCAACTGCCGGAACACAACGGGGAGACCCGCATCTCCCTGTGGGGGTCACGTCCACCTAAGCGTAACGGGGAAGTCCTCCCAACAACCAAACTCATCACATCATCATATGTATATACACATGTAAATAGTTCCTACATCTCAACACCCAACGGCACGTTATTCGTTGTTGGTTACCCCCCCCCCCCTCCCCCCACCCCCCCAACCCCCCACCCCCATGCAAGCTCCATGATATCATGATCATATATAACAACACAAGTATATAACAAGGTCTCACATATAAGTCCACACACTCATCATGATCTCATTCACATATTATAAGTAGACACCCATCATGTTGTCAACAAGTCCCAAGCATCATATCCAAAATCCAGACGCATATCTCATTTTCAGCATAAAGCATTCACATGTTATAATTAAATGCATAACATATTATCATTAAGTCCCTAACATCATGTTCGACATCCAACGCATGTCTTATTCTCATCATAAATTCATTTACATGTTATAGCTAAATACACATGTTATCAATAAGTTTCAAGCATCATGTTCATCGTCCATTAGTCCGATCAAAATTTTCCATTTAATCGCATGTAGTTGACATGAGTGCACCCGAACTGATCCCTTGCCACAAATTCATATAATAGTTCCCTTACTGAGTGTCTTAATAAACGAATGGCCCCACTTGAGTCACTCCATGTCCAAGGTTAAGAGTTAAATAGATGCGAATGCATGCTAAAACATTGAAAAGTCCCGCACAATGTGCGAAGCAGAAAATTGAAATGAGTAAGCGGTCTGATGGGTTGAAGGGAGCTTGATCTGTTGAAACAAGAAGGAAGAATAAGTAACTAAAGTAAAACGGATCAAAACAAGATCAGGGCTGCAAACGGGCCTAAAATTGGTCTGGGCCTAAAATGGGGCGAACTGAGCTAGGCCTGAAAACGGGCTCTGAAAAAGGGTCGGGTCAAAAACGGGCCCTAAAAAATGGGCCAGGTCGGAAACAGGCCGACCTAAAGAACTGGGCTGGGCCAAGATGAACTGGGCAGAGTCCAAGATCGGTTGGGCCAGATCAAGTACTGTGCCCAAGGTTGGGCTGGACTCAACAGGGCTCGAGATGGGTCTGGGCCTGGACAGGTCTGGGCCAAGACCAATTGAACCAGGTCAAGGCCTAGCAGCTGGGTCTGGCACTACCCAAGCTAGGGTTGGGTTAACTCAGGCCTCATCTGAGTCGTCGGCCCCATGGAGTTGACTCGGCCTTGCTGAGTCAGAAAAGGGGAAAGGAGAGGAAAATCCAGGAAAAATCAAGCGAAACCCTTGAAAATCAAGTAAAATGAGGAAAATCGAGGGCAAAACTACAGCAACCGATGAAGATCAATGAAAAGCAGGAAGTAAAAAATCGAAGAGGGGAAAGGGAAGGAAAGGGGCAACTGGAATCGGCTATGTCGGTGGCAGAGGTAACGGCTGGGAGAGGAGAAGGGTGAAACTAGGCGGAAACTCCACTGTAGAGGCATGGAGGAAGGGGACACAGCGGTAGGGCTCGGCCGAGGCACGGTCAAGAGCAGAGTGTGCACTGAGTGAGGGAAGACGAAGAAGATGGAAGATAAGAAGAAGAAATTTGAGAGAGAAGGAAATCAAGAAGAGACGAAGAGGGAGGGTTACCAAAAGAGAGAATCGCAGCTGAGGAGATCGGTTGGGAGTGGTGGCACTGTAGCACATGCGGCTACAGTGTTGAGAGGAGGGGGTACTTTAAGGGTTAGTGTTTGGGGAATTAGGCTTCAATCTCTCTCCTTTTTTTAAAAATAAATTAAAAACCAAGGCTTTTGAAATAATTTCTTTTTAATGAAATCAAAAACCCAAAAAAAATCTCAAGTGGCGAACATTGAGTGGAAAAATGTGATTTTCAATCATTTTTTTTATGACGATTTACATAATAATACAAAATTACCAAAAATACCGTTCAAGTTCTCAAATTCGAAAATAGGCAAACCGGGGCCCACCATGGAGCCCACACTCTCCTCACTGTCATTACAATCCCGAAAACAACTCTGAGATCCAAAAATCTCCTCAAAATCGGGAAAACTCGGAACGGGTCATTACAGTTTCGAACCTGGAACCTGGGAGGTTCCGAGGATAGTCCAACTAGCCGTTGTAAGGTCAAACTATCCTTTGAAATATGACCATTGCATTTCTGACCTTTGGGACTTTAGAAGTTCGAAGGCTAGTCAAGCAGGTTCTAAGGCATAGATCCATTGGGAGATTATTGATTATTTAAACCAAAGCCATTTGAGCTGGAAAGGTTGATTCCTTTGAGCCAAATTTTCTCTAACTCTTCACCAAGCATCCCAACCATTCTTAGAGCACTAAAACATCATAGTTAGACCCACTTTGCTCTAAAACCAATCTCAAACACATTCAAAGCACTCATTGGTAAATCATTGAGCACCAAAGGCTCAACATTGAATGTGCTCTTGAGGAAACAACTTGGGATATTACTCACATATGAAAACCTTTGATCATCCCTAGATTATCTCCTAATTTTTTGTGTGGCATTCATTATAGCATTCTCTCATCACCAAGGAGCTAAATGGAGAAAGACATCCAAGGACAAGCCAATGCTACTTCAAGTAACTAGAGGCTCGTATTCTTGGTAAGACTTTCAAGTTCTACAACTCTCCATTAATCATTGAGATAATTGTAAGGGTTGGTGTAACCTTAGTATAATCCAAGAAAGGTTCTTTCTTGGTATTTGTAAGTCATTGGTTCAATCTCTACCCTTAAAATAGATTAATGTTGTAATAGGTTTCTTCTCCACCTGTGAAGGAGAAAGTTAGTGAAATCCTCAAGTGGTGTACTTGACGTGTGGATATAGGCAAGGTTGCCGAACCACATAAAAGTACTTGTGTCACCTTCTTCCATGTCTTCTCATCTCCTTCACCTTACTTAGTGTACTACATCATCTTATATCTTATTACACACATAGTTTGCGTGGACTTAATCTTGCATGTAAATCATATTTGGAAGATTAATTGAGCAAATTTGTACTGACCAATCATTAAAGTGCCCAATATTTGAAAAGAAATTAAAATTCCCCAATAGGTCTATTCACCCCCTTCTAGGACTATTCTAGACATCTTTCTAGCTTGACTAACAGTATTAAATGGACTTTTTATTGGCTGAGATTTTGAGTAGATATATCTCTCAATGAGATTTCTGAAAAGTACAAGAACTCTCAAAACTGAGTTTGGGAGTTCAAGTTATGGTTGTTTTACTGAAGATTGTGCAAATTGGCAAAACCGAAACCAGCTCACCGATATGTGCAAAACTTTATGTTTTGAGCCCCTATTAAGAGCGGCTCGCTGCTCCTTGACGATTGGCTTGCCGGTCTTGCATAGAAAGCTCATTTTTAGGTTTTTAATGCGTTTCCAATAGCTCTTTCTTACTCCATTTGAAAGACCTAAGAGCATTTATAAGATAGAGATTAGAACTTGCAAAGTAAAATCAAAAGCCTTTAATGTGATAGAGGTTCAAAATCTCCAAATCCAAGAAATCCCCCTACATACCAAGATTTTTTAGAGTTTTCCTCCCAACTTAGGAAATTATTCTTTAACGTTGTGTTTTAAATTTATACTCGTAAGCGCACGAACCATTTATAATATAGCTTAGGAGTGTGAGGTCGAACCCATTGGAACTTAGGAAAATATATAGATGAAAAACATACCATTGAATTATATGTTTTAAGAAAATTAGAAAATCATAGAAATAAATATTAAACATTGAATCAATTCTTTAATCTGGGAAATTTATTTTTAATTTAGAAACTGTCTAATAATAGAAAACAAAATCTAAAAATAGAAATTACATCTAAAAATATAAACTAACCAGTTTTGCATGAAAACACAAAATTTATCTAATTTCAATTGAGATGACAGAATTAATCTAAAAATTATAAATAATCTTAATCTAACTTAGAACACAGAATTAAGATGCAATAAATTAATTTATCAACCTAGTTCCACAATTTTCAAGAATTGTGAATTTATAAAGAAAAGAAATAAAAAATAACAATAAAACAACATATGTACATATTTATAGTGGAAATGAACCAAAGAGTTAAGGAGGCATTATTATTCATATTTTAATAATAAAATAATGGCCTAGAACATGGAACTCACGTAAAATTCCAATTTGTTCAAGTCTTTAATCAAATTAGTTTCCTAATTAATCCGAACCTTAGATCTAGATTATTCATGCAACTCTCCGATCTAACTATTTCATATGTTCCAAAGAACCTTAGACCTAGAATAGTAATGTTAATCAAAGATCTAACTATTTCATATAGTCAAATTAATTACCAAGGGAGGAATCAAGAACTAAAATGATTCAGACAAGTGTAATAAAAATCAGAATTTGGAAAACCATAATTCTAATAATCTCACCTTCTTTTATTAATTAAAATATGGAATTAAAAAATATCAGCACAATTAGAATTTTGGAATTAAAGACATAAGAAAAATACAAAGGAAATTAAAATCTACCAACCTTAAGACCCAATGTAGATTAAAAATCCCCAAGTCCTTTTCTTCTCGTTATCTTCCTCTCTCCCAGCCAAACCTTCGAATTCTCTTAGCCAAGTTCGAGTTTTGCAATAGCCCAAGCCCTTTCTAATAGTGTCCAGAGGAAGTAAAATTAGAAAGGCCAGGTGGGACCCAACTTCTGCCGATTCTATCCTTAGTGGCTGACCTTTCCTATCTTTCATTTTTTCTTTCATCCGTATCCTCCTTTGGCCGAACTATTCTCTGGTTGCTTCTATTTTCATCTGGCTTACTTTTCTATTTTACTCCATCCGTGAATGGGTAAATCAGCGCCTGCTTTTGGTTTCTTTTGGAGTGTGGGGTATGTGGGACCCCTCTCAATTCAGCCGATCTGCATATACGGCTGACTGTTCTATGGATTTGTTTTGATAACCATCGTGTGCCACTGTTCTTCCAAGAGACAAAATCATGTGGGCCACTTTCCTCCTTCTCTCCTTTATTTTTGTATCAAAACAATCCAATGATTCAGCAATGGTCTTGTCAACGATTTCTGCTGGGCGAATGGGATTTCCTATTTTTTTCTATTCTATGTTGATTGTAACCTGCTGCTGATACATAGGTGATTCACGCTGCTATAACTTCCCTCGTATTTTATTTCTTTGTATTCGGGTGAGAGACCTTTTTCTCTCTTGTTCCTTTGTTGTCCACTGCTGCTCTGTGTGAAAACGAACTGGTTGCTGCCTGAACGGTGGTTTTCTGGCATTTCTAGTAGCGGCTATGCTCGCAAACAAATACTCTCTGCTGTCTCAGTTATGGCTGCTTGATGTTTACACATTGCTGCCCAATTTCAATTATTTGGCTGCTTGTATTAATCTCTTCTTCTTGCTTGTTCTTGGTCTGCTCTGCTCTCAGATACACAGCAAAAGTTTGGGCGGCTAGTGGCTGATCTGTATTTGCTGGCTGAATTTTCCCACAGCTGTCCCATCGCCTTTGAATGATGGAACCCTCTCAACCATGTTTAAAATAGCCAAATAGAAGCTGACAAAGATAGGGCCATGGATCAAGATCCCTTTATGTGAAGTGAACAGAGTGACACCATACCTCTGCTAGTACAGTTTATCTTGCAAAAAGTAAAGTGCTGTTGCAAAAATCCTAAACTGGTAGAATGAAAGAGATATGGTGGTCCAAAACGGTGGGCCAAGAACCCATACAATTCCCATTAAAACATGTCCAAAATTCTTGTTTTATACAGTAATTGTTGGAGATTAAGGATTAATTAATGCAAACACAATCACACAAATCACACGACACAAGATTTACGTGGTTCGGCTAGAACGCCTACGTCCACGGAGCGAGATGAAATCTACTATGTAGAAAAACAAGTACAGAGGATTACAAGGTCTCTCCCTCTCAGATCTCTCTGTTTCTCACTCTCTCTCTAATCCCTCTCTCTCTGTGTCTTACACAGGAATACAATAATAGGTATAAGTCACGCTACTGGGCCTAAGCCCAATAGGCCCATAAGTGGGGCTGGCCCACAACAATCTCCCCCTCTAGCCCCAGGAGGAGGAGAACACTTTGACATGGATGTCATCTTCTGTAGAGGATAGATGTCCCTATGCAGAACTCAAACTTGTTCTTTGGAAGAACTTTGGTGAACATGTCTGCTGGATTGTGGTCTGTATGGATCTTCTTTACACTGATCTGTTTCTCTTCAATAGCTGCTCTCAACCAGTGATATCTCAAATCAATGTGCTTGGTTCTTGAGTGATACATGGCATTCTTACTCAAGTCGATGGCTCTCTGACTGTCACAATACACTGTGTAGTCCTTCTGTTTGATGCCTATTTCCTGAAGAAATCCCTTTTGCCAAACCATCTCTTTCCCAGCTTCTGTAGCAGCAATGTACTCTACCTCTGCCATAGAAAGTGCTACACACTTCTGTAACTTGGATTGCCAACTGACAGCTCCTCCAGCAAATGTGAAAAGATAACCAGAAGTGGACTTGCGACCATCAAGGTCACCAGCCATATCTGCATCGGTGTAGCCGGTAATAAAAGGGTCTCCACCAAACATGATGCCCATACTCGACGTACCTCGTAGGTATCTGAAGATCCATCTCACTGCCTCCCAATGATCATGTCCTGGGTCTGACATAAATCTGCTCACCAATCCAACTGCATGTGCTATATCTGGTCTCGTGCAAACCATCGCGTACATGAGACTACCAACTGCCGACTGATATGGAATCTGACTCATCTTGTCTTTCTCTGTCTCTGATGAAGGACAACATTCCTTACTCAGCTTGAAGTGAGCGGCGAGAGGAGTGCTAACGGAGTTGCAATCCCTCATGCCGAATCTCTCCAAGACCTTCTCAATGTATTTCTTTTGAGACAGGATAATCTTCTTTTTCTTTCTATCTCTGTGAATCTCCATACCCAAAATCTGTCTAACAGGGCCAAGATCTTTCATGTCAAACGCCTTAGACAGGTCTGCCTTCAATAGCTTGATCAATTCGGAACTCTTTCCAAATATCAGCATGTCGTCCACATATAATAACAGGATGATGAACTGATCACCCTTGAACTCTTGATAATACACACATGAGTCACCTGAACTATGTTTGTATCCTTGTCCTGTCATGAAAGAGTGAAACTTCTTGTACCATTGCCGCGGTGCCTGTTTCAGTCCGTACAAGCTCTTCTTGAGTCGGCAAACAAGATTCTCATTGCCCTTCAACTCAAACCCTTCGGGTTGTTTCATGTAGATCTCTTCGTCTAGGTCACCGTGAAGAAATGCAGTCTTCACGTCCATCTGTTCAATCTCAAGATCTAGACTCGCGGCTGAGCCCAACATAACTCGTATGGAGCTCATCTTCACCACTGGTGAGAATATCTCGTCGAAGTCCACTCCCTTCTTCTGTCCAAAGCCCTTCACCACTAAGCGGACTTTATACTTCAGAACTTTTTCTCCATCCTTTTCACCCGAAAGACCTATTTGTTCTGTAGGGCCTTCCTGCCAACTGGTAGATCAACCAACTCATTTGTGTTGTTCTTCTTAAGAGACATCATCTCTTCTGCCATAGCTTTCCCCCAGTGAATTCTGTTTTTGTCGCCTATAGCCTCTAAGTAACTCTCAGGCTCTCCCTCACTGGTCATCAACACATAATCGGAACTCGGGTATCTCCTGGATGGGTTATGCTCTCTAACAGATCTCCTAGGAGGTATAACATCCTCCGATGTAGAAGTACTGGGGGGATGCTCCCCCTCGCTCAACTGTCTATCTCTGTCCTGATCATCCTCACTGTGTCCTCAACTGTATCATGTACCGGCTCATTAACTGTCTCATCTGTAGACGTATCTGCTGGCCCACTAACACTGTCACTGTGATTGCTAGAAGGAACATCTGACCCACTGTCGTCTGACTGACTGACTGGCGGTGCAGGTGAAGGAGAAGCTGTTGACTGAGATGTGTCTGGAGTGGAGATGGGACCTTGATCTAGGTCACTTGAGTATGTGGGTTTATTGTTCTCATTGAAGAACTCATCTTCACAGAATACCACGTCTCGACTCCTGAACATTTTCTGCTGAGCTGGATCCCACAGTCTGTATCCGAACTCTGGATCACCATAACCAATAAATGCACATAATGTCGACTTTACATCCAATTTCTTCCTCGACATATCAGGGATGTGTGCATAGCAAACGCAGCCAAAAACTCTGAGATGCTTATAGGAAACTTTTCTGCCTGTCCACAAACATTCTGCCACTTCACCATTTAAGGGAGCTGATGGTGAGCGGTTGATGAGGTATACTGCTGTCCTCGCTGCTTTGCTCCAAAATCTCTTGGGTAGATTTGCGCTGTGAACTATGCAACGCATTCAACAATGGTGCGGTTGTAGCGCTCTACTACACCGTTATGCTGGGGAGTTCCTGGCACTGTCAACTCATGTCGAATGCCGTGCTTCTTGCAGAATTCTTTAAACTCTCCCGATGTGTACTCTCCACCATTATCGGTCCTCAGACATTTCAATTTTCTACCCGTCTCTCTCTCCACAGAGGCAACAAACTCACGGAAGAATGAGAAAGTCTGATCTTTGGATCTCATGAAGTAAATCCAGCACTTTCTCGTAGAATCATCGATGAAGGTAACAAAGTACTTGTTCTTGCCCAATGACTCCACCTCTATCGGTCCACAAACGTTTGAGTATACTAGGTCTAGCTTCCTGGCCTTTATGTGGCCCTTTAGATTGAATGAAGCTCTTGTCTGCTTGCCCATGATGCAATGCTCGCAACTGTCTAGCCGGGTGCATTTAGTCCGTGGAATAAGGGCTTTCCTCTGAAGAATCTGCAGCCCTCTCTCACTCAGATGTGCAAGTCTCCGGTGCCATAGAGAGAAAGCAGTCTCTCTCTGTACTGCGTGCATCTGGCCGGTGCAAACTGTGCCGGTCACAACATACAGGTAATCTCTGATCACCCCTCGTGCCATGGTAAGCGACCCCTTACTGATCTTACATCGGTCTCCGCCGAATGTACTGATGTATCCCTCTGTGCCGAGTACCCTCCCAGAAATGAGGTTCAATCTGATGTCTGGCACATGTCTCACATCTTTCAAACTAATCTCACAGCCATGACTAGTCTTCATAGTAATGTTCCCAACTCCAGTGATAGGGGAACATGCAGAGTTGCCCATCCGAACTGTTCCAAAATCTCCAGATGTATACGTGGAGAAGAAGCTCCTGTGAGGCGTATAATGATAAGCCGGATGTATACGTGGAGAAGAAGCTCCTGTGAGGCGTATAATGATAAGTGGCACCAGTGTCAATGACCCACTCAGATGAGGAGGGGGTAATGGACAGACTCTCCCCCTCACTGGTGGTCACTATGACAAGAGTACGCTGCTCTTGACATGTTGCAGCTGTAGTGTCTGAAGATGCTGGCTGTCATTCCTGATACTGTACAGTCTGAGTATTTTCTCTCTTCCACACCCTACACTGATTCTTAAAGTGCCCTGCTCTGCCACAATGAAAACACTTTCTGTTATCTCTGCCTCTGCTCTGAGATCTATTACCTCCACCGGGTCTGTTCTTGCTTCTATGGTCCTGACGAACATGAGTCTTATGTCTTCTGCCCCTATCCTGTGACACATATGCTCCGGAAGAAGAAGATGTGATGCCCTTTTCTTTCCGTCACATCTCTTCATTCATCAAGGACTCCTTGACTGTCTCTAAGGATAGCTCGCCACCGAGTGCAGAGCTACTCAAAGAAATCACCAGAGTCTCAAAAGAATCTGGTAGTGTCGCCATGAGAAGAAGAGCCAAAATCTCATCTGCAAAGATGATCTTCGCACTAGCCAGCTGGTTCACCATACCCTGAAAGTTGCTAAGGTGTTCTGACATTGATATGTGCTCATTGTATGTCAGTCTCACCAGTCTCTTGATAACACAGGCTTTGTTCACTGGAGCCTTGCTCTCATACATTGTAGACAATTTGGTCCACAGTTCATCTGCCTTCTTTTCTGATGTGATATGGTGAAGAATGTTGTCATCGACATACTCCCTGATCAGGCTCACAGCCTTCAAAAGTTTGTACTCCCATTCTTTGGGCTTTTCCTTCATATCTCCAGGCATAGATACATCTCCTAAAATGGGATAATATAAGTCATGCTTAATCAGGAGATCTTGCATCCGAGTCTTCCATAGGAGATAATTGCCCGGGACCAATTTCATGACTGTAGAACTGGAGCTGGATGTCATTCTGTCACTGTCCTCTGTTTAATTTGGTGTACAAATGCGGAAACAAATAACCAACAGTGTAAATTTGTAGCCCTGCACAAGCCTAGGGATCTACTACTGGCATCCAACCAAATACCCCCGAACTCCTCACCACTTGGGTGCTTCAATCATACACATAGCAAAATAATGTGTAAAAGTAAATGACAGTTATGAAAGATAAGAGAAAAGAGAACTCAGCTGGTCTCCTTTCTACAAACGCCACTACTTGGCGCTCACTGCCAATTCTCCAGAAACCAAATCCAAACCGGTAACTGGGTAGATCTCACTGCCACGATCGCATAGGCGAAGACGGATCTCAATTCCGAGTTCTGCTGACTCCAAAAACTGTAAAACAATTCTGGACCGTTGAGTTCTCCGCTGCAGGAATACCTAAATCTGCAGTCCCTCGGATGTACTGAAATGGTGGTCTCGCGGGTGCACCTGAACTAGTGGTCCTGCGGGTGTACAGGAAATGGTGGTCCGCAGGACCACTGATTTTTTTTTTCTTTCTTTCCTTCTCAGATCTGTGAACAGATCCGTTCACGGTGAAAAAAAAAAATTCTTGGTCTCCGGCGATCTGGCCTCAGCCACCACTGATTTTCCGATGATGAAACGCTGGTACGATTCCACTGAGAAAATCCCTTTTCCGCCGACCGCTATGGTCTTTCTTCTCAGATCTGGCTGGTCGGAGATCTGGCTTGCTGCCGACTGCTCCTGCTCAGTCGTTTTCTTCTCCGATCGCCTCTGCTCAACGATTTTCAGATCTGGCTTGCTGCCTCTAGCAGCAATCAGTTCTCAGACCTGCTTGGCCGGTCTGGCTGCTTCAACCACCTCCGGCTGCTGGCTGTTTTCTCAGGAAACTGAGAAACCCCTTTGTCGCTGGTTTTTTTTTTCAATTTCAGATCTGAGATCAGATCTGATTTCCGGGCCGATCACGGTGCTCTGGCTCACCGCCGCTGTCAAGGAAAAACCCCAAAACTGGGTTTCTATCTTCCGCCTGCTATTCCACAGGCTGATGCCAGCGCTCGCCTCTCCGATCGCCGCTGCTGTTCTTCTCTTTCGAAATCGATCTGAGCCTTTCTGCCTTGGACGCACAGCTGGGAATCTGCGATTGGGTCTCGGTTTCGACAGTCCTTCTTGCTAACCACCTTCAGCCGACCTGCTATCAGCAGATCGGTGTATATATTTTTTTTTGTCTTTTTCTCTTTTTTTCTCAGTCGATGTTAGGACCGACTGGAACAATATCCTCTTCAGCCGACACGGCTGGTTTTCCGTCCAATGTTCTCCGACGGTGTGTGTGATTTTATCGACTCCGATTCGACTGAACCTTGTCTGAATCCGATAACCTTCGGCTCTGATACCACTTGTTGGAGATTAGGGATTAATTAATGCAAACACAATCACACAAATCACACGACACAAGATTTACGTGGTTTGGCTAGAACGCCTACGTCCACGGAGCGAGATGAAATCTACTATGTAGAAAAACAAGTACAGAGGATTACAAGGTCTCTCCCTCTCAGATCTCTCTGTTTCTCACTCTCTCTCTAATCCCTCTCTCTCTGTGTCTTACACAAGAATACAATAATAGGTATAAGTCACCCTACTGGGCCTAAGCCCAATAGGCCCATAAGTGGGGCTGGCCCACAACAGTAATTACCACTCCACACAAGACCTCACCTTGCATGCTTCAAACACTAGAACGCTAACACCTCATGTAAACATGCACTAAAAGACATTCAAGATTCTTTATACACCCAACACATCCTCCTTTGTAATTTCAACATTGATTGGTTGCACGCTGATTTTGTGTGCTGACTTGAGTGGATCTTTTACCCAATTTGGCATTCCGGAGGAGTTCTCCTTTGAACTGATGATGTGAATTTTCATGACCTAATATATTGATAACAATTGGATTTAACTTCATGAACTTTTGAGGTCCAAAATAACTCCTAATAGTCGTAAGCTTTACATTTGAACATGTTTTCTCTTGTTTTCACTTTTAATCCTGCAAAACACAAAATTCCACTAATTATAATAAATACACACAAAACATATGCTAACTTATCCAAATTCAAGGAGTAAAATAGTCAATTTCCAGTGTTTATCATTTAGCACTTGTAAATCTTTCTCATTCACATTCCAAACTTTCATAGGCATATCTTTAGCATTAAAGCTCACTTTGAATGTGATTTGAGGAATCCTCTAAGGAGAACCTTGTTTTCATAGGAAAATCTTCATCTTCCCTAGATCAGAAAATCTTGATTTTGTAGAGCTCTTTCTCAACTTAGGAAAATCCGTTTTAGCTCTTCTAAATCATTCCCAATCACACTCTAAGAATTTCATAGTCAAATTTCGAGCATTCAAAGCTCTATTTTAATGTGATTTGGGAAAACCATTGTTTTTAGGGAAAAGATTAAAATTCATAGGAATACCTACATTCTCCCTAAAGCTTCCTCTCATCCACCTTGGTTGTGCATCATTGGAGCATCTACATTTCATCAAAGGAAGCCGAGAGGGAGAAGATCTTCAAAAACGCGACAAGGTCAGTTCGTCCGACAAAGAGGCAAACGTTCTTGGTAAATTTCAAAAACAATTCTTTCTATCAATTTGTGTAATTTGTAAAGGGTTGTTGTAACCCTTGTTTGAAGAGAAGAATGTCTTCTCTCTTGTGTGTAAAGATTCGATCTCCACCCTTGGAGGGGATCAAGAGTCTAACGTTCGATTTCTACTTGTGAAAGAGATCAAAGTTGCAATAGCTTTGATTTTCAACTTTAAAGAAGATCTTACTGGAATCCTCAAGTGATATACTTGAGGCGTGGACGTAGGCAAGTGCCGAACCACGTAAAAATTCTTGTGTCACTATTCTTTCATCTCTTCCCAACTCTTCTTATTACTTGTACATGTTTTATTTTTTATCTTCATTACACACTAAATTTGTGAGAATTTGTTGATGCATGCAATTTAAATTGTTTAATTAATCTTGATTGCATCTCACTTTAGAAGATAAATTAGATTAATTGAATAAACCAACATCTAAGTGACCAAAGTTTTAAAGAAAATTAAAATTCCGCTATAGTCCTATTTACTCTCCGTTTAGGACTATTCTAGACATTGGCCTAGCTTGACTAACAATATCAGTCGACCAATTCAAAATCGGTTCGTCCAAGTTTCAATGATGTTTATTTTTCAGTCTCACCAAGTCCATAATAATTTCAATGAGTCATGGGGACTTGGGTAATATCCAAGAACCTGTCAAAGTATAATCTATTAATCGTTTAAGTTCCTAGAGGTATAACTTGAGCCATGGTGTTCAATCATTGAGTAACTTTACATGAAAATCTAGAACACACACGCCCAAACACTATAGACACATACTTCAATCTTTAATGTTTCAATCCTCATGTCTTGAGCCATTTAATCTTCAATAATTGTTGTCAAACTTTTCTTCATTCTTCATAAGTGGCTTGTGTAGGATTGTCTTGATATCCAATGCATGTCTCTTTCACAACTTGGTAGATTTCTTCTTTCGAGCTTAAGCTTGTACACATTCTGCTTAAACAAAGAGTGTTAGTACAATTCGTCAATGAAATTTTTATCATCAAAACTACCTAAGAACCATGAGTTGTAACCTTGCGGTTAACATCTTCTTCCTGGTAGAAACCGTGGATTACTAGTCTAGCTTTGTTCCTAATGATGTTCCTGGCTTCATCCTTTTTATTCTGAAAACCCATTTCTTGCTAATACTAGAATGATAATTAGGCATAGACACAAGCTTCCAAACATTGTTTCTCTAAAATTGGGTGAGTTCTTCTTGCATAGCATTAATCTAGAACCCATCCATTTCAACTTCTTTAATATTCTTAGGCTCAATTTGAGAAACAAATGTCATATTGTTAAATGCATTTCTAAGCTAGTCTCTAGTTGCGATACCCTTAGACGGTTCTTATATAATTTGTTTAGAGGGTGATTTTTCACAAAATCCCAACTTTTAGGAAGATCTTGATTATTTTCATTTTGAGAACATTTTTCCACTTGATTTTCAAAATCATTTTTGTTATTTGATTAATCTTTGCTTTGAGGTGGGTTTGCCTCATTTTAAAAAACAATAGGCTCATCATCTTCCAAAATCTTTTTGTTTTGAAAAGAGTTTCCTTCATAAAAAAACATGTATTGATTCTTCTAAAACCATTGTTATTTTGTTGAGGGCCATATAGGCTTTGTTATTGGTAGAGTACCCAAGAAAAATTCCTTCACCTGGTTTTGAATCAAATTTATCCAAATCATTTGCAACCAAAAACCTTGAAATACCCTATGTTTGGTTTTCTCCCATTTCCAAAGCTCAAAAGGGGCTTTATCCAAATACTTTCTAATTAAAACTCTATTTAAAACATAGTAAGTAGTATTTATAGCTATTAGTGCCCCGGCTTTGCCGAGTCCTTGTTTGTCAATTCCATGATTCGGGAAGAAGCATTTGCTAGAAGCTTGAAGACCCAAGGTGATCAAGAATGAAGATTATGCTCCACCAGATTGAAACTCATCGTTATGGCAATCACAAAACAGGTATTATGGCCATAGATGACTATAGGTGGTACCCACACCTTTGAGAGGACCATCCCTTGGTTTAGTTGAACAAATAGTAAAATCATCAAAAGCCTAGAGAGGAAGCTTGACAGTGAATTAAAACCCAACTTGGAAATATTTATTTGGTTTCACTGTCAGCTCGACCAGTCGTTATCACCGACTCCTCGGTGGAGACAAGATCGACCCATTGTGGTCAAAGACTAGTCGATCAGATTGACATAGGTTCTGGATCATAGAACTATCATTCTGGGAAACCTCTGATCTAGAGTCTCGTATACACCGACCCCTCGGTGAAAGGCTTAATCGACCCATCATGGTCAACGACTGTTCGATAAAGATGTATGAGTTCAGGAACTTAAAACTCAGATGGGCTATCGAGAAAACAGACGTATCGGTAGATCAAGACCAATCGAGAGTACCAGGACCGATCCGTCGGTAAAAGGCTACAGGTCATTCTGGGTATGACAGGTTTCTAGACTTGAAACTACTGTCGACATGGTGTTGCCCTAGATCGAGACCATCGTATGGACCGACCTATCGGTGCCATAACTGTCAACCCACCGGCGACACCGACATGTAGACCGGGAAAGATTATTACCGTTGGGAGTGCATTATTGCACAACGGTCGGGTTGTTGAACGGTAACATTTCTTGTCACTGACCCCTCGGTGCGCCCGACCTGTCGGTACATTATCGTTGCTGCAACTGGTTGCCTTCTTTATATAAACCAATCTTTATGCAACCAGTTAGAATCCTTCGGCAAAATCAGTTGGACCCTCATCTTTATCAGTGAGCTTAAACAAAGGGCCAACAAAAGGATCACTCTTTCTCATGCTTATACTTGGGGAATCAAATACAACCAATCATATGGATTGAGTTGTGAGAGAGAGAGGAAGAGAGTAAAATCATAAACAACCAATCTATTGATTGAGTTTGTAAGTGAAAAAGAGAGAGGAAAAATTATCAACTAGGAAAGTTGTGACCAAACCAGTTTCCTTGTCACCCTAGATTGTGATTGCTTTGCGGTGGCTACAAGGTGGAGCTTCAGCACACATTGGGAAGGACCTTCATGAAGCACATATCAAAAGATAGAGCTACAAAGGCAAGTACTTCTTGGTGTTAATTTTGATTTAAAACCTTTGTTCCAAAAGTTGATTAAGGAAGTTTGGTTCCGAAACCACTATAAAAAAATCTAGAGCGTCATCTCCAGCACATGTGGTGGGTGGAATTCCCAACCAATTGAGTGAGATGGAATTCATACTCTAATTGTGAGGGTGTAAGTCCCCACTTAGTGGATTTGGGGACAGCTCAAGGTTGAGAGAGTCATAACAGTGGATGTAGGTTGGCTAACTGAACCACTTTAAAATTGGTCTTATGGTGTTTGATCTTTATGTGTTTGTATTTAGTATTTAAATACTCTTCTCAACACACATCACTTTGCATGTTGATTATCTTATTTCATACATTGTGCGTAAGCATCGATAATCAAGTAATATGTAAAGGGTCATAATCTTAGTGTGATTGCTTAATGAAATTATCACACTAAACAAATCTCGTGATGAGTGTTCCGCTGTACTCAAATCAATCAAGAAATTTGTAAACATCATGAAAAATGGGATTGACGCATTCACCCCCTCCCTCTCTCGGGTCAATTGTGTTGTTCTAGCACCGTGAAAAGGGGACTTTCAATAGCTTCTACCCAAAAGTATTTTGGTAAACTATGTTCGTTGAGAATTGTTCTAGCCATTCTTGGAGTAACCTATTCTTTCTTTCAACTACTTCATTTTGTTGTGGGGCCTTAGGGGCTGAAAAGTTGTGCTCAAAACCATTTTCGACACAAAAAAATCCAACGTCTTGATTGTCAAATTCTCTACTCCTATCACTCCTAATTGTGTTGATTGCATAGCCCTTCTCATTTTGGATTCTTTTGCAAAACTTGGTAAGCATGGTGTGTGCTTCATTTTTTGTGAACTAAGAATAATACCCATGTTAACCTAGAGTAAACATTCACAATAACAAAAGCATAAAATTTACCACCCAAGCTAGCAATTCTACTAGGACTAAACAAATCCATATGCAAAAATTCAAGTGGTCTATTAGTAGAAATGTCCTTTTTTTCTTTTCAAAGATTGTTTTGATTTGCTTACAAAATTGGCATGCATCACAGATTGTCTTTCAGAAACTTAGTTTTAGGGAGTCATTTCACTAAATCATGTTTTGAAATGTTTGAAAGAAGATACATGCTTGCATGTCCTAATCTTCTTTGCCAAAGTCAAGAGTTTTCATTTAAAATTGTAAAACATTTCACATCTTGGTCCGCTAAAGCATTGAAGTCTACAGTGTAAACATTTTCATGAGTTAATGCGACAAAAATACTTTATGATCAACAATATTTTCAATCAAACATTTGTTAGGCTAAAAACAGCACTATATCCATTATCACATAATTGACTTAATGCTAAGAAGATTATGCTTCAAACCATCAACCAATAAAAAAATTCAATACAAAGGGGAGGAATCCATACCTACATTACTTATTCCAATGATTTTCCCTTTTGCATTGTCACCAAATGTGATCTAACCTCCATCATTTGGTGACAAGGAGATGAATTTTAATTTATCTCCCATCATGTATGAAATGGCCCTGACCTGGAAAAAGGCCCAGGGACCGGTTCAAGAGGGCTAATAAAAGATAAAACTGGGCTGTGTCGATTGGACCGACAGTCAATATCAGTCGGAATGACACCCAGTAGTGGATTGGCTAGTGAGGGTGGGAAAAAGTCCCACATCGGAAATGGAGGATATTTGGAGGGGCTTTATAAGTGGTAGCTCCTCTCCTTCCAGCAAGACGCATTTTGGGCCTACTTATTGGGCCAGGCCCACTGTAAAGTCGTGCGGGCCTAGAGTGGACAATATCTTGCTGAACCAAGCGCTAAGACCGAATTTTCGGGCCAGGCCATTACAAATGGTATCAAAGCCGAGTTCAACACTCGAACTTGTGGGCCTTCCACTTGATTAATTGGGACGAGCTGGGGACGGCTCTGGGCCTAAGGGGGTGGTGGATTGAAATGACCGTGACCTGGAAAAAAGCCCAGAGACCTGTTCAAGAGGGTTGATAAAATACGGAACTGGGCTGTGTCGGTCGGACCGACACCCAGCAGTGGAATGGCTAGTGAGGGTGGGAAAAATGTCCCACATCAAAAATTGAGGATATTTGGAGGGGGTTTATAAGTGGCAGCGCCCCTCCTTCCAACAAGACGCGTTTTGGGCCTACCTATTGGGCCAAGCCCAATGCAATGTCGTCCGGTCCCCGTGTGGGTCCAGAGCGGACAATATTGTGCTGAGTCAACCCCTAAGCCTGAATTTTTGGTCGAGCTATTACAAATGGATTTTGCACCTTTTTAGCCCTCTTTTGGGCTCAGCTTCTGGGCTTTCCAGGTCTGGTCCCTTTCAATCCTCCCCCCTTTAGGTCCAGAGCCGTCCTCGGTTCAACTCGATAAACCCAGTAGAAGGCCCACACGGTCCAAGTGTTTAACTTAGCTCTGATACCATTTGTAACAGTCCGGCGAAAAAATCTGGGCTTAGGGCTTGACTCAACACAATATTGTCCACTCTGGGCTCACAGGGGGCCCGCACGACTTTACCTTGGGCCTGGCCCAACAAATAGGCCCAAAATGCATTGTGCTGAGTAGGAGGGGCGTGGCTACATATAAACCCACTCCCAAAGCACTGCATTTCCGATGTGGGACTCTGTCACCACACAACCTGCCAATCCACTGCTGGGGTGTCGGTTCAATAGACCAGACCTGTCGGTCGGAACAACACAGGCCCAGTTTTATCTTATCATCCCTCTTTGGACCGGTCTCTGGGCCCTTTCAATATTGTAGCAACCCATGTTTATTTATTTATTTTTTTTCCTTTCTTCTTTTCTTTCCTAGCCAAAAGCGAAGGAGAGAAATGAGAGAAAGATAGAGAGGAAGAAGGAGAGAAAACGAGAGAGAGAGTGAGAGACGGAGAGAGAAACCCCTTCATCCATCTTATTCCCCTTCATGCATGTGTGAAGATTGAAGGCCTTCCATTCCCAAACGCCATGGATTCAAAGTTCTTTCTCTGATTCCTCTTCTCTAAGGTAAATCTCTCTTCTAGCTCCGATTCCTTTGGGTACATTGTTTTGAACTGTTTGTGGAGAGGAATGATAACTTAAGTAGGGTCTTGTCTAAACCACGAGGGTCTGACACCCTAAGATGAAGTTTGGGGGTTTTACATGAAATTGTTGGCTTGGAATGGGAGTGGGAAATTTTGGGAAAGTGTAAAATTCCCCTCCAAACAAGTGATTTGGGGTTGGATGAGCCTCACATTTGGTGTTTTGTTTGGGGTTGGACTTGGGCCCAAAAAGTAGGGTTCAACCTTGGGTGAATAAGGAGTTGTATTCTTTGAGCTCCATGGGGCTTGGAAATGGTGGAAGATTGGTAGAACTTGACAGTTTCTATCCTAAGTGTGAAATTAGGCCCGGGAATAGCTCAAATAGTGTTCATGTGAAATTAGTTGTGATGTGTTGTATATACATTGAGTGAAATCCCCATGGTTAAGTTATTACTAAGGCTATGCAAGTGGAACATCATAGATTTATGAATGCCCTAGCATGTTGGAGTGCATAATAAACTATGCATGTCATGTGTTTGATGATATAATTGAATGGATATTAGATTTATGTTTGTTAAAATGCTTAGTAATGTGAGGTCATGAATGCTTCACATGCTTGAATGTTGTGATGATATGTACATCTCTAGTGAATTCCTATGTTTTAAAGGTAGCTGTAAATGGTTGGTTCACCCATACCTTGAGTGAATTATCACCATTGAAATTTATGAGATAAGGTAGGTGATGAAATTTGAAATACTATGTATAGAGATAGTTGTGGAATTTATGTGATGTTGAATTGAAAAAGTACCACAAAGAATATTATGTGTATTACCTTGAGGTAGAGTTGTGTTGGCAATGTACAAGTGGTGTAGGACTAAATGATGTCTATATGTGGTGTTGAAGCGTGAGGGGTCTCCACATTTGTTGGTATGTTTGGGTTTGTTTACATACTATGGGTTGCATCGTATTCTTGGATGTGATGAGTGATAGTGACATGTATGTAATAAGGAAATATGAGTTGAAGACTTGTGGGTGAAATTCACGTGTGTGAAAATGCCTACATGAATGTCATAGTGATCTACAATTTGAAAGGCATAATGAGATGTTGGGAGATAGACTATGGTATCTTTTTCCATATATAAGATAGTGTTGAGTCAAGAGGAGTATGTGAGATTCGTGAGCATTTAACTTAAATCTAATTGTTGGTTTAAGCACAATGCCATGAGTTTGATGAAGGGGCAAGTCTCTTGGTGAGTATCTTGTGTTCCTATGTGATTGAGAAATTTGTGTACGATGGAGATGAGAAAAATTAAAAAGAGTGCAGTGGGTACAGGAGTTGTTTATGTACGTTTGAAGTTATATGACAAAGTGAATGTCATAATGGAATATATATGCATTGACTTCTTGGTGCGAGGTAAATGAAGTGATTAAGTGGAGGAAACTAGTAGATAAGCTGAACTACGGATGATCTGATCTACAATGTGGTACATATGCAACTGAGAGCATTGTGCCTCAGCACGATAAAAAACTTCTCTCATTTTATTCATACTTAGTGAAGTTGAATAAAATAGATGCAAGGAAATGATGGATGGATAGTTAGTAACATGGGGTTGATAATACTTAAAATTCTCAAGCCTTAGGTGTGAATATAGAATAAATTAGTGCTTGAAATATGTGTTGAGCACTAAAAAATGACATTTTTATCCTTTAATTTTGGATTAGTTAGCATTGATTTTGTAAATAAAAGATGCAGTTAATGTAATTTCTTAGTTTTTTAGATAAAAATGGAAAGTACAGAAAACAATCTCAATTCAGTGGATAATTGCAAGTTTTGAGCTTAAAATGGAAGACCTAGAATTTTAATAATTAATTTCACTCCAGTTTTAGGATTTTTATTGTAAAATTGATTAATCTGGATTCATTTATGAGAGTCTAGATTAATTCAATATTTTTAGATTTAAGTGGTCAGATTGGCTTTTAAATTTTGGAAGAGAGATGTAACGACCCGTCCCGCTAGCACAATATTGTCCACTTTGGGCCTACACACGGATCCACACGGCTTTTCTTTGACGAGTCAACCCATTGTTGCTCCCAAAAGATCTTGTGCTAGAATGAGGAAGGCTACCACTTATAAACCAAGGAATTTACAATGCAACTAGCAATGTGAGACTTTTTCTCCTCCACACTATAGACCCCTTCTGGGTCGGGGTATTACAATCTAACCCGTTTAGAGACGTCTCCATCTCTGCACACACAACAACCAAGCCCACACCCTCAGGCAGAGAGTTGAACCATGCACTGATACCATTTGTAACGACCTATCCTGCTAGCACAATATTGTCCACTTTTGGCCTACACACGGACCCACACAACTTTGCTTTGATGAGCCAACCCACTGTTGCCCCCAAAAGGCCTTGTGCTAGAAGGAGGAAGGCTACTACTTATATACCAGGGAATTTCCAATGCCACTAGCAATGTAGGACTTTTTGGGACAGGGTATTACAGCTTTGGGCCTACACACGGACCCGCACGGCTTTGCTTTGGCGAGCCAACCTACTGTTGCTTCCAAAAGACCTTATGCTAGAAGGAGGAAGGCTACCACTTATATACCATGGAATTTCCAATAGAAATAGCAATCTGAGACTTTTTCTCCTCCACACTATAGACCCCTTCTAGGGCGGGGTATTACAAGAGAACTTGCAATTCAAGAGCAAAAAGGCTGAAATTCAAGATCCATGAGCCACAGATCCATTTCATTTGGGCCAAGCTAAGCTTTACAAGCCAACATGGGGCAGGCCACAAGCAGTCCATGAGCATTTTACACAATGGGCTAGGCCAATTTGCACTTCAGGTCCAACAAAAGCCCATGTCCTCAAGCTCAAGTCCAAGTTCCACTAAAGGCCCATGTGCACATTTAGAGGTCCAATTACCCAAGCCCAATCCAATAACCCAATCCAAAGCCCATACACGAAAATCCACCAAATTCTTAATTCCATAACCCATTTACACGTCCAAGTGGTGTGAAAAAAATTTTACTTTAACTCGCAAGCGCACGAATCTATTGAAGTATAGAAATACAAGAACGAAGTCGAACCCACAGGAACTTGTGTAAGAAAATCGAAAAAACTAATTAAAAGTCATTAATCAAATCTTAATCTAGTTAAACCAAAGAGTGATGAATAGTTGGTGATAATGATCAATATTACACTAGACTTGCAAAATGTAAATGAAATAAATAAAGACAAGACTTAAACAACATAAATAAAAATAGAATTTAAGTGGTCGAGAGAAATTACTAAGGTTTCGGATTCCACCATCATTAAATCCATAATTTTCTAATCACTTATTTATTAATTCCCAATTTTAGAGTAACAATATAGAACTCAACCTACTGTTTTCTCAAGATTTGATCGTGTAATCTCATAAATATACTTTTCAAATATAGATTTTCCTTCAACTTAAATGTGTAAAATCCTAAGCATCTAATGTGTTCAATTTTAATGAAAAACAATAGATCAAAGAAAATTACATTTAATATTTGAAATGCTAAGCCTTGATTAATCAAATAATATTATTAACAACCAAAAATACATGATATTAGTGGTGAAAATAATTTATATTTGATAATCATGTGAAGCCAAAATCATAAACATTTAAATACATACCAATGGGAATTAATAAACACATAATGGAAAACTATTTCATTAATGAAGCTTCCTCCTCAACCTTAGTTAGAAGTTTAGAAATACATAACAAAAGATTAAAACAAAAGAGTTGGAGAAATAAAACCCGATAAATCGTCGGGGCTTCGGAGCCCTTCTTGCCTCAGATGATCTCTTTTAATTCTTCTCTCCCCTCATTTGATCCCAAAGCATTCCTTATATAGGTTTCTTTTGAGTTTACAAAAACCAAGAGAAATAATAAAAAAAATGACTTAACTTGGCCAACAATTGGCCACACCATTGCTTTGGGAATTCCAAGACTTGACTTGGTCAAAAGACTTCATGCATGGATGGAGCATTGACACCTCTAGCTTAGAGATTCAAGAAGATAAACTTGGTGATGTGGAGGTAGTCTTGGTGGATTAAAACATTATGTTTGGTTATTGAGATGAGATAACAAGCTCAATATTTTATGAAATTTGCTTTGCATGGGATGATGTTTGGTTGATGCAGCATCTTGTAGAAGGTGATTCAGTTGGTTATTGAGATGCTTCCTGTAACATGTGAAGGGTTGATTTGCTGTCCCATTTTCCTCTTGTTGGTGTTTTTTTGTAGATTAAGTAGAAAATGCAGTACACCAACCTAAAAACGCAAAAATAAACAAGTTAGAAAAAAATTAAATAAACTGAGATACTATCAATAATAATTTTAGATATAAAATATATTACAATAATAATACAAAATAAATAAAATTCAAGAACTAACTAATTCAAAATTAAAGGGTAAAATTATCATTTTCCTGTGTTTATCACCAAGCCTTGTCCATTCAAAATTCATATCTACGATCCATTCTCTATCTTCAATCTCAACGCTTCATCTCATGCATCAAAATTAGGTAAAACCTAGAGTCACATTTCCCTATCCAATGCATTCATTCATCATATTAGATCTAGGCTATCCAATCCATTTATCATATAAATCAATCTTAGAATCATAATCATTCATAAATCATCTCATCATTTTCATAATTAATCTTAGCCATCCATTAGCTAACCATTAGATTTAGATCCCATTCAATCATAGCCATTCATGCATTAAAACCATAGATTTTAATTTAACTTGCATCCCAATCCAATCCATATCTCCACACGATTATTGCAACTAAAATCTCTCCATGCATTTGACCTAAAATCCATCCAAATTCATTCCCAAATCACCAACACCTCATCAATCCCAATCTTTCTAACCCATACACGATTTTTACAAATCCAAAACACCTCATGCGCATATCACTAGTCAACCCTAGGCCATGTCATCTACTTCATCTCATCCACTCATTTATGTTAGCTTTAGATCTTAACCATCCATACATTACATTAAACCATAAAACCCTACTCTCCCATGCCAAATTCGGTAGTTCAAGACTAATCCAGAGTACCAGGACCGACCCCTCGGTAAAGGGCGGCAGGTCGTTCTGGGTAAGACCGATTTTTAACTTGAAACTACTGTCAGCATGGTGTTGCCTCAGATCGAGCCTCTCATATGGACCGACCTCTTGGTGCCATGACTGTCGACCCATCGGCGACACCGACCTGTCCACCGAGAAATAATTATGCCGTTGGGGGTGCATTTAATGTGCAACGGTTTGGTGGTTGAACGGTAATAAATATGAACACCGGCCTATCGGTGCCACCGACCTGTCGGTACTGGACAGTCTGAAAAACCATTAAGACTCCTCTATAAATATGTGTTGTATGATCATTTGATTGTCTTCCTTGAACTGAGAAAAATCATATACACTAAAGAACGATCATCTCTCTTGTGCCTATACCCAAAAATCAAATACCCAATCTTTGATTGAGATTGTGAGAGAGAGAAAGAGAGGAAAGAAGTTAAGATATCATCTAGGATTTGAACCAAGTGTCCTAGTCTTCCTGAAATTGTGATTTCTATACAACATCTATAAGAAAGAGCGCCAACACACCTTGAGTGAATCTTTAAGAAGCATACATCATCAAAAAAAGATCTACAAAGCAAGTGCTTCGTGTATTTAAATCTTTTTTTTAAAACCTTTGTCATGAAAGTGGATTAAGGGGGATCTGCTTCGGAACCACTATAAAAAAACTCTAGAGCGTTGTCTCTAGCACAGTGGTGGCTGGAATTCACAGCCGATTGAGTGAGGTGGAATTCCTACTCTAATTGTGAGGGTATAAGTTCCCACATAGTGAATTTGGAGATAGCTCAAGGTTGAACTAGTCTTAACAGTGGATGTAGGTTGGTTAACCGAACCACTATATATCTTGTGTTCTTGAGATTGTGGTGTTAGAGCTAACTTCTTGTTGACTTTTTAATCATTCTTGCTAACACACACCCACTTGATTGTTGTACCATCTGCACTTAAAACTAATCAATCAAGTTAATTTTAAAAAGAACAACGAATTGAGATTGACCTATTCCTCCCCCCCCCCCCCCCCCCCCCCCCCCCCCAAGGTCAATCGTGTTCTAGAACATTGGGAGTTTCAATTGGTATTCAGAGCCTGGTGCTCCACATATTTGCATTTAATCGTCCGAGTAAGATCTTGTTGCTAAAACAACTATTATGGATACCTGCATGTCTATATCCAGATAAGATAATAATTGGGGTAAACATCGAGTCAAGGTTATTAAAAAATTATGCCTAGAAATCCACAATCACAATATTATGCATACAATTCTGTAGTAGGTCTTGCTCTTGCAATCTCCGTAACAGGAAGGTTAACTCATCGGCAAAAAGAATAAGACTCAAACAAAATAAAGTTAAGTAATGAAGAAGAATCTGAGTCTAGATCAACCATGGACAATGAAAGCAAGCAAAGGTACATTTTATTACCTGGTTGCTTCGTTACCTTATGATAAACAAGAACAATTTAGTGAATCTGATCATGAAGAGACTCTTGATGATCTCCAAGAATCATACAGTTCAATGTATCTTGAGAATATGGAGTTAACCAAGAAAGCTCACAAACTTAAAGTGAGAATGCCTCCGTGACTAAACTTCTTGAAATTGAGAGAACCGAAAAAGAAGCTTTCTCAACAAAATTTGAAAAATCAGTTGATGAGATATTAGTGTTGAGAAAAAGTTAGACTGACCTTCAATCCCAAGTGGATATGTGCAGGAGAGACAAACACTTGGCTGAAACTAAAAGGTGTCTTGAAAACAAGATTACCTTGTTAATGTCTGACTTAGAAAGGTTATCTCAATCTAAAGACTAGGTAGTTACTTTTGGAAAGGATTACAAGAACAAGTCTTGGATAGAGCATGACAAAAACTTCGTTGTTACTTAGAGGCAAACACCTATAGATGTTAAAGACCATATGCCCAATCTCTCTAACATACAATGCATCTATTGTGAAAAATGAGGTCATCCTGAGTCAAATTGTTATTTCAAGAAAAATCCTCAGATAAAGTGTTCACTGGAAAATCAAATATATAATGCTCTAAATCAGAATTTACCAATCATCCTATATAGATTTGGAAATCCAAGGATCAAATTCTTTCATGGAAAACCCTATTTCAAATCCAGACAGATTATACAGGAGATGAACTCCACCATTGCCCTTTTGTCTAATGGATCTCCAAACAATAAGAGCTTCATGATTCATACAGCTTTAAATGTTGAAAGGCAATCCAAGTGGTACTTGGACAGTGGATGCTCACGACATATGACTGGAAATAGTTCTTACATGTCTGACTTGGTAAATTGTAATGGAGGATCTGTAGTTTTTGGTGATGGAAACATGGCCAATATAATTGGAAAGGGGTCACTGAATCTGCCATCTTCTAAGGTTATCAAAGATGTCTACCTTGTTGATCGTTTAAAACACAATTTGCTTAGTATTTCTCAATTATGTGCGAATGACAATAAAGTCACCTTCAGTAAGAAGGACTTTCATGTCTATTCAAAAGAAGGTGAAGTTGTTTTGAGTGGTACCCTTACTTCTAATGATTGTTATGTTTTGGATTGTACTTCAACTTCGATCACATATGAGTGTCTTTTGTCCAAAATCAGTGAGGCTGAACTTTGGCATTAAAGGCTCGGTCATGTGAACTTCAAGGATTTGTCCAAACTAAGTGAACACATAAAAGGATTACCTAAAGTTAAACGATCTGAAAGAACCATCTGTGGTGATTGTAAAAAAGAAAAACAAATCAAGGTAGCACATAAACATACAAATCTGATTGCAACTTCTAGACCTTTAGAACAATTCGATATGGACCTAGCGGACCTACTCAACACGAAAGTGTTGGGGGAAAGAGATATTTCTTAGTAATAGTTGATGACTATACTAGATACACTTGGGTAGCTTTCTTGAGGGAAAAATATGATACAATTCAAAATCATTGCAAAACGAATTATGAATGCAAGAGAGTCAAATATTCATAAAATAAGGACTGACCATAGGAGAGAATTTGAAAATCAACCATTTAACAAATTCAGTGAAAAACGAGGCATCCATCATGAATATTTTGCTCCCAAAACACCTCAACAAAATGGAGTTGCCGAGAGCAAAAATAGGGTCCTTCAAGAAATGGCCAACACCCTACTTGAAAGCAAGAATGTTCCAAAAAATATGTAGGTTGAATCTGTTAACATTACATGTTATATCATTAATAGAGTATATTTGAGACCAAGAATGGACAAAATAGCGCATGAACTGTGGACTGGTAGGAAACCCAACTCTAAGTATTTTAAAGTCTTTGGAAGTAAATGTTACATACTTTGGGATAAAAAACATTCAGGAAAATTTGAATCCAAAAGCGATGATGGCATTTTCCTAGGATATTCCACAAATAGTCATGCCTATAGGGTCAAGAACCTTAGAATTGGTGCCATACAAGAATCAGTAAATGTGATAGTAGATGATCAAGTAAGTATTCTAGAGAAAGAATTAAAAGAAGAGGAAATCATCAGGTTGGAAGAAGTAAATCTAGAAAACAAAGATGAACCACAAGATCCTCCATCTGAATCAAAACCTCTAAAAAATGTAAAGGAACACCCTCTCAAACAAATCATAGGAGACCCTACAACTGGAGTAAGAACAAGAAGGAAACTTGAGAACATGGCCAATTATGCGTGCTTTACCTCAAAATTTGAACCCAAAAGGATAGAAGAGGCCATAGCTGATGAAGAATGTGTGAATGTTATGCAAGAGGAACTAGGACAATTCACTAGAAATGATGTATGAGATTTAGTTCCTAGACCTAAGGAAACACATATAATTGGAACTAAATGGATATTCAAAAACAAGCTGGATGAACATGGAACCATCGTAAGAAATAAGGCAAGACTGGTAGCTCAGGGATACACTCAGATTGAAGGCTTAGATTTTGATTAAACCTTTGCCCCTGTAGCAGGATTAGAATCCATCAGACTCTACCAAATGGATGTAAAAAATGCCTTCTTGAATGGACTTTTGAATGAGCAAGTGCTTGTAGAACAACCCAAAGGATTCATTGATCCAACATTTCCAAACCACGTGTTCAAACTTACGAAAGCTTTGTATGGTCTCAAACAAGCACCCAGAGCCTGGTATGAGAGACTAACCCAGTTCCTACTTGGTCAAAACTTTCAAAGAGGGAGTGTAGACAAAACTTTGTTTGTCCAAAAGACGAAGGAGTCCATCTTTATCGCTAAAATCTATGTTGATGACATAGTGTTTGGGTCTACATGTGACAAGGCTGCACTGAATTTCTCCATCCTCATGAAATCTAAATTCGAAATGAGTATGGTTAGAGAACTGAACTATTTCCTTGGACTCCAAATCAAGCAAGGTCATGATGGATTGTTTATCTCTCAATCCAAATATGCAAAGGAACTTGTAAAGAAATTTGGATTAGAAGGATGAAAACATGCAACCACCCCTATGAGCACATCTATCAAACTGTTCAAAGATGAGAATGGGACAGATATGGATCCAAACTTGTATAAAAACATGATAGGAAGTCTCCTATATCTCACTGCAAGTAGACTAGATATCGCGTTTAGTGTAGGAGCTTGTGCCAGATTTCAATCCAAACCCAAAGAATCACACCTCAAAGTTTTCAAAAGAATTATAAAGTATGTGGCTGGTACCATCCTGCATGGAATTTGGTTTCCATTTGACACCTCCTCCTTGACAGCTGGATACACAGATGCAGACTAGGCTGGAAATATTGACGATAGAAAATCTACTAGTGGAGGCTGCTTTGACATCGAAAACTGTTTAGTGGCATGGCATAACCACAAACAATCTTCAATTTCTCTGTCCACAGCTGAAGCAGAGTACATTGCAACTGCAAACTGTTGTACTCAACTGATCTGGATGAAACAGATGCTAATCGATTATGGACTTCAGCACGAATCTATGGCATTGTACTACGACAACACTAGCGGAATCAACATTTCCAAAAATCCAGTACAACACTCCCGGAAAAAACACATCGACATAAGGCATCATTTCATAAGATAATTGGTAGAAGAGAAAACTATCGAGTTTGTACACATCTGCATAGAAAACCAATTAGCAGATATCATGACCAAATCCTTGGATTCATCACGATTTCTATATCTATGAAAAGCCGTTGGCGTATGTATATCACCATAACTTCTCATACCACTTAATGAGGGGAGCACATCTTATGGCGGAGTACAACAAATACCTACCTGCTAAAACTTTGTTAATTCTGACAAAATGGGGGAGAATTTAGTAGAAGCAATGGGTAATATTGGTCCCCTAGAAAATCATTGGTGTATGGGGGAAGTGTGAATACTAATCTTGTTTAGCTCATGAATGCATAGTTATGTTTTGGGACTAACCCCTCTAATGATTTTCTAGTGTTGCTAGCTTGTGTGCTTGAACATGAAAACATGATTTGAAGCAAGCTGAACAAGAATATGTGAAGACTATAGTCTTGTTGTACCATTTGAATATGTAATTGATATAATATTTTGTATTCAAATGTGTTGTAATAGGGGTAGGTTTGTAATTGGGTTAGCTTCTAGGTTTTGTCATAAATTGACAAAGGGGGAGATTGTTAGGTCCCTATTTGTCAATTCCATGACTCGGGAAGAAGCACTTGCTAAGAAACTTGAAGACTGAAGATGATCAGGAAAGAAGATCATACTCCACCAAGTTGAAAGCTCATCGTAATGGCAATCACAAAAATGTATTATGGCCATAAATGACCTTAGGTGGAACCCACACCTTAGAGACGACTATCCCTAGGCTTAGCTGAACAAATGGTTAAATCATAAAAACCTAGAGAGGAAGCTTGATAGTGAATTGGAACCCAACTTGGAAATATGTATTTGGTTTCATAGTCAACTCGACAAACCGTTCTCACCAACCCCTCGGTGGAGACAGGATCGACCCATCGTGGTCAAGAACTGGTCTGCCACTTTGACAGAAGTTCTGGAACTTAGAACTGTCATTCTGGAAAGCCTCTGACCTCGAGTCATGTATGTACCGACCAGTCGGTGATGAACTTAAACGACCCCTTGTGGTCGATGACTCATCGGTAAAAGACTTGAGAGTTCTGGACTGTGAAGTTAAATAGGCTCTCGAGAAAACAGACATATCAGTAGTTCAAAACCAATCCAGAGTACCAGGACCGACCCCTGGGTAAAGGGTGACAGGTCGTTCTGGGTAAGACCGGTTTCTAACTTGAAACTACTGTTAGCATGGTGTTGCCCCAGATCGAGCCTCTCGTATGGACCAACCTCTCGGTGCCATGACTGTCAACCCATCGGTAACACCGACCTGTCAACTGAGAAATAATTATGCCGTTGGGGTGCATTTAATGCGCAACGGTCGGGTGGTTGAACTGTAATAAATATGAACACCGACCTATCAGTGCCACCGACTTGTCGGTACTGGACAGTCTGAAAAACCATTAAGACTCCTCTATAAATATGAGTGTTGATTATGATCATTTGATTATCTTCCTTGAGCTGAAAAAAATCATACACACAAAGGAAGGATCATCTCTCTTGTGCCTATACCCAAAAATCAAATACCCAATCTTTGATTGAGATTGTGAGAGAGAGAAATAGAGGAAAGAATTTAAGATATCATCTAGGATTTGAACCAAGTGTCCCAGTCTTCATGAAATTGTGATTGTTATACAACGTCTACAAGAAAGAGAACCAACACACCTTGAGTGAATCTTTGAGAAGCATACATCATCAAGAAAAGATCTACAAGGAAAGTGTTTCGTGGTTTTAAATCTATTTTTAAAACCTTTGTCCAAAAAGTGGATTAAGGGGGATTTTCTCCGGAACCACTATAAAAACCTCTAGAGCGTTGTCTCGGCATAGTGGTGGGTGAAATTCTCAGCCGATTGAGTAAGGTGGAATTTCTACTTTACTTGTGAGGGTGTAAGTCCGCACATAATGAATTTGGGGATAGCTCAAGATTGAGCTAGTCCTAACAGTGGATGTAAGTTGGTTAACTGAACCACTATATATCTTGTGTTTTTGAGATTGTGGTGTTAGAGCTAACTTCTTGTTAATTATTTAATCATTCTTGCTAACACACACCCACTTGATTGTTATATCAGCTGCACTTAAAACTAATCAATCATGTTAATTTAAAAAATAGCAATGAATGGAGATCGACCTATTCAACCCCCCCCCCCCCCCCCCCCCCCCCCCCCTATTGGTCAATCGTGTTCTAGCACATTGGGAATTCCAGTGTTGAATCTTATGTATTACCTCGAGTTTCTCGAGTTTTGCTTCACGTGGCATATTTTATACTGTAAATCGGTGTTACTATGCATGTGTAACCCCTCACAAATGCAGGAGAAACAAAGGCGGCAGGGTCCAAAGGACCACATGGACGAAGGTAGGAAATTGATGTCAAGAAGTCAATTTTGTGTTTTTCCGAACATATCATGGATTGTTTTTCATATAGATTGTAAGGTGTTACAAAATCATTGTCATGTACTTAAGTGGTAAACTTTGAATGTAATGTTGATATCTCTTTGTCCGTTATTGGTGTGTATGTGGATATTTATTGGTTTTCTCAAAAAAAAATGTATTGGATTTTATCTTAGTCACGTGCCCGAGTTTGGGCCGTGACAATGTATCTTGAGCATCCTTTGTCAAGGAACCATTTGTCTTTGCTTGGAGATGATTTCATGCATACCTACAAAACAAGTTTAAGTGATGCCTTTTGGTCCCCATGCTTTTTTGGGTCCAATTGGATTAGGTTATGGAGGGAATGCTTCTTTTGGAACCCAAATAATTTTGTATGAAATTATTCTTCTTCTTTTCTCATTGGGCAAGAATGGAAAGTAAATCTGAGGTTAAAAAAATGGCGGTCCTAGAGGGGGGTGAATAGGACCTTTTCAATTTTTATTTCCTTTTTAAAATTTAATTTATTATCATTCTCATCCCAATCTTTTCGTTATTTTGGGGTAGAGACATCACATTCTTTGACGTTTATCATAGGGGCATATGGTCCTTGACAATTACATCCCACACTTGATAGTCTCAAAGCTTGTATTAATAAATACTTATCCTGGTTTTCCAATGTGTAATTTGTGTCATGAAATAGAGGTGGCCTATTTTTGGATTGGCCTTCGGCAATTGAGGATCCAATCAAGTTTGCTATTTATCGATTTATCAAACTGTAAAGTCTTTTAGAGAGTCCAAGCTGATATCAATTATTGTCCAGATATCGATCCAAGAGTAAGGGGTGAATTGGGTCAATACAAACTTTTTCAGCCTTATTAAAAAAATACACAAGATTGAAGAGCAAGATTAAGATATAGCAATGTAAAACACAAGCAATAGAAGAGATAAGACGAGATGGAGAATTTGACTCAGCAATTTAATGAGGTTCGGCTCCCAACATACATCATTGCCTTAAGCTGTAACGCCCTTCCCTTTCCAACTAAGATCAAAGTAATATAATACGAATATTTCTGTGGAGAGGAATGAGCGTCACGACTCGAGCTGAGTCCAAGTCCGAAGGCCCAACCCTCGACTAGCCCAATATAGCACATGCATGGATTGAAATCCACAATAACGTTTGCACATGCTAGAATAAACAACGGAATTTTAAACATTTTTATATGATCGCACATGAAAGCAAATTAAGGATCCTCCAAAGTCCAATACGTTAAACCAAATGGATAAGGTAAAGATCTAGGAGTTGAAGTTATTACATTCCCGAAATGAACACTTCTACAAATACATTTTCTCAACAACTGGAATAAACTAATTTGAAACAAGCTTTCTTCTTTCACACTTTGCCGCCGCTTGGTATGGCTCCTTCTTCGTTCCTTGAACCTCATTTGCGTATAAAGGGGGAAATATTATGGGCTTAGTCAACGCGCCTAGTAGGAATTCCAATCAAAGAGGAAATGCACAAGGAGTGTTATAATAAAATTATTAAAATATTTACAATTTCATGGTTAGAAAAATCACATCGTATAAACATAATACTTTTCTCCTATCCATATCATACTAGAAATCTCATTTTGAACTCATAATCATTTATTATGAAAATCTCATGCTCAAGTCATCATCAATGTTTTTCATGAAGCGTCATGTCATGAGTGTTATGAAGAATGTATGCTTTTCCATGTCTCATGATATGCATCCAACAATTTAACCGGAATCCCCGGTGGAGTGTTGCCTCCAATACCCAGTCTTCTTGGTGGCACCCAATAGGGGACTGTTCCCTATCCACAAATTTTACAACTGAGACTATCGATGGAGTGTGGCATCCTCCCTTTGAGCAGGATTTCGAGACTCGTTACCCAGGAGCTCTTCATGGCCCAATTCAATGCCATTTCTATTTCGATACTTCTCTAACCTAGGAGCTCTACGGCCCAATTCATTCCAATTATCCATGACACCAAAGTAGGTCCGAATAATTCGACTTTGGTTCATCAAATGCAATCCTCATCCCATGCCATGTGCATTAGGTACAAGAATACATAATGATGATATTCTCATGAATTTCCAATCATTCTCAAACATGAGCATATTTTCCCATCATATATTTCCAGACAGTTCAAATACCTTATAAATGAAATAAGCATCATTTTCAGAAATCAAAATGCATCATTTTAAAGGAATCAATTCATAATTGTTATAGTAATAGTAAAATATTTGGGAATACACGCTAGTGCTTCAACAATGTAGGAAAACGTACCTGATTGAAGGTGATCAGTGGAGTAGAAAGGGTTTCAAAGTGGCACAAATGGCGTCAGGGGAAATCTCGGATCTTCGTTTCGTTTCCATGTATGTTAAAATACAACTATCATGTCATTAAACTTAATCCAATTAATTGTCCTTAGTTCTCTAAGTCTCATGTTGTATCTCTTAGTTATTAAACATGTAGAGGCATTGCCTAAGGTTTAGGAACAATGTTTGAACAAATGGGTTGGGTCTTTGAATACTTAAACTGCCCTCACACATCCTAAGGTCACTTTGGGTGTGCTTTGTCCTAACCAAGGGTAAAATAGTCATTTTACCCATAATACTCAGTTTAAATTTAATTCATAAAAATCCAAATTATTTAAAGTCACTGATATATTCTTTAGTGAATCGAATAAAATGCTCATTATTAGAAAATAAGGCTTTAGATCTAGTGAAAGTGCCAAAACTAGCCTTTATCGTTTTGAAATACAAACTACACACTGTTTTTGTAAAAATTATTTCGGAAACTTTCTGATGTCTGAAAATTACGAATAAATACTTTTTGAAAACCTCTTTCATGTTAGAATATCTGAAAAATAATAAAAAATTCCCAGAAAATCATTTTGAGACGGTTACAAGTCCATTTCTGGGACTGATATATAAAAACAGTTTTCTATCTTAGAACTGTCTAGTCTCTACAAAATTATTTTGGGTACTTCCCGATATCCGAAAATTACGAATAAATACTTGTTGAAAACATCTTTCATAGTAGAAGATCTGAAAAATAGTTACAAATTCTTAGACAATCATTTTGAGATGTTATAGGTCCATTTTTGGGATTGATATGTAAAAACAATTTTCTATCTTAAAATTGTCCAGTTCTTACGAAAATTATTTCGGGTACTTCCCGATGTCCGAAAGTTACCAATAAATAATTTTTGAAAATATTTCTCATAGTAGAAGAACTGAAAAAAGATTTAAAAATTTCTAGAAAAACATTTTGAAATAGATGCAACTCCATTTTATGAAAATACCTACTATTTTCCATTATCTCTTCATTCCACTCCATTTCTTAGATTCTCTCCATGAGTCTTCATTTTGTCAATCCTTATGCATAGTTCTTCTAAACATCTTAATGGTGTTTCTTTCACACTTCTTGTGTATGCACCTAAAAGTCATACATCTAATTTGGTCTGATTTAGTTTGAACTTGTAGATTTCTAATCTCCATGTTTAGGAGACTGAAAATCAAACCCCCATTCTCTTTGAGACTGATTTTCAAGATCTAGATCTAGTTATTAAGAAGAAAAAACAACTATTTCAAGAGAGATGTGTACCTTCCACTAATGGCGACGTCCACCGGTGTTTGTGGGTAGTTCGACGGAGTGATTGGTAAAGAGATTCGTATGAGAGGTGGAGAAAAGTGTAGATCTGAAGTGGAGAGGGAGAGACAAGGGAGAGGTGTATGGAGAAGAAGAGAAATAAGAGTAAGGAGGAAAAAGATGTAAACTCTAGCCTCTTTAGCTTTTTCCTCTACCATATCCTCTCTTTGCTTTTTAGTCAAAAAAGAAAAGCTAAAGGTGGTGAGGTGGAGAGCACTCATTGGTCCAAACTAAAGATGGGGTGGTGAGGTGGAGAACACTTATTGGTCCAAACTAAAGGTGAGGTGGTGAGGTGGAGAGCACTCATTGGTCCAAACTAAAGGGGGAGTGCTGATGTTGCTTTTTCATCTAATGCAAAGAGGGATTGCCATGTGGCAAGCCACCTCATTGGGTTTTGCCATGTCATCGGCGATGTGGCCCACTTGCCACCTCATCACTTATTCCCACCCAATTAAATTCCATTTCATCACATGGTTTTCAAATTAAATTCTAATTTTATTTATTTAATCACCATTAGTTTTGTTTAATTTGTTAATCACTTCTCTAATCTTGTTAATTAATGCCCAATAATCCCATCACTTTCCAATTTGAGTTCAAAACTCCAAATTTTATTCAAAATATTCCGGGGACATTACATTGAGTTACGGAGTTGAAACCCCGAGTCGTTACATAAGCTCCCCGCTTAAGGATTCAAATCCAGTATTATTTCTTTTTCTTTGGCTGGAGAAGAAACCACATACAAGAGTTTCCAACTCCTACTTTCAGCTTAGAAGTAGAAGATACCGTTGTTCTACAAATAGGGTATTGTCGACCCTTTACAATCAAATCTTTTACAAGAGTAGTAATGATAGCAGTGTACGTACAAGGTAACTCTCTCAATGTAAGAATGGAGCTCTTTCTAAGAGTTACTAGTAGAACACAAAGGCTCAAAGTATGAAATATATGAGTTGGAGTATTTTGAGCTCAAGGGTTGTGAATGATCAATCTCAAGATTTGGAAGTGTTAATAGAGATTGGAAGAAGTTATTCAAACTGAATTAAAGCCTCAATATGTAGTATAATTAAATTAATGTCCGTTGGAGATAATTAATACCCATAAAAGAGCTGTTAGCATGCATTTAATGCAAAGAAAAAGAGTTGTTACCGTAATGAGTCGACATGTACGTTGACTGACTTTTCATTTAGAACCACAGCTCGGAAAGTGGGTCGACCAATAAGTCGATGACTGTCACGACTCACTGTTCTAGAGACTTCAAAATTAATTTGGCAGACAGACCAGATGACGTTTAAGTCGACGTTTGTAGCTACTCAATTTTATTAGAGACATAAGCAAATATATTTCAATGTGAGTCAACATATCACTCGACGTGTAACAGAAGTCACTTTTTTAGAGATATATTCAAATTTCAGTTAAAGTGAGTCGACGTCTGTAACGAATAATGTGTCTTGTTTTTCATACTTGTGTCATTTGAATCTCTCTAAGTCCATGAATAAATATAATGAGTCTTTGGAGACTTAGCCAGTAATCTAGGAACCTATAGTGATGTGTTCAAGGTAAGTCCCAAGCTCCTAGAGTCCAATCATAGGATTGAGCCATGGTGTTCAAGCAATTGAGTAGCTTTACAATAAAATCTTAACACCCAAGACCAAACCCAAAAACCTAACAACTAAAACTTGATCTTTAATGTCTTCACATAGAGCTTTAAGTCTTGAGTCACCATTTCCACAAGACTTTTTGATCTTCAATGAATAGTTTTTTCATAGGCTTGAGTGAATCACATCATCATTAATCTCCAACATGAAGAACATGATATCCAATACATGTCTCCTTAATGCCTTGAAGATTGATCTTGAACCTTTAGTTATAGTCATAATTATAGAGTGATTGGCACAACACAACAATGGTTTCGTTAACATCAAAATCATTATTATATCCATGGTATGGAACTTTGGAGCTAACATCTTTGGTTGTGGCAAATGGACAGTAAATTAGCCAATTTGGGTTCCAAATTGGTGTGCGTAATGTAAGTGGATCCAACTGATTATAGCAAGATCCACATGGACCCAACTAGCTCGACGAGCAGCAACTCAGCCGAATCTTTATTCAAACTCAGCAATGCAACCCAACCGAGTTTCTGCCGACCAATCCCACCAAGTCATGACAAGATCAACCCGGGTTCACATCAAATTAATATATTTTTCAGAAGTCAACACATCAAACCCGACTGTGTTTGTGTTTTTATCGAGTCGGAACTCAACCAGCTACTGTGCTTTCAGACCGAGTCAACAACGAGTCATACAACATCGAGTGCAACGCACTCAGAGCTGAATGGTGCCAACTCAAACTCACTGAAACCAAAAAAAAAAAAACACTAAGTTGGTAACAAATCAACGTCCCAAGCAACGTTTCAAGCGTGACTCATCATCTTTTGGGCAAAGAATACAAACACTATGTTCGCTCATTTTAAATTAACGTTTCAAGCACAAACACATTTTGCAAGGCGTGCAACAATACACATGTTGTTTTTTTAAGAACCAACTGAGTCAGCATGTTAGTTGGTCCTCTCGTTCTTAACTTAGTCAAGCTAACCCATGCAGTAATGTCCAAGTTTTCTTTTGAAACTTGAACCGGCTGAGGCATTTATCCCCATGGGAAAACAAGCAGTTGACTCACTCGACCCATCTTCTCGAGAAACCAAGTTGGAGGTGGCTACATTGCCGACCATGGATGAGTTAGAACAACCACATTTTGACCAAGTTAGCCATTAAAAAACCCCAACAAGGACGTGGCCAATTGTTGGCCGAATTTGAGTTAAATATTTTTTTTTCTTGGTTTCTGTAAACTCAAAAATCTATTTAAAGAGAGTTATGAGATCGAGTTGAGGAAAGAAAATTTAGAGAAAAAATTGGAGAAAAAAAGAGAGAACTTTGAGTGAGTTTGTATGGCTTCGAGCCGAAATCTGAATTGACATTTTGAATCCGAGCCGAAACAATTCGAGTCCGAATTGAGACATTTCGACTACAAGTCAGGACAATTTGAGTCCAAGTTGAGACGATTCGAGTATGATTTAGAGCACTCGAGTTAGAACCAGACTGATTCGAGTCCAAATCAGGATTGGATAATTGAGAGAGGGAGTGAAGTTATCTCTTGTACTTGTAAGTGGTTACTAAATCGAGGCTAGTATTATTTCAGTGTTTATTGTATCAAATGAGGTTTGATTTCATGGTTAAATTAATTTCAATTTCAGATTGCAATTCTTATACTTGTTTTTCAATCACACGCACTAAAACTATGAGATCACTTGTTCCTCGAGGTGTGCATGCAACATTTCTCTTGGATTGGAGCACATTGGGCCGACGACGGGTACGACTCCAAATTATCTATGTGGTTTGTTAGATAATTCAATCGGATTGCTATCTTGGACTCCAACTATAGATATCAAGACTGTATGTAGCACTTTTGGTACATCATCACATCGAGCGAAAGTTCGAGTTATTTGACATTATTTATTGCATGTCCAATTCTAATTCACAACACAACACAAATTGTGCTGTATCAGTTTGGGGTCGTGCTCTATTTGGAATTTGGACTGCACACAATCTACTCTAATTTTATCGAATGCTTGGGAAAAAAGTGAGAAAGATTTTAAATTATAAGTTTAGATTTGATTGGATCCCTATGTGAGGTTCATGGAGACCTACATGTGTGAGTGAGAGATTTGGTCTAAAGTTTTTTAGTAAGATTTACTAACTATGTAAGATGAGATATGAAAAATTAATATGAATTATAATTAAATGAGGCAATAAAATTCGCTGAATGACTGGAATGAGATTCACAGTTTATCTCATCGTCTAGCATCTCACCTAAAGATTTCGATCGTTAAATAATTGTTTTTTATTAAAATAATAATAATATTTCTTAAGTAATTCTACGTTGCATATACCATAGAAATTCTGGAGTAACCAATCAGCGATCCTCCTTGTAACACGTTTTTTCTCGGAGGGCGATGTGAGAAAGTAGAAAAGGCAGATTTGGTATTTTTCCTCTACCTAAGATCTTTTATTAGAAATAAACACCAACGGCGTTTTCTATTTTCTTAGGCCTTCCTTCGGTGGCTAGTATTAGGTTGATTGAAGGCGAAGAAAAAATTGGGAGACCGAGAGTGAGAAGGGACCTTAATCTCTTTTCACCGTCGCAACTATCTGAGATAAATAGCATGCCCACGATCACAAATTTCTACACTTTTAAGGAAGTGTACCAGCACAACACAAGAGAGGACTGTTGGGTCATCATTAATGGAAAGGTACTTTACATATTACAATGAAAATATTTTTTCCTTTTTCTTTTTTAATTATTTCTTCGCTGGTGATTATGGGTTTTGGGATTTCCTGGGTTTGGTTCAGTGCAGTCATATGACATGTTTATTGTAATTATCGAAACTACTGTTTTGAGAATCTTACTCTTTTTTTTTTTTTAAATTATGAACAACACAAGGGCATTTTGATGTTTTTGGGGTTCTTTTTTTCTCTTTTCTCTCCTTCCTTTAATTTTATTTAGCAGGTGCCCTTTTACCATCACGAGAGAGAGAATTTGGGTTCCGATTCTTGTTCTATTCAATGTCATTTCAAGGAGTTTATTTCATCTGGACTAATTATTTATCATTCTTCTTCTGGTTCTTTTTAATGCAATATCAAGGAACTGATTTAATTTATGCTATTTGTCATTTGTTGTTCTGATTCATGGTCTTTTTAATTTAGTGTCATGGAACACTTATCATTTACTGGACGATGGCACTTCTCTATTAACGTGGATTGCAGGTTTTGTGCCATTGGATTATAAACTAATACTATTACTACAGATATTGTTAACCATCAATTGCTCAGAAACAATGTTGTTTAAGCTCTTAAATCAATCCAAGGGAATGAAAGAGGTGCTTCAAGGGAAGATTAGGGAATTTTGATAGGTGTGGAACAAACACAGTAACTAGGGTACTTTGGGCAAGAATAGTATATGATATAATTAGAACTCTGTTCAACAGAATGCACAAGACTGATCTATTTTGAAAAGCTTGGAAACAGTGTCACCAAGATATGGTCAATCTATGATACTTAGACAGCTAGTATGTTTCACATTAGATCTATGTGGCAGTGGATCATGGTTGTGCTCTGTTTATGTGGTCCACTGCATTTGAAATCTGTGGACCACTGTGCCATGCTCAACTGTATGGATTGGATAGTATTGGTAATCTTTTTCAATCAACTCCAACTTTTACTTTTCCATTAAAAATTCAAATTATCCTGTTTGTTAGTCAGTGATTAGATGGTGTGTATAGCCAATTGATGAGAGAGTGGCCATTAGTACATTCTCACTTACATAGATCTAGTCACTACCGCAGCTGATATGTATGGTATGATTCCATTCACATGGATTCTTAGTTGTCTTCCAAAGGACTATAGTTTTTACTCAAATTTTCCTTTATGAAAATTTGTGGTGATCAATGGTTTGTTTCCTCTAATTTATTTATTTATTTTGTCATGATCTCTGCTGCAATAGTTTGGTTATTGAAATTTTGCTATTTTCTGTTGTCTACACATGGTGTGAATATGCCATAAAATTGGCACCTTTTAAAAGTTCATTCAGCTATCTCTGAATCCAAAATCATGCATGTTCAAACAAATAGCATTTTGGGCAAAATTTGGAAAGATAGTGTTACTAACTGAAAAATTAAATGTATGGATCCTTTGGGGATCTGGATTCTGATCAAGCAGTTTTGTCAAAAAACAATTACATTTAGCCAAAACAATAGTCACTAATTGCCATGGACTGTGAATTGTCAAAAAAGTTCATTAAGAGATTGGTGTAAGAAGTTGTTCGTTTTCAGTTACCCATGGAGAGGGAAGTTACTTATATTGAGTTGCTATAATCATTGATGTGCTTATATCATTCAAAAGGAAAGAAAAACACATCGATGTGCTTATTTCGAAATTATGAATAATATGGTGATATAATTTTTATGTGATTATGGGTGGGGAGGGACCTTCTTCCTCCAAAGTCCCTAGAGATTGGGAATCCTTGAGAAAGAAAGAACACTTTTTTTGTTCATTTGTGACCTCCCTTCTTTCTCAAAGATTGAACTATTTTCTCTCTTTTGCAAATCCAGTAAGATCGTTGACAACTTCATCCACCTGGATAAATCTTTTGGCAACCACAAAGGTTTTGCTTTTGTCCTCTTCGCCTCCAACATTGAAGTGCTGAGAGCTATTGTAGATGTCAATGGCAAACTCTACAAAGACAAGATTTTGAAAGTGTAGAAAGCGTCGTTTTTTAAGAATTTTCCTCAGTTGCAGAAGCCCATCTTCTTACCTAAGAAGCCAGATTCTATTTCTTCCCCTTTTTTCTTTGCTTTACTTGGCTCAACTATCCTTCCTAATTTGGCCCTCTTTGGATTGTTTGCACAAAAAATGGGAAAGCTAATTACAATAAAACTGTAATATGGCTGGGACTATGGTACATATATTACATTAGGGACGTTATTTAATTAGAGGGTGTAACAAATTGACGTTCAGTTTTATTTTTCAAAAAAACTCCTTAAACTCTCATCCATCGTTAACAGTCCTTTCGACTAAAATCGTTTTATCTTCCTTCTCTTTTTTCTCTATCGGCCATTGTTGCCTGAAAGTCAAACTGCCGCCCATCGCCGCCATTGGATCCTCTCTGTCTGCAACCCTCAAGACCAGCGAGAAACCCTACCACTTCGGATAGATCTGGAACCTCTAGGGTCGTTTTTCAGAGTGTTTGTGAGGTCCTTAGTCACTTTTGTAGTAATTTTGTATTCTGAATGTATGGAATATTATTTTACAAAATGGTTGGGATAATACATTTTTTATTCTGAATGTATTGAGTATTAAGTTAGAGAGATTTATTATATTTTGTAAGGGCCCGAGGTTGGGACCAACTGGCGATATTATTTTAGACAGGTTATAACTTTATAGAGTAATACATTATAGAGGCTTTACTGTAGTCGGAAATAGGTCGAAGGCAAATGTTCATAGCTGAAAGAGTGCTTGATCGCAAACCAACAATTTCCTAAGATATCCATTCCACAACCTAGGGATTGACTGGAAATGCATTGGGATCCTTTGGGCTCTGTCTTTGTCAGCCATACTGACATGAACAAAGCCCTCTTTTCATTCGTTGTTCCAAATGAAGCGCATTCTTTACTTCTCAAAGTCCCTTTGCCGTGACTCCCCTGTCGCCAACCGAGCTTTCTAGTTGATGGAGATGGATTCGTGATTTGTTTGGATTTAAGTTTATGGGCTTTCATTCAAAGCATGGACACCAGTAGTGCTCTCGAGAGTCCTCTTATTGAACCTCCCATGTGCGATTAGAACCCCCAAAATGGGAAGTTTTTTCAATCGCCACATATTAGAGGGCATGTTCTTGCGGTCATCTCTCCTCCATGTCTTTTTGAGGTCACGTGTACCCCCCTTTTGGTGTCGACATTCTGCAGCAAAAATTAACTCTCCCTTGAGCAGCCTCTTCCTTTCCTAATACCTGAAACTCTCACTTGAGGAGGAAAGAAACTTGACTAATACTTTTTTGGTCAAGAGTAGGACCATCCATTCCGTGTTTAATGTTTCTCATCATGAGCATCTTCCCATGGGCAGCCCAATAATTTTACTTTTTCTTATTCCAGAGCTAGGCTCAATAGTCCTTGATTCTATTGTGAACCCATTGTTGAGCCCAACCTTCTCAATTGTGAGCCCATTTTTCAGCCCAACCATTCCCCTGGTTTAGTCTCGGTTTAGTTTAAGCTCAATCTGGAGCCCATTTTAGAGTCTTCTCCTGAGCCCATCCCTGAGCCAAGCCTTGAACCCATCCCAAGATCCCAATCTCGACTTGATTCCATCCGTCGCTGGATAGGTGTTCTCGGTTCCAACAAAGTCTTACTTTGAGAAAGGAGTTTTTCCAGTGCTTTTGTTGATTCCCCTGTTCTTTTCAACATCTCTATGGATTGCAATCTCCGATTCGAAGGCCACTTTTGCTTCCATCTTGTGGCTTCCTCCCCTCCCCTCCTGGTTGACTTGTGGCCCTATTTTGTGGGATCCCCTTTGGGAAATCTCTCCATCCTAAACCTCCTTTTTTGGGAGTGAAGCTGTTAATGAAGAACAAACAGGTTCCCTTTCGAGTGTAGTAGCAACTAAAATTGTCTCCTCATCACTTGCTCAAGTGCCCCACAGTCTCTCTTATCTGTGGTTAGCTGGATGAAGAAATTTGAAGTAAAACCACCAAGCCGTTCTCGCTTGTAACTGTTTGAATGTGGGAGGTGATGGTTGTAGACCTGATTCAACTTGCCTTGAGTGGGTAAACCAAGAAGATGAAGATTGGTTGTTGTATTTGGCTAGTCGAGGCTGGCCAACGAAGTCTTCTATGTGCTTTCTTAGCGGAGATTGATTTGTAGGGCAAGTTCTGTCTAGATTTAAATGGCAAAGATAGAACTGTCAGAGAACTAATGAGACTATGTTCCTTGGTTAATTACGATAGACATAGAGGTGGAGGACCATTTTCAACTTTAGCTTTTGCGAATTGAGGTCTAGACGCTTTGGTAAGTTCTCCATGAAGGTTCTCTCTTGGAATGTTAGAGATTGGGGAGACCCCTCGAAGTGGGCAACCATCAAGAGCTTCACTAACTCTTTCGAGCATGATATATTTATTTTTTGGGGACGAAGTTGTTAGATCCAAACCAAATCACCATATCATTTGGTCCTTTTGGGGGAGGTATAAAGCACTATTGGGATGCCAAACCATCACAAGGAGCTTTGGATGAAATTATTATTTGCTAGGACCCTAGTAGATTCAATAAGTTAGACAACTTCACTGTGTGTTTTCTTTTTCAATAAAATTTGAGGGATGTATCTCTAGAAAACATAATTTTTTAGTATCATTCCTACTCGTAACACTCAGCACAAGTCTACGAGAAAAAATGTTGCTTGCAAACTTGATTTCGAAAAAGCCTTTGAATGGTTAATTGGAGCTTCCTTCTGTTTGCTCTCTCTAAGATGCACTTTGGTAGTAAATGGGGTAGCTGGATGGTGGAATGTGTTTATTCTACTTTCTTTTCCATTATGATCAATGACTCCCCCAAAGATTCTTTTGCGGTTCTAGAGGGCTCTATCAAGGCGATCTGCTATTCTCTGCTGCTTTTATCATTTTTGCTGAGGTTTTGAGTCTTCTCATTTCTAGATTTGTAGAGCTTTCCCTTCTTAGAGGATTTAGCATTGATTAATCTTCTATGGAGTTTCACCATTTGCAGTTTGTAGACAACACAATTCTTTTTTTTATTCCAATGAGTAGGTTATCTCGCAATCTGAAACCAGTATTGAGGTGGTTTAAGCTTTCTTCTAGTTTTTGAGTGAATTATCACAAAAATGAAATTTTTGGCATCAACCTTGAACACGTGGAGCTTATTATCTTTATTAAGCTCCTTGGGTGATAACTTGGCTCTCTTCCCTCTACTTACCTTGGCCTCCCATTGCATATTGGCACTCTACGTGCTTCTTTTTGAAACCCTATTGTTGAGAAATTTTGTAAGAGGAATATTCAAAAGAGATTCAATAAAAGGCTAGCTTCTTGGAGGGGGGAATCTCTCTTTTGGTGGAAGGACTAGTCTTCTCAAATTTTTCTTGTTTGCTCTCCTAGTGTACTTTCTTTCAACCTATAAGAAATTTATTGATTCACTAGAACAGATTGGGAGTGAATTTTTTTTTTTTTCTGGGGGGGTTTCTCTGGAAAAAGAAAGGCACCTAGTTGGCATGAAGTTCTTTTTCCTATTACCGCTCAAAAAAAGTTCTTTTTCCAATTGATGAAAGTGGTCTTTGTGTGAGGTCAATTGTCATCTACTCCACCCTTTTGTCTAAATGGCTTGGGGACTTGGCTCAAATGAGGAGGCTTATTGGAAGTTCTTTCTGATTTCAAAGTATGGTATTGGTAATTTGGGGTGGGACGTCAACCCAAATCCTCAGAAAGCTTCCGGCATATGGTAGGCCATTTGTACTTGTGTTCACGAATTCAAATTGGGGAATTGTTAAAAGGTGGGTTGTGGAAATAAAGTTTTTTTTTTTCGATCGATATCTTGTGTGGCTCCTCCAACCTTGAATTTCTCTTCCCTTTTATGTTTCGACTTGTTTCCCTCCCCAGTGCTCTTATTGATGATCGTTTTTTGGCTGTTGAAAGACAGTTGATTTGGGACATTCACTTTTGAAGGACTGTTTTCTTCCTTATTCTTTTCTTTGGTAATTTGTGCATTCTCCAACCGAGGGCAATTCTTGAGTTTGGTGGCCTGATCCTATGGGACTTTTCCTTGTTAAGTTTTTTTTTTTTTTTTTGTTTGGAGTAACCATAGCGGGTCTTCCCCCACGGTTTGCCCAGCCACTTTGGTTTTATCCAGCTCCCCCTCGTGCAATTAGCTTCTTTTGGACTTCTCAACCTTGATAAAATCCTCACCTAGGATAACATCCGTAAAAGACACCAAGTTATGGTTAGTGCTTGATTTTGAAGATGTGGATCACCTCTTTCATTATTCTCTTTGCTAGTTTGGAATCACACTCTTAGCCTTTTCAAGGTCTATTGGGCAATGGCGTCACCTATTGCTCATCTCTTCTACATTTTGGATTGACTTCAAGAGGTCTTTTAGATTTTCAATCCTTTGGCAATGGGCCTTCCTTGCCTTGTTTGGAGCATTTGTTAGTAGTGCAACAATCAAGTCTTTCAAAATAAAGCAGTGAGTTCTTCTAAGGTTAACTGGAGAGTCAAAGTGAAGTGTGTTACCCGGGTGATTGCTCTTTAAGGAATTCCAAGGTTTTTCTATGAGCAGCTCTGGGGAGACTGAGGTATTGATTTTAAATGGGATGACTACATATTTATTATGGGATGGACCCATATGGTTGGGTGGGATGTATAAAAGACTTCATAGATGATATAAATCAAGAGAAACTACTAGATTTGATGATCATAACTTTGCGAGATGGACCATGGAAAATCAATGGTATTGTGGCAATCAAAGTTTCAAAGTTTAAAATAACTAGACCACTATGATCAGATGGGGCTCAAATTTTATGCAATCATTGTACTTGTCATTCTCTACATGTTCTACCAGAAAATATGTGGCCCACCTTAATATTTAGAGAGTAGCTTCCCTAAATAGGGAGACTTCTCAAGTCTCCCATGAGTTCTCGTGTTTTTTTATTTTGACCTTTTTAGAGCATGGAAGGAGTGTAGTGGTTTGATTTGGCTTTGGTTTCATTGTTTTTGTTTGTCTCAATGGTGGTGTTTTGTTGGTGTGGTGTTGTCTCAGTGTTGTTGCAGGCTTGTAGTTTTCCCCTACTTTTTGTACTCTTTTTGGTGCATTTCTTGTGCTTTCTTATTATTGGAATTATAATTTCAAAAAAGAAAGAAAGATAATAGTAGTAGCTGTAGCAGTTAGTAATTCAGGTGCTTGGATCAATCACTCATGATTGCTAGCAAGGCAACATTTAAAATAGGCTATTTAGCCAAGTTTTTTTTTTGGTTTTTAAAATTGTAAATATGATGATTTCATTAAAAGATTCAAAAACAGGGACAAGTTGTGCCAAACAAAAGCCCTCCAAACACTAACACCAGAGGGAAACAGGAGGCATGTGAACAACTTACACCAAAGGAGAAAAGGAAACTATTGAAGACCAATAAATTCCTCCTAAGCTTTAGAAATATTAAGGATGGAAGAGACTGGAGCTCAGGGAGGTAGAAGCCTAAGTTGCGCACTTCACCTTTACACAAATGCTAACCTTTGACGGAGATTCCTCACGAGTTCGAGAAGCTCTACTATTCCTTTCCCACCATAGACTCCAAACCGTCGCAAAAAGGGTTAGACACCATAAAATTGAGAAATTTGAGTTTCCATTGAAACACATCGAAGCATGGGGAAACAAAGCAACATACAACCGCCTCGACCAATGGACATCAGGAAGGTTGGGAGTGGCACTCCAGACGAAAATTGAGAAGGGGCAATGCAGAAACAGATGGTCCACATCTTAAAAAGCACAGAGACAAAGGGGCACAGATAAACATGATTTTATTTCTCTCGTGGATATTTTCTTGAGGATTTTGTTGAGATTAGTTGTCTAGAAAAAACTAATATCACGGGGAGGGGCTTTACTATAAACCAAATGATTGGGTCAACCACAGGACTAGAAACACAGGGATTGCTCCAAACGAAAGCAAACTTGATTGTAAGAGGCCAGAGGAATGAGGCCACCGAACTCGATCATCATCCATGAGAGGAGAAAAATGGAGAGCGCTAAGGATTTGAAGGAGGGCAATAAACATCATTAAGTTCCTCATTAGAAAGGTCTATACGAAAGAGAATACCCACACAACTTGCTATCCAAAGAAGTATAAACAATCTGCCACAAAAGCATTAGCAAAAGAAGCCAACCGGAAGAGAAGAAAATCTGATCACAAGGGGAAGGGAGTCACACAATGGTGTTGCCAAAATCTAATTTAGTTGCCTCAGCAAACTCGATATGTGATACTTTGCTTGAATTTATCCACACATACACTAATAACTCTCCACATCATAGAGCATTTCCTTGGAGAAGGGTTCACTTCCCACCTACGATTACCAATGCTATACTTTGCCATCAATAAGAACTGCCAAGGAGCATCATCATCAAGGCCTAACCACCACAACCGCTTTCAAAAGAGGGCAGTGTTGGTCTCAACAATTGGACGGACACCCAAACTACTAACTTTGATAGGGAGGCATAATTGCTACCTACTGACAAGATGGTCCCTTTTTATAAGTCACCCCGAAATTTTTTTTGCTCAATTCTCTCTGCGTCAAAAAAGAGATACTTACCTCTCCAAGATGCTAGTCTCTTGATGGGTTCCCATAGATGGCTCCAGGGAGAACCAAGGCAAACTCTCTTTAAGATTGTTCATCTTGATTCAGATTGTTCTGAAGATCACTCTCTTTAAGATAATTGACATGAAAAGATGAAGCCAACTCTGCTTACTCAAAGGCATCATAAAAGAGAATAGTGTCATCAACAAATTGTAGATGGTGGAACTCGAGAGAAGAATGGTTGGTCCAAAAGCCTGAGTGAGGGACAAATCTGCCCCTTTTGAAATGAGGAGATTGAAGACCTTTGCCACCATGCTCAGGAGGAAGCGGATCCCCTTGACGCAAGCCTCTAGAGCTTTGAAAGAAACCTTTTGATGAACCATTAAGGAGAGTGGAAAAATGAGCACAAGAAATGCATTCTACCAACCAAGAGCACCACTTATTGCGAAAACCCATACTGAAAAATAACAAATTGAAGAAAGCCCCAATGTGACAAATCTCGTTTTCGGGTTATTAACGGCAATCGTTAATAACGGGGTATTTTCAAATTCTCGAATTTTTAACGGAAAAATCTCGCAGAAAATATAAATATTTAAAAAATAATAAAATAAATATAATAAATAAATAAACAATTAGTTAATGTTTAAAACATGGTTGTTAAAATCTTACGATACACGATTCGTATCTTACGATTCATACAATATGATAAGAGGAACGATTCGTATAAATTATAGAATTATAGGGTTATTAGGAGTATGAAAGCATGAAACATTTCGTTTTAATTATTTTTATGGCTTGAGTTGATAAGCATTTAATACCTTTTGATTTTTTGAGGGTTTTTTTAATTCATTATTGACTTTCCACAGTATGGTTGGATTATATACTGGTCTTATACTTTTGGGAGTTAGAGCATTGAATTTGAGCCCCAATGAACTGATTATATAGAATTCACTTAATATTGAAAGAAAATTAGAGAAATGCTCATGTTATTACATTTTAGATATATTTTACGTTTTTTCATATACTAAATATTTTTTAGGGAAATACTTATGAATCTTACGATTCTACGGTTTACGATACACGATTTGCGATTCAAGATGTATTAACAATTTACGATACGATTCAATTTTCACAACATTGGTTTAAAGAGATTTTTTATTTAAATATCATATTTTTAGAACTTTAATATATTTTGTAGTAAAAATTTTAGATTAACACAAATTGCACAATTTGCTAAACATATAGATATTGTTATAAAGATCGAAATTTAATACCTTTTTATTTTTTATTTAAATCATTGTGGGGTTAATTAAATATTTACTTCTAATCCGTTTAATTTCTATTTAGATAATTGTCATTTTCATTTGGATGTTTTTTTTTCGAAATTTAAAGAGAGAAGGTGAAAAAAGAAAGTTAAATGATGACCAGTACATTGGAGTGTGGCACTTTATCCTATATACTTAAGGCCCACCGAATGATGGATCTATTTTATTTGTTTTGATGTTCGATAGGACTTTAAAAATAATTTTATATGTAAAAATATTATGTTTTTATTTCACATTTTATAGGTGGAATATAAAGATTAATACTCTATTTCGAGTTATGTTTATGGGTTTTACATTAATTTTTTTTTTTATGAAATCTACACACTTGTATAATTTTTCATTGAATGGAATATTATTATTTAATAATTATATTCATGTTATAATGTAATTTTTAATTATTTATATTACATAAGTCCACTAATATTATTAATTATCATGAAATCGATGATAAATCAAATTTCTCTATTAATATTTATGAAACAAGTTTTTTACATAAGAAAGTTATTTTCTTTTCTTATAATTTATCTTATAATTATAAAATATTCAAAAAAAATCTTTTAACTAAAGAAATCCCGATTAAAAAAATTTCCATCCAAATTTTCATCTAATTCTGTATTACCGTGCAGAAGTGTTGGTGTCTAACACTTTAATTCCACGTTTCCGTGCGTGTGTAAATGTGGGAACCGTAAATGGTAAAAACACGTTTTTATCGTGATTTTACCGTTTTTCATGATAGAAATGTGTTTTTACCATTAAATTTCCGTTTTTAGCGTTTTTATCGTGATACCGTTATTTTGCCGAAATATTCGTGATGAAAACGAAAATCTTGGCGATATTTGTCACATTGGAAAGCCCTAATCAACGAGCAGAGGGAGAGAAGACAGGAGGAAACTTGATGTTCTCTCTCTCTCTCTCCCTCCCTCCAGACAAAAGGGAACACCTAAAAAATTTAGGATCTTTTGGCTGATACCATGTTAAACAACACACAGAAAATATGGTGCCTTCCTTAATCAAGGAGAGACCCTATGGTTCATAATTATAGAGAAAACATAATACAATTAAGGAAGGTAAAATCAAAAAAAGGGGAAAGCCCTAAACTTAATAAAGACAATATTGGTAAGCAACAAATCGGGAATCATCTGAATAAATCTCAACACTAGGTTCATTCTGGTGGAACAATTGGTAACAGGCCTTGGCAGGAACATCACCGTGGACTGCTTCATCAGTAAAGGTTTGTGGAACCTTCCTAGTCCATCTTCACCTGACCAAATCATTATTTGGAATTTAATTCTTACCATTAAGCTGCCAATTGCTAACTTTGAGGATCAAATTGTCTGGGTCGCTGAGGAGAGAAGAAACTTCACAATCAGCTCTGCAATTGCCTCCTGTTTTTCAAACATGATCGACCCCTCCTTGGTGGCTTCCACTTGGTTTCCTTGTTGCATCAATAGGCATGCAACCTTTTCCTGGCTCTTTAATTCTGGGCTGAAAACTAAGCAATTGCTTCTTCAGTTGGGCCTTCAGTGTGATGCGATCTGCATTCTCTGCAACTCTTCATTTGAGACCAGCCATCACCTCCTTGAATGCCAATTTACCATTGATATCTGGAGATCAGTTCTAAGGATATTCAACTATACTAGTCAGCACTTGAACATCCTTGACGATTCAACCTCCCTTGTTCAATCAAGATCATCAAATCTTGAAAAACTTGCTGCTAGGCTGATTCTTCCTGCGATCATTTGTCATTCCTGGATGGAGCGTAACTTTCATCTGTTCCAGAATTCTTCTAGAACCGAGGATTTGATCCGTCACAACATCCTCAATTATGTAAGGAATCAAATCTATTTCCTTCTAGCTGATGCTGAAATTCATAAGATTAAGGGAGACTTCCCTGCCCATTGTAGCCTCCCCCCCTGCTCAAAGCATCTCTTCTATTCGCCAGGCTTGCAACAGTAACAACATTCACTCTCAGGCAATTCTTTTGGTTGACTGGTTTACAATTTCCAACAGTAGTTCCATTGGTGCATTCTTTTAGTGTGTCAGTCTACCTTCCCATGGTTTCTACTCATGGAATGTTCCGCCTGGATACTCTCTCCTGCCTTGCTTCCTTGCCATCCAACGCTATGCCGATGTGCTCATTCACTCTGGTCATTCTCTCCATCAATTACAGATCGGTTGCAACGATGCTCTGCATCTCCTTCTACATGGCTCGAGCTGGAAGTTCAAAATTCACAGGCTTGCTGTCTTCAGCCTTCTTTAAGCCCTTAGCGTAAGTAGCGGACAATATTGTAGCAATAGTGGGACCCACCGATCACAGAAGGGAGAAGAAGCCGATGAGATGAAAACTAGGGCCTCGGACTCCGACAATGTTGGTTCGAAGGAGAAAGAAGGCCCCTTGCAACAGATCCAAAGCTTAGAAGCCTGAAACACCGTTCTTGGTGTCCGTGGACTTGAAAACGAGAATGGAGATAAGGGGCCCCATAATGCACCAAACTCTAAGACTCACCTGATGGATGGAAGAAGACGAATCGGGTGGTGGTGGTTTCAAAGGCCAATGAGCAGTATCCGTACTGGTCAAAGGTGAACAATAACACTATTCTTGGAATTGTCGCCCTAGGCTTGCTGCAGTCCCAAAAAAAAAAACCTGTGTATCCGTCTTGAGGAGATCATTCAACTACAAGAGGAGACAATTGAAGGGGAGAGAAGCACACTGGAGGTCCTAGGCAATATAGAAATCCCAAAAGAACGACTTTAGAAGGCTAAAAATTCAAACATCTCTTGTTATAAACCTACCACTACTTCAGTATTAAATTCAAGAACCAAGCCGTGTCACATCTAGTCGGATATGAAGGAAAGAGCGGATAAAACAGCTGAAGGTAGCATCTGGTGTAAAAGAGCTCCTATCTATCGGTTGCATCCTTAGGAACTACTGGCTAGGTCAAACTTGGTTGATACCATGTTACAAGGAAAAATGAGGGAAGAGGAAGCAAAATAATGAAAGAGAAAGGAAGAAAAGGGAGAAATATTTGTATTGTATTTTTTGTGATAAATCAAAAGAGGATACACGTATATATGGAATACAGAAAGCCAATCAAGGAAAGCAAAAATGGAAAGGAAGATCGGTTACAGTCAATTACAATCAATGACATCTAAAGGTCAGATGCACATGTAAAATGTGAAATTACTTCAACATTTTCAACACAGGAACTTAGCAAAGTCCTAGGCCCTCTGAAATCGGTCCTGTGAGTTCACCAATTTCAAGCATTTTTTGGTTCACCCAATCAGGATTAGAATAGTTTGGAGCCCGATAACCAGTGCAATCCCTATGTCGATTTGCTGCAGAAGGAGGATTCTGGAAAGCTTGTCTAAACTCTAATTCTGCTTCAACATTATCCATCCAAGCAGCTGCCGCTGTTTCAGGAATGAAGGACTCGATTAAACTTGCATCAAGGACAGGGATAGAAACTTGGCTGTTCGAGGACTGAAAATGTGCAATAAGGAAGCACCTAAGGCATTGTCTTCTCCATTAACATTGATGATGGAAAGAGGCTCTGCTGAAAATTTGTCACTACTTCTCCCATTGGTATTCCTTCAACCAAGGCTCACCGGCAAAAATGAGGATTGATTAAGCTTGGTAGAATTTGGCAACTCCATCGCCCCCTTTCTTCTTGACACCAGAACTTTCAAAACCCATCTCGCCCTCTGCCTCTCCCTCTGTCGGAGCAAAACCGGCAGAGGGAGGACTGTAGATCCTTAACCTCTCAACCCATTCACCCTGTCACTGCAGGATTTCGGTCCTCCCCGTTTTCTGTTGTGGCTCCCTGCTTCACCGACAGGTCTATGGCAGAGTCCCTGTTGTTCCTCTTCTGCTGATGCCTTTGCTGTGTCCTCTGCTTCCCTACTGCATCATCCCTGCATCTCCACTATCACAACCACCCTCCCGTCGAGCCTCCATCGCCTACAACCCATCTTCTTACCAACCCCCCTCTGTTGTCGTCCCTCAAGCCATCTCTCGCTACCCGGGTTCATCCACAGTCCTTGCTTCACTCTGTCATTGCCGTTTGCCTCCTCTCTCATCACCTCTTTTCTCCCTCTCCATCTCTCCATGTTCCCATTTGCACAGTGGCCTTCTTTCCCTCCCACCACTTCCCTCAGATCCATCTCACCATCACTCAGCACAACCCTGTTCACCGTTCCTATTCCCTTCTCCAACCTCCACATCCTGATCACCAAAACAGATCCAGTCATTCATGTACCCAGATCTGTCCCCGAAATCCCTGATCTCCACATACTTCTCGTCCGGGTCACAGATTTGCATCGGGCGGCAACTTGTGGAGCTGGCTTGTGGGCTGGATGCCTGCGGCCGACTCTTCGTGTGGGCCATCCGCTCACCATTCTATTCCTTCTCCGATGTTTTTGCCGTGGCATTGACTGAAGCTGAGCAGTGGGATCTGACCCAATGGAACAAGGGGATCTGACCTAGCCTACTACAGTCATCAGATTTTCTTGGGACCTGTGCGTATTTCAGTCTTTGTGTGGTTCCTCGACAAATGAAGCACCCTTGCTCCCTCCACACGTGACTGAAAGTGGAACTCCACGTGGCATGCGCTCCACTTTTGAGAGTCTTGTACTCTCACCTGGGCACGGCATGACTCTGCTCATGCATTGGTCCAGGTCCACCAGATTCTTGATATGAGCCATGTCCAATGTTCTAGATTGTATGACTTTCTTTTTGTTTTCTTTCGTGTTATATTCTTTCTTGTATTTGGACCTATGGTGCTTTCTTTTTATTAATATGATAACCATTTCAAAAAAAATAATTAAGCTTGGTAGATGGTGAAGAGGAGGGGATCTCTGCTGAAGGGCCTGCTCTGAGTTAGTTAAGTTTCAGCTGAAGGTAAAGAAGAAAGAGGTGGGTGGGGGTGTGGTGGGGGGTGGGGGGGGAGAGGGGTACTGATTGTGCTCTCCTTTACATACAACAATTGGATTATTGGAGGTTCGAGTCCTCTTCAAGGCATAATATTGAGAATGCTCATTGAATGAGCAATTCAATAACAGATCTCGAATCTAATCGATATTGATATACCGAGTATCTGTTGATACGAAGTATTCTGGCGATCCAAGTCCGGGCTGGCTGTTGGAATTGGAATAGGTTCGGCAGCGGATCACGAAATCTTGGCGATCTTCTCTATCTAATGAATGAGTCCGTTTTGAAATCATCCGCCCTGCACCCACCCCCCGAGTATATGCTTCAACAGAAATCACATAAGGGTAAATTGATACAATAGAAACCTCTGGTAAAATAAAATGCCCGCCCGTAACCCAACAGATAAAGTACATAGTCCGTTTTAGGGATTGACGACTTCCCCATTCAGTGACTTTGGCACTGGACGTGGGTACTATCGGGTCGGGTGAATTAGATAATAGACGTCTGTTGGCATTCCAGCCTTCCTTCTCCTTTCAGGGCCTATCCGAAAGAGAATCCAGTACCTCTCGGTCGTGAATATCTGAATAAAACGAACCGGCTGGATATCTTTGCTTCGGAACAAAACAATTAGAATTAGGCTCGGTCAATTGGAATGTGTATTCTCCATATAGGAGATCTTCCAATTGAGAAGATCCATCGACTTGAGACGAAGAGAAAGATCTATCTATTTTATTTAGTTATTCAGTTAAACCAATGATTCGTTATTGTAGCAGATAGCAACAACTATTTCATCGGACATGCGTCTTTTTTATTTTCCAATGGATTTACATGTTTCATTAATGGAAATTGTTTGATGTAGTGAGTAATAGGCTCCGGTTGTTCGCCGTTCAAGAATTCTTACTTAGGCAGTTCATACCATCCATACATAGTGTTTTGATCTAAGATTTCAATTCTTCCATGTTTCAGCAGTAGCATATTGTTCCATGGAGCTAAGGTCCAAAATATGGAATAAACAAGTGTTTCCATAACTCTACCACCTGGTCAATTCTGTTCCACTTAATCCCTCTTTCACTTTCATGGCCACATATCTTTCCGACTAAGGAATGGGAAATCTTTCTCCTGTTACATGAATCAAATGTTTCATTTCATCCAGGAAAAGCCATCTCTTTCTCAACAATGCCTTTGCTATTTGATCAAAATACACATAATTCTTATTTGATTACAGATTCTTAATTCTTATTTGATAAGTATTTGCTGAACAAAGAAAAGATGTCAAGTTTTGTAAAAGATTCTCAAATATCAGAGATGAGAGGATTTCCCTGAAATAGCAAGAAATTCAGGGATACGGCTAAATCCAGTATGTCGGTTGCAAGATTTAGTCTATCCATGTATGCAGCATGGGCGGTCACCCTTCAAGAATTCTAGAATCTCTCTTTGTTAGACATCTTACGTGCTTGGAAAGAATGCGTTGTTCTTCCTTCAGTTCATTGCGGGTTCTTCGACAGTTCATTGTTGTTTCCGTGGACGTTTACTTTATCAGTTGTTTCTACATGTGTAACTCTTTGATTTCTCTATGTTCTCTTTGTATTGCACCTCTGGTGCCCTTATATATATATATATATATATATATATATATATATGAACCATTTAAAAAAAAGAAAAAGATTTCCTGCACTCCTCCCATTGCTTAGGAGGAGGAGGAGGAAGCAGAGGAGGATCAAACATCTTTCCCTAGGAGAACAATCAGGATTTTCCCTTGTATTGAGTTGGTGCTATTTAGGCAAGTTTTGGGCCCACGGTATTAGGTCTGTATGATTAAGGCCACAGCGGTTATCCAGTCTAACCAATTTTCACTATATTCTCAATTAATTCAGCTGACTGTATTTTTCTTTTTCTTTTTCTCTTTGTTTTTGAATTTTAGTAGTTTAAATTGTGAGAGTATTCACAAGTGTTTGATAGTACGTGAAAGTGATCCAACAGTGTAGATGACCATCTAGCAAAGAAAACATTACAATTGTGAGGCCTTATTACCAAAAAAGGCCTCATTTGTGATGAGCATTGTTGTGTCCTAAGGCACCTGAGGTGTAGAGTGGTGTTGATCTCTATGTCACTAATTGATGTGCCACCTGGTTCACACTTCATGGCAAAGCTTGATTTCCAACTTTTTGAATATGATATGATTAACGTGATACTGTTCTGATAATTGAACAATCTGTGAGTTTTTCATATGGTTTAACTGCTTTTTTATTTGCTTCTGTTATCATTCATGCATAGATCAAGTTTCAAAGTAGGACTGATTCTTTGTAATTGAAAAAGAAAAAAAAAATTCTTGATATTTGAGTGTAACATAAAATGCTTGCATCTGTAAATTTGTGTTTTAGTTTTTCATGTCTATCGTGGTTCATGACAGGTATACGATGTGACAACTTATTTAGATGAACATCCTGGAGGAGATGAGGTTGTCCTTGCTACAACTGGTAATTTTCTTTCTGTTATCTTGTCTTGGTACAGCAATATGTTCTTCATCGAGCAACATATCACAAATCTCATCACTCCCATTTTTCTTTATTTAAAACTTGAGTCTGTGATTAGTTAAATGACTAATGGGTAAGTGTTAATCTTTCTTTTTTCTTTTTAATTACTTTTGGCCAACTCTAACTCTTGATTCTTAATTAACTTACTGAAGGGAAAGATGCGACTGATGAATTTGAAGATGCTGGACACAGCAAAAGCGCTAGAGAGCTCATGCAAGACTACTGTATCGGAGAGCTTGACCCATCATCGCCTATCATTCCAGAACTCAAGATTTCTAGGGACAAACAGTCCACAGATATCACCCAGAAGTTCATGGACAAGGCCTTGGAGTACTGGGCTGTACCTGCAGCCATTGTTGGCATCTCAGTTGTAGCAGGCCTCCTGTTCTTGCGTATGAAGTGACATGTTCAAAATTATTTGAGATTTTTTCCCCTGTTGGCGGATGAAAACTAATTCAAAGTTCAAGACTGACTTTTGAATCCTAATTGAGAAACTATGCTATCAATATACATTCACTGTCATGTTGCTAGTCATGCATAGACATTAGTCTTGCCTTATTCTGACATACATACCAATTTAAAGAAGCAAATAGTTACATATGCACTACATTTTTGGCACTTCTACTTATTGTTGGAGAAGAATTCATTGATTGCAGGCATGATCTGTGGAGGGCGCTGACGGAGGAACTTGCGGAGGCTATGCTGTGCATACTTTTCACCTTCCTCTTCATTTTCGAGAACTGCAGTGGTGCGATGGGCTTTGTTGATTCTGTGACCAAAGTCTAGTTAATTAATTTTGGCTTCATTCCTGATAACATGATGTCTTTATTCTCATGTCTTAAGTTGGTACAAACAATACCCTTTTTAATTTCTAAATCGTTGCTGTCTGATTTTTTATTCTTTTTTTTATAACATGGGTGTCTCTACCTCATGTTGGAGATGAGATTAATCTCACTGACATGTGTAAATCTTCCAATTCATACATGCCGATTGAGTTTATGGAGAGTGGCCCGTTGAGGTTGAGCATAAGCCAACCCCTTGGGATACTACTTAAGTGTCCTAATTAAGATTTATTAAAACTCTAATCGAGTACCCTATGCTTTAATTATTGTATATTTGTAGCATTAGATTTCTTTTTTTTAAAAAAAACCTTTAGAAGTTATTAATAATTACCTCTAAAAAAAAGGGATGCTATTAACAATGAATATTAAATTCTTATTTATTAAACCTTTTCTATATAAACATTTTTAGAAAATACGAAGAATCCAGGTATTGGTCCAAGACCCATGTATAGACCAATCCATATATGGGTGAGTTGTCTATGGTTCCATTGAGACTGAAGACAAGCTTGGTTCATGCATAATGCAAAGCCACATGGTGTGGGAAGATTACCTTATCATCATCGTTTTATCAATTTTTTTCTTTGTTTTGTTTTTTTATGACCAAAGTGCTCAGATGTCTCACTCAACTAATTTCTTGAGCCATTTGAACACCTTTCAAGACATAAACACAGTTCTTCTCATGCGAGTGTTCATTTAGAGGTGAGCGTGAGTCAAATACAACCGTTTCCTGATGTGGGTTTTTGGCCATGACTTAATTCAAGACATGACTTGGTCGAGGAGGATAGGCAAGTGCCTTCTAAGCAACTCATCCATTAATGAGCTTACAGAGCCCCAAAATGAAATGGAATGTAAGAAATTGTATAGTTTGTCCAAATAAATAAATTTTAGAGAGGAGAGATTGCAAACCTGACGTCAGGATTCAATAAGATGTTCCTAGTAAGCTGGAAGAGACACATGCCAGTGACAAAGGTCATCGCTGCCACGAGCGGATAAACCTGTTTCGATGGAAATGGAATACATATTATTATTATTAATTATTATTATGACCAAAGTGTGTAGACCTCTTAGAACGACTAATCAAATGAAAATGAAATATATATTTTCACATGAGAGACAAATCCCAATCTATCTAAATTTTTAAAAATCATTAAAGAAGCAATTTTGACTTTTAAAAAAATCTAACTTAGGAAACCTTTTTTTTCTTTTGCCAAAACTAATAATTTTTAGTCCACGGTCGACTCGGACTAACCAAATATGTGCCCAGCCCCAACATATTGCATCATGGACCACGTCTCAGAAAAATGAAAGAAAAAGTTTATTGGATGTAATTAATGCAATAATTGATTTGGTTTGAATATCCAAATTAATTCCAAACTGACCAAGAAAAAAATAGGGGTATGGCACTATTGAAAAGCCCCTTTTGCCACCTAATTTTTCTAAATTATCTATCATAAAACCTGAGTTAAAATGTTGATTATAGTTATCACCCTTGTTTACTCTTAATCCTCCTCACATTCAAATGTTGTGGATTCATAACACTAAAGGCCTGATCTAATTCGTTTCTCCCATTTGAATTTTATAACTTCGGAGTTAAGGATTGGACGGAATCAAGTCAACAAGTGCAGCAATACTAATTCAGATTTGTCAGTGGCAACTCAAGATAGACAGCCCTACTTATGATAATATGTAAAAAACTAAAACTTAAAAGGGGTAATAATATATATATATATATATATATATATATATATATATATATATATATAAAGAGAGAGTTTAAAATGATAGTTAAATGAATTTTGGCACTTCATTTATTAAACAGTTGTGATTTATTTCCATATTAGTAAAAAAAAAGAAGGTAGAATTCATCTAAAAATAGCAATAAAAAAAAGATTACAAGATGGAATTTGATGAGTTAGAAGAATTTAGTCTAAATTTATCGTATAATTTTCTAAAAATAGAGAAAATTCTATAAAAACTAACTATAAAATAAAAAAATATTTATTATTAAATTTGATGACTTTGAAGGATATGGTTGAGATGTTTTACATTACTATATAACAGAAAATTTTATACAAAATTTATTAATTGAAGATAGAATTATTTGTTATAATTTTTTTACGAATGTCATTTGTACAATAGAAGGTAAGATCCAAAATGAGAATCTCTTATATCATGAATCTTTAATCTATTAGATAAAGTTTTCAATGAGAAAATAAATAATTTCAATTTTAGTTATAATTAGGATTTTAAAAATTGGACCATGCCTGAGGGTTGGATCCGGTTTGATCAAAATCTGCCTACTAAATAAAAAAAGCCAGTGGTCAACCGGTTGAACCACTCACTTTTGTAGACTCAAACAAATTTACTCACATCAAACTTGTGTCTAAGATATTTTATTTCAAAATTTCTGCATTTTTCGGATGTTTAGTTTAATTTTTAAATCATTTAGTTAAATTATTTTGAATAAACGGGATAAAATTTTATATAACCAATTTTGGTTTGAAAATATAGCTTAAAAACTTAAAAATCTACTAAATATTTGATTGAGTATTTTTCTCATCGTTCTGTTATAATGAAAGTGAGACTAATCCTATGAATATACAAAATCAATTGCTACCTTTGTGTATCAAGTAAATTCACATCTCATCTATTTCTAAAAACTCAAGCCAAACGAACACCACCTTTGTAGATGAGCTCAAGTTTTTAGACCTAATTGAGTCTTGCTGAAACTCAAACTAAGTCTTGTATTTCCAACTCATGGAACCAAGTCAAATTGACTAAGTCAGAGTCAAGCTTGACGATCTCTCTGAACAGGACCTGCAATCACAGGTCAACCCAACTAATCGAAACAAAAATAAATAAATAAATCAATAAAATTAGGTTGAAGATGGTATGTTATAATGTTATATGACAGAAAGTCACAAACCTCTGGTTTGATCCAACGTGAAGGTGCCATTGAGAAAAACGAAGGAATGCCGATTCTCAACTCTCAACGCCTATACGAGTATGTTGATGCCATTTATTAAGAGAAGAGCTTAGATTTATATAGGTAGGGTTGGAAAGGTGGAATGGAGAAGAATGAGGAAATGATGACAAAATTACTTGTAAATTGTAATCTCCTTCTTCTTCTTCAACTTCATTTCAGTGGGCTGTGTTGAGAATTTCTTTATTTGACTTGCCAAAACCATGAGCTTCGCCTCCTGTTTCTTAACTTTCTCTCCTTCTCTATTATCTTCCATGCTGGATAATTTTAGACAATACAGCAACGAACCACGTCAGTACACGTGGCCAACTGATTATGATTTCAAGCTTCACTAGGTCAAATTCCTATATTGAATCTACATTCTTTCCTTTGCAAGTTTCAGTTGAATGGCAAGTACATTTTGGTGGGACCAATCTTTGTTCCAACTTCCAACTGCTTTCATCAGCTTTTTAGAAAACAAAGGCCAATCACAACTTGGTGTTGCCTTCAATTAAAATATCGTTCACATTAGATCAAGAGCCTACGTATTTTAGAATATTGATTAATCTTTGAGATATATGTAAATATCTCTATTCATACATACTAAATAAACCTATGAAAAATGATCTTTTAGAGTGGAGTGGAATCGAACTCAGAATTTTGACATTGGTTTCTTTATTTTGGTTAGTGATTAGAGTGTAGGTGTTCTAATAATAGTTCAAAGTAAATGGTGTAACTCAAGTTCTTATTTGAGTATTAATGCATCGTGAGGTTATAAATTGATACACTATCTCTTGTCACACTTACTTTTATAAATTGTAATTATATAGCTATACTTAATTTGATACCGATCCGAGTTATATAGTCTATTATTTTAACACAATCATCTTTATTGTCGTAAAATTTGAATTTTTAGACTTCTAGAACCCGGATCTACTAGAGTATCTTATTGCAATACTTCCATGTGGGGTCCATATGAGCCTATGTCAGTCCAGTTGATTGGACCTCTCCTCTAAGAATGAGTTTGTACAAAGTTGATCCAATCGGCCAATGAACGTCACCTAAGTCCACATACTCGGTACCATAATCCTCAAAGGTTGGTGCTCTTACGTGCGAGGTGTAGTCAGTACCATAATCCGATAACATTCCCACAAGGGTTTTTCGCTGCTACTGTTGGAGATAGGGAGAGAATTAAGAACACCACACTGATTTGTAAATGCAAATAATAAGTTTTTGCTTCATTATTTCAACTTGATTACACACCAATTTATAGAAAAGATAACAACATATTGGGCATCCCCACTTTCTTAGAATAACTACCTACAAACACATTAACCCACTAACACAACTAACCATAAAATGCCTAAGTCTAGGGACCCATTATCACAACATAGGACACCTCATTAACAAACATGGGACACCTCACTAACAAACATGGGACACCTAATCCCACATTCATGAGACTAACAATCCACATCCTAAATGATGGGATAGTGGGATGACTCACAAAACAAACTATGACTCAACATGAGACTAAGTCAATTTATGTGTGATGGAGAGAAACAATTCAAGGGCTAGATTTGCATCCCCAGTTCTCATCACTCCCCCTTGATGCAAAACTGAAAACACTGAGAGAAGCTCTGAATTTCACGAACTTCAGATATGAGAGTGCCTCGGTGAACCCATCTGCGACTTGGTCATTAGTTGAACAATACTTCATCACGATCATGCCTTCTAATTATCACAATACAAAATTTCGAATGAAGTGGTGATGAATCTAAATATGCTTTGTTCTTCCATGGAAAACTGGATTATTTGTCATTGAGACTGTAGCCTTGTTATCACAATAGATCTCTGTCGCCTCTCTTTGAACATGGTGCAAGTCTTCCAAAATCCTTCGCATCCATATGGCTCGAGACACAGCTGACGAAGTTGCAGTGCATTCAGCTTCAGAAGATGATAATTCAAGTGTCGCTTGCTTCTTAGAATCCATGAAATAGCTCCTGAACCAAGACTGAAAACAAATCCACTTGTGTTTTTTCTGTCATCTACAAAACCAGCCCAATCACTGTCAGTAAAACTAAGTAATTTAAAATGACCAATTGGTTTATACCAAATCCCATAATTGCTTGTTGCTCGGATATAACGAAGAATCCGCTTTGCTGCTCCAAGATGATACATAGAAGGGTTATGCATAAATCTTAAGACCAAACCGACAGAAAACATAATATCTAGGCGAGAGTGAGTCAAATACAACAATCCTCCAACCATCCCTCTAAAATACTTTTCATCAGCCTTTGTGATGAACACTGAAAATTGATAATTTTACTCTTTAATATTTGATTAGTTAGTTTTTAAATCTTATTTATTTTGTATTATTATTGTAATATATTATATATTTAAAAATTATATTTGTTAGTATTTTATTTTATTTAATTGATGTGTTTTGTATGTTTTTAGGTTGAATTATTTTCTCAACTCTGACATATACTCGTGTTGATGGATGATATGATTTTATTGTTGCAATAAGAGGAAGAAACCATTAGCAGCCAGCCAACAAAGCAACTATCATAAACAGAGAGAGAAAGAAGATCTCTCAGCCGAATACAAGAGATAAAGCAAGATGGCTTGATTGAATTAGAAAGATAAAAAGAAATAAAATAAAGAGGAAGGTGGCTGATTTATTCCACCGATGTCAGATTTGTTAGAATGGAAGGATAAAGAACAAGATTAGAAAAGGAAAGTGGGAAGGAAAGAAGAAGAGGATGGCTGATTTGACTAAAAGTTATAGAAGGACGTGCGGCTGAACTGAGAATTGGAAATAAAAGAACATAGAAGTTGACGTGAGGAGATTTAGACAATCGGTTGAAGTGGGACCCACAGTGTTTTCTAATTTTCCCCCACCACTCGTTTATAAATTGAACTCCTCTCTCTCTCTCTCTCTGTAACATTCGAACTTGAACTAGACAGACAGACAGAGGGCTCAAGCAGAGGGATTACGACATTCGTTCGGGATCTCCGACGATGGTCGGGTTATATTTTTTCATGTCTTTTTATTTTAATTCTTTTATAATGTTCGATTAATTTCCTGTATTGAGGTTGAGGATGAAACCTCATTAATGAAATAATTCTTTTTTTATTTATTTAATTCCAAATTATGTGTGTTTGATTATTTATGATTTTGGCTTCATCAAATTAATAGATGTTAATTATTTTTACCATCAATGCTATGTATTTTTTGTTATTAATATTAATATCTAATTAATTAATGCTTGGTTTTTAATTGAATAAAAGTAAACCCTTTGATTCATGGTTTTCTTTTGTTTTAATTTAAATACATTGGATGCTTAGATTAATACTTTGATCCATTGTCTTTTGAATTAAGATATGATACATTGAATGCTTAGAAATTACATCTTTAAAAGCGAAGGAAAATCTGAATTTTGAACACCATATTAATAAATTTAAATGTTTAAATCTCTTAAAATTGAGAATTAATTAATAAATATTAGAAGATTATAGATTTAATGGTGGTGGAATCCGATACCTTAGTAATTTCTCTCACTTTATTCAATCTCTATTTTAGTTGTTTTATTTTTATCTTGCATGTTTAATTCAATCATTTTCCAGAAAAAAAGTGTTAACTAGGCTAAGGTTAAAATAGTAGGCTTTTTAATTTGTTTTCCAGTTCATTCTAAATCAAGTCCCTGTGGGTTTGACCTCGCACTTGCATATCTCTATACTCCAATTCGATTCGTGCGCTTGTGAGTTATAAATTTAAAATTTGCACAACACTTTGCAGTCCCATCATTCACAGTCAATTTCTCACTTGTGTTCATGGGAGTAGAAGATGTCTTGCAATTCAACATATTATATTTCTTAAGCAAATCTAATGCGTATTTTTCTTAAGAAATAAAAATACCATCATTAGTTTGGTGAACTTGAAGACCAAGAAAATAATACAATAATCCAAAATCAGACATATCAAACTCATGTATCATGTTCTCCTTAAATTCTTTGATAAGAAAGCTAGAAGATCCAGTGTATATGATATCATCCACATAAACACACACAATACGAATATTGCCATTATCTTTCACCTTCACATATAAAGTGGACTCACTATCACTTCGGTGGAACCCATTTTGACGAAGATAAGAGTCAAGCCTACTATATCATGCTCTTGGGGCTTGCTTCAATCCATATAAAGCCTTCTTCAGTTTGTAGACCTTCTCCTATTTTCTTTCGATGACAAATCCTTGTGGCTGTTCAACATACACATCTTCTTCCAAACATCCATTAAAAATGCAGATTTAACATCAAACTGAAAGATATGCCATTTCATTTGAGCTGCTATACCCAAAATAATTCTAACAGTTTCAAATCTAGCAACGGGAAAAAATGTGTCGAAGAAATATATTCCATGCTTTTGAACATACCCCTTTGCAACGAGTCTTGTTTTGAATTTTTGCACGGTTCCATCTGCACTGTATTTCACCTTGTAGATCCATTTCACTCCAATTGCATTTTTTTTTCAGGTGGCAAGTCTACTAGCTCCCATGTATTATTTTTTTCAATTGCAGCCATTTTTTCTTTCATAGAGTTCTCCCATTTCTTCTTTTTCTTGTGCCTCTTCATAACTCACAGGTTCTGCAATCATAAGAGCAAAAGTGCATGATTCATAAATCTCTTTCAAAGATTGAAACTTACGTGGAAGTGTATCAGTATTGGGAGTATGATCAGTGTTGTTGATGTCCTCACTACTTCGATCCATTGGAGAAACCCTCACAAAAGAACTTGGAGATGGAGAAGCTTGAGGTGACACTGTTTTCTCCTTTAACTGTGTCAGCTCAACTTCATCTTCTGCAAAAGGCACATGCTGACTTTTTCCTCCTTCCCAATTCCAGAAACTGTTTTCATCAAATATAACATCTCAACAAATAATTAGTTTGTTTTGTTTCTGGATTATACAACCGATAGCCCTTGGTTCCATCACTATATCCAACAAAAATACATTTTTCACTGTTCTTATCAAGCTTGGTACGATCACTAGAGTCAATAAAAGAATAAACAATGCTACCAAAAAATTTAAACAACTCACATCAGGCTTTCTTTTCCACCAAGCTTCATATGGAGTTTTGTTGTGCACTGACTTTGCTAGAGATATGTTTAGGAGGAAGACAGATGTTGCCACAACTTCTGCCAAAAACTCATTTGGAAGTCGTTTTTCATTTAACATACTCCTAGCCATTTCAACAACTGTCATTTTCTTCCTTTTAGCAACCCCATTCTGTTCGAGAGTTCTCTTTACTGTCAACTGCCTGCGAATACCATTTAGCTTGCAAAATGAACCAAATTCATTAGATAAGAATTCTCCCCCTCTCTCAGTTCGAAGTATTTTTATGACATGCCCACTTTCCTTTTCAGCAAAAGCTTTAAATTCTTGAAACTTTTCAAATGCCTCTGATTTGTAAGCAAGAAAGTAAACCCAACTCATGCGAGTATAATCATCAGTAAATAGTAAAAAATACCTACTCTTATTTAAAGATAAGGTATTTGTTGGACCACATATATCTGCATGTACAAGTTCTAGAGGCATTTTGGCTCTCCAAGATTTTCCAACTGGAAATGGTAAACGGTGTTGCTTCCCATAAATACACCCTTCACAAACATCATCAACACAAACAATAGAAAGCAAACCAAACACCATTTTTTTTTTCTGACTTAACAATTTCAACCCATCAAAATACAAGTGCCCATAACGTAAATGCCAAAGCCTTGAATCATCGTTAGCACTAGCAACCAATGCATAATCATCAAAATATGAGAGATCAAGAGAAAACATCTTGTTCTGAGTCATGTGGATCTTAATAAGAGGTATATCTGATTTTCCTTTTTTAATTTCACACATGTCACTGTGAAACGAGACTGAATATCCTCTTTGAATCAATTGACCCTCACTTAGCAAGTTATGAGCTAAATCAGGAATACAATAAACATCATAAATCAGTCTTTCAATACCTGACTTAGCCTTAACTGCAATAGTCCCATTGCCTTCAATTTGACCTCGCTTATCATCACCAAGTCGAACTTGCAATTTCACCGATTCAATAATGCTACGAAAAATGCTTTTTTCTCCTGTCATATGGTTACTACAACCAATATCTAGAAACTATATATCAGCCTTATTTTCTTTGTGACTTAGATAAGTAAGGAACAAATTACCTTCATCTAGTCTTTCTTCTATGAAATTGGCTTGTTGCTTAGCCTTTTTCCAACAGTTTTCCTCAATATGCCCGTACTGCTTGCAAAAATAACATTGCTTGCCTTTATAATTCTACTTTTGGTTGCCTTTATCACCATTTTGATGATCCCAACCAAATCTTCCTCGTCCTCTTCCACGACCACGATAGCCACCTCTTCCTCGGCGTTGTGCTGCATGTTTATGATCAGAAGCATCTTCGACATTTTTGTCTTTCTTAGAAATCTCCACCTTGGACTAAAATGCATGCTCTTTGTTGATCTGTTCAACCTTTCTTCATGAGCTAATAACTAACCCATCAGTTCATTAAGAGAATAATTAGATAAATCCTTAGACTCTTCAATAGCAGTAACTACGTGATCAAACTTTGAAGGAAGACTCCTTAAAACTTTTTCTACGACTTTCTGATATGAGATTATTTCACAAAAAATTCTCATTTGATTTACAATAACAGAAAGTCTAGAGGAAAAATCTTGCACAGATTCACTACCTTTCATGAGAAGAGTCTCAAATTCTCTACGAAAAGTCTGAAGTCTCACAGTGGTTACCATGCTGGTCCCATGAAATTCTTGCCTTAAAATAGTCCAAGCTTCCTTTGATTTAGTGGAATTTGCAATTCGAGGAAAGATTGATTCTGACACAGCCTGCTGTAAAACAAGTAGAGCGTTTGCATCCTTCTTACGAAACTCCTTCAAATCAGGTGACTTCTCCGATGCCTTATCAGGTGACTTTTCCGTTGCCTTGGAGCTCTTAGTATTTGTATAACCATTTTCAACTAGATCCCAAAGGCCTTGTGAAATAAAGAAGGTCTTTATCTTAATGCTCCAAAGTTCATAATTTTCTCCATTAAAAATAGGCACTAAAGATTGTGAGAGGTTAAGAGTGTTCATACCATTCGATATGATGAATCACTAAAAGCAAAAAACAAACAAACAAATATCCCTTTTTGATTCAACAAAGATCTGCTATTGCAACCAATCTTGCAACCCAATACGCTCAATGCGAAAGCACCTGGCTCTGGATGCCAAAAATTGTTGGAGATAGGGAGAGAATTGAGAACACCACACTGATTCGTAGATGCAAACAATAAGTTTTTGCTTCATTAGTCCAACTTGATTACACACCAATTTATAGAAAAGATAACAACATAGTGGGCATCCCCACTTTCTTAGAATAACTATCTACAAACACCATTAACCTATTAACACAACTAACCATAAAATGCCTAAGTCTAGGGATCCATTACACAACATGGGACACCTCATTAACAAACATAAGACACCTCACTAACAAACATAGGACACCAAATCCCACATTTATGAGACTAACAATCCACATCCTAAATGATGGGGTAGTGTGATAACTCACAAAACAAATCATGACTCAACATGAGACTAAGTCAATTTATGTGTGATGGAGAGAAACAATTCAAGCGATAGATTTGCATCACCTATTCTCATCAACCATCATCTGGAGGTTCTATAAGCAAGGTGTACTCGTTACTATAATTCAAGGTATTGGGTCATAACCAAAAAGTTTTGAAAACCTGTGAATTTAGAAAATGGATTTGGTAACCCAGGATATTTTTTAAAACAAGTTGAGTTCTCAATGAAATGATTTTGTGAATTTCAATTTAAATTTTTCAGAATGAATGTACATTACACTTGTTTGCTATATATATATATATATTGTGTGTGTGTCATTTTAAATGCATAGTTGAATTGAAAGCATGTGTTTATTTTTTAAATACATAACTGTGTCAGAATTTTTATTCCCCTATTGAGCTAGTAAAGACCAACCCTTTTTACAATTCCAGGATATGATTTTGGGAAAGGGACTAGGGACATCCTTGAGTTATTTTAAGGTGATGTACTTGAACCAGACTCTTTATGTGATTCTTAGCATGAATTATTGTCCTTAGCAATATTTTAAAACCCAGCACGTGGAGTGATCTGTCTTGGAGGAATGGTGGGTTAAATGAGGTTTAACCGGATTTACCCATAGTCAAACCTGGTCAAACTTGTCCTATTAATATAATATTATAAATAATATTAAATTATTAATTAAGGTTTAATTGATGAATTGAAATAAAATTTTATAAAATATATTTTTTGAAAAATTAAAATATGACTTTTACTAGTAAAATTAAGTGACTAAAAATTGAATTTTGATCTACTTGTAGCTTACCATATCTAAAATTTAGCATGAGTCGTTCCGATAGGTTGTTATATATGTTTAAATTTATTCATTTATAACAAGTTCGACGAGTCTCAAACTATGTTTGAATTGAAAAAGAAACCTACTTAATTATCAAAATTTTACACTGCATAATGTATTATAATCTCGTAATATTATTATAAAATTATAAATGAACAAAAAGGAATTATTGTGATATGAAAGTTTTTAAGTCAGCTACTCAGCTAGTATTTAACACGCAATTCTTAAAATTTCAATTTTTAATCTCTTTAAATAATTTTTTTCTCTAAATTTTTGTGGCATTTAAAATTATATGAAATTTATAAAAATTAATTTAACAAAAATTATCTATTCTTAATTTTTGGATGAATCCAAAACTCTATATTACTGAATGATGTGATGAATTATCTATACTTAATGATTTTATAAATTATCTACTAATGCAATATTACAAAATTTTAATTTAAATTTTACATCCTAAAATTATTTTAAATGTATTTATATTGACTTTTCAAAACTTCTTCACATGTCAAAAGATATTTCAAGCAAGAATTTTAAGTGTGTGGGACCAACCCAAACGGCAATGAATAATAGGTTCTATACCAGCCCTGAAAGGGTACCCCACGTTGTGAGCACTCAATGGAAAATTGGAAGTCCCACATGGGTTAGGTAAGAAAAGGGAGGCCTTTAGTAAAGCTAAAAAATGAGGGATGTAGAATGCCTAAATCATCCTTGCTCGGCTTCTTGAGCTGAGATAGAGGGTTGTCCCGTTCAAGTTGGAATAATAAAATAAAATTAATATTTTTATTTTTATGATGGGTTTTTGCCTGGCGGTTTGCGGGTTGTTTCGGTTTCTTTCATGTAAGGGTTTTAGTGGGACTTGGCCCGTTATATTAGGGCTGCAACTCGGCTCGGGCGGATTGGGTTTTCATAAACCCAACCCGAACCCAAGTCACAACACATTGTATCCAACCCGATCCGATCCGAATTAAAAACTCGATTTAGTCAACTCGACCCGACCTGAGTTTGTAATACCCTCAACCCGACTGTTGACTCGACCCGACCCGACCTGAGTTGCAACCATGGCTTTTATATTGATATAAATGTTCAGCATGTAACTCTAAGAAAAAAAAAATTAAAAAAAAGACCCAGAAGAAAATCGATCTCAATGGTCATGAAAAAAATGCAAAAAAAAAAAACACTTTTTTAACAGTTCGTACCTCTCAATCTGAAATGTGGTATTTTGGGACAAACTGCAAATGATTCAGACACGAAATGATTCAGTCATCACAAAACCTAAAAGCATTTAAAAATCTAATACTGCTCTGTGAAGATTTTTCCAGATTTTTACAGTTGTTTATTTAAAGCCTGCGAGAAAACTAAAGGAGAAAGAAACAGAGAAATCTGAGAAAAAGAGAACTCGGGGAGAGGTGAGAAAGGAACAGAGAGAAAAATAGAGAGACGAGAGAGAGAAGGCCTTAGAGGGCTTACCCTGCTGTGGGAGAGGCATAGAAGGATCTCTAGTCGGCAGCGATCGGCGAATGGTAGAGGCAGAGGGGAGGTGTAGGTGATGGAGAGAGAATGTTGATGAGAAGTGAGGGATTTTTTTTATTAGGGTTTAACTTTGCTACAGGAAAAGAGAGTAACTGGGAATTGTAGAAATCAAGGAAATCGAGAAATGATTCATTTCTCTATTGTCTCTCTCTTCTTTTCTCAATTTTTCTCTCCTTTATCAGTCCTTGGGAAGAGAGAAAGAGAGAAAACGGTGGTAATATTGTGTTTGGGAAATCCAAAAATGTGGGTCATGTCTTCTCGGGTTTACTCGGGTCGGGTCGGTTCGGGTTGAGATTTAATGACTTCAACCCAGCCCAATCCTAGTTTTGTGCAGGTTTTTCAATTCCCAACGCGACCCAACCCTATGGCCCGATCTTTGCAACCCTACCCTTATGATTTCTCGGGTCGGATCATGTGGGTTGGGTCATGCGGGTCGGGCCAAAACCCAACCCAAGTTGCAGCCCTACTTTATATGTTACAATGATCCAATTGGATTTATTGATGAGTATAGATTGGTAATATGATATTGAATGGTTTTAATGGTATATGGGTTCGAGGAGATAGGAGGTTCCGTGAATGAATATATGTGGTAATGAATTATAAAAGTGCTGATTTACATATTAAAAAGGAAGTCCAAAATGTAGAAGAAACTCTGTCATTGGAAAAATGATTAGTTTGAAGAATTAGAAAAAAATAAATAAATTAGGCCATATTCCCTCAGTTAACTCATGTCTCGTCTTGACATAAGACTAGATTCATTGAACTAGTTGAAACCTACACTTGAAAGTGGCAACGTCTGGGTGAGGAGCAGATTTGAGTCTTCAAGGTGCGAAGTTGAAATTAGTGCATTGAAGGCCAAAACAGCTCGAGAGAACCTATCTTGGCCTACATCAGACTCCCAAGCTCCAAGTTTTAATTTTATTGCATCCTGTAATGTCCCGCCCTTTTTCACTCGCTTTCTTTTTCGAAAATCAGAGTCTATATATATTTTTTTAAACATAGAGTGAGCAAGAGCGGGACATCACGACGCGAGCTAAGTCCGAACTTCTAAAGTCCTTAACTGGCCAACCCTATGTGTGCATGGACTAAGTCCATGAAAACGGTTCACACATAACAATATTAACATGCGGAATAAAAATCATAACATGCGGAATTATAATAGAACCAAGTTCTATTCCATTTCAGATAGCAAAGTACGTCAAGTCTTTATTCATGATTAAAGTTAACTCAATTATCCAAGTAAACATCCAACCACCTAAATTATTACATGTCCGAAGACTAGTTACTCAAATACAAGTCCATAAGTAAGTTAATCAAAATATAAATTAAAAGCATCCAAGCTCCTATGTCTGGCCCGTTTCGCGTTCATCGTTCCCCTTGCTTCCTGTATCATCCACTAGGGTAGAAGTAGGGCCTTAGAACAACGCGCCTAGTAGGTATTCCAATTAGGGTTAACACATGGGTTAGTATATAAAATCTAGATATAATATATCATATTATACTTGTAAAGCATCGTATCCAAAACAGTGTATGATAATAAAGATCCAATCATACAGATAAAAACCAAAAAACCTTGCATGATAATAAAGATGATAATCATGCCGATTCAATGTCATGCCATGCTATCATATGCAATGAGTCCCACCCATCACAAACACATAGTAACCTCTTGATGGAAAGCTCCTCATCAAGGTATCCCCCACGATTGTTTTAAGGACGCCCCGACGGAGTGTGGATCTCCAATTACATTTCATACATAGTATCCTCTTGATGGAAAGTTCCTCATCAAGGTATCCCCCACGAGTGTTTTACGGACGCCCCGAAGGAGTGTGGGTCTCCGGTTACCGTTCATCCCTCCCATGCCATGCATGAGATGCAATGCCAACATGCTATATAGAAATACAAATTATAGTATTTAAAACTCCATAATTGAAACATATTGATTGATACCAAAATAACTTATCAAACATGAAATAAAATCATCATAAGTACATAATACATATCTATGGTTTCAATGAGGTAGGAATCCTACCAAAGACCGCTAACGTGTCCTTGCGTCTTTCGTTCGGTAACCGCTCACGATCGTAAATACCTTGTGAGATCCCGTTACCTTATAATATAACAATCAATCAAAACCAAGTCCCAGTTGATTTACAATATTTTAACTCCATAAACCAATCCCCATGGGGTTTGGCCATACACCATGGCCGAACCCATGGTTTGTCATTTTCAGCCGATATTACGAAATTGTCTTTGGTCTAATCTTTAATTAACATTTCATTGATTTAATCCAACATACGTAACCCTAGGTCCGCCAAATATTCCCCATGGGGTTTGGCCACACACCATGGCCAAACCCATGGTCCCTTATTTTCACTTAATTATCAAAATGTCATCCATGGCTTTAATACGCCACACATAGACCCTATGTCCACCAAATAATTCCCATTATTCTCACTCTTCGTCATTGGTTTGGTGAACCATTCATTAAAATTATACAAAGACCCAAACATGGCCCATTAACAAATTCATGGGGTTCGACCATACACGATGGTCGAACCCTTGATGTTTCTTTTCCAACTTTTCTTTTAAATGGTTCACCATCTTAGGTCCATAAACCATAAGTCTATACTTGCATCCTCCCTTCATTTAAAATACACATAAACATAAACTCATAAAATTGATTCATGGGGTTCGGCCATACACATGGCCGAACCCATGATGTCTAAGTTCCAATTATATACATTGCATCCATTATTAGAAACTTTCTAAATTTTGCAATTCCATTCTTGAATCCATAATTCAAGGTTCCTTCCATAATTAGAAACTTTCTAATTTAATCTCCACCTTCCAAAAATAAACCCTTGTGGGGTTCGGCCATACACCATGGCCGAACCTCACCCATAGAGACAATCCAACCTTTTCCATTCACTTTCTAAATTAATGACAACTTCCATGGGGCCGAACCATACATACACCATGGCCGAACCCTATGGTTCAAGATCCTCTCTTTAAAAATTATCAATAACATTCCATGTATCCAAAAACCATCAACCATACATCCATTTAAAAATTATCATAATCGTTCCCTAGTTCTCATTCATGGAAATCATTATTTCCATTAAACTGAATTATAACTCATTTTAAAATATAACCAATTTCTTTCCATTTAAACCCTTTAAAATCATAAACCTACACCTATGATTTTCATCTTCCAATTCCATTAAAATAACTAATATTCTTCATAGTTTTCAACCCATAAAAATAATCATGTCTTTCCATAAAATCACCAAAGTCCGTATGGCCGAACCCTATGGTCCATCTTTTCCATTAACACTCCATGATTATTTCCTCAATTTTCTTCCATGAGGTTCGGCCATACACCATGGCCGAACAATATGGTTTCTTATCTTAAACAAAAAATATCAAAACTACTTACCGGTTCCGCAACTCCTCCGATTTTCCCTCGGTTGTTCTTGCTCTTCCAATCCTTTTCCCTCTTACTGGCTGCCTTCTCTTCATCTTTGTTTTACCGTGAATAAGACTTGAAAAAGAAAGAGAATTCTGCTATAAGTGTGTGTGAGCCGTGCGCCCCTCCCTTCTTTCTTTTATAAAACTTCTCTTGGTCCCAACTTAGAAGGTACTAAGACCCTTTAAATTAGCCATTGCTTAATGCCGTGTGCCCCTTGTTGAATTTGCCATTGCCGTGTGCTCCTCTTATTGCCTCTTTTAGAAAGTGCCATGTGCCCCTCTTAGCAATTTCCTTAATGTCATTCTTAATCAAGGAAATACCCTTTTTAAAATGATCCTATGCGCATCACATAGATATGGAAATCCTTACACACGGCCAATGTAATCCTTATTTAATTTTTAGACATCTTCTTGGATATGCAAATCCAATATTCGGCCATGCACACTCTTTCTCTAATTTATATAGCATTGCATTACTAATTAAATTCAGCCCCATTTAATTTATTTGAAACCATTTACCAAAACCGTTGGATCTTAATTGGGCCAATGACCCAACATATTACCCATCCAAGGTTCATATTTAATAATTCACAAATTCAATGGATAATTTTCATATATAATAATAACTTGAAAATCCGAGGTGTTACACATCCAATTCATATGTACAAAAGCATGGTCGACCACTCCAATTTATAATTAAGTGTGGACCATGAAAGAAAGAAGAATACGATCCAATTCAATCAAATTCATCCAAGCCTTGCACCTCCATCGTCCAAACTCTAAATTGTAGCAATTGAATCCTAAATAATAGGATCATACACTCTTAGATCTCCAGCACACGCCCATTTTCCTAAGTCTTTGCTAAAGATCCTAAATTCAAGGATCACCAACAATTTTGGGCTTTCTCCTTTTACATGCCCTTCTCATTTGGTTCTCAATTTTCTCACCATTCTACCATCCATATTGTGCCACATGGATTTATTATATGAAGAGAGAGAAAAAATGAAATTACCACAAATTTTTTCCAACAATGCTTACTTGGTTTGGGTGCACAAAGATTGGTAGTTTTGTGGATGACATCACCTCCAAAGCAATTGTCGTTCCAAATTTGATGGTAGCATAATTCTAGTATCATTCCAATCGCCCAATGCATTCCAAGGAGAGAGAGAATCGATGCATGGAGAAAATTTTGGAGAGATGGATGATGTGTTAGTTACATGACTAATGACATAACATACTATATGAATTCTCGTATTTGTGACTAGGAAATAGGCCCATTGAATTGGGTCATTGTTTATGGATTTGAAAGCCATATACAAGTTAAGTCGCTTCAAGTTCACACATCCACGTGGGCTTAAATGGCACTTATTGGCCATTTGCAACAAACTCTATAGAAACTTGTTCTCAGTGGGAAGTTTCAATATATGGGTGGGAGGAAAATTTAAGGAAACACCTAGATGTTTTTTGTAAGCACAAGTGCCTCATGTGGGACTCACTTTATTTTGAATTTTATTTGTTAGAATTATTATTTTTTTCTTTTTAAAATTTAGATCCAATCTTTCCTAATTTCTATTTGATGCATTTTAATTGTTGGATTAAACATGATATGTCAAATATTTATCTAGTGGTTCATTTTTAATATTAAAAAAATAATAACTAACATGATTCAATGAGTACCATTTTTGACAGTATCATAGTCCTCATGATAATTTATCATCCATATGATTTTTTATCATTAAGTAGGACCCACTATTTGACATGGCTTATCAAAACACCTAGGTTTTTCAGCCCAGGCGACTGCGAGACTAGCCCATACATATAATAGTGATCCCCTAAGAACAGTTCTCAAGAAACTCTATAAAGAACTTTTGTTTGTAGGGCTTATAATGGACGTAATGGATTCAATTGCCCCCTCACACCCACTTACTCTGTCTAAATTGAACATGTACCAAATTTGACACTAATTTGACTTTTAAAGGTCATTAACGTAACCCGATAAATTTTCACCATTAAATAAATAGAATATTTTGAGCATCTTAAAAAATATTATTTCTCTTACCTAATCAAGATGAAGTTTTATAGGAATCATACACAACTCAAGGCGTTTCGATCCATTCTATGTGGGCCTAGTGGAGCCTATTGGCCTTCTCACGAAAGTCTTATTAGAATTGTTCTTAGAGGATTATATATATATATATATAGAGCCTATTGGCCTGCTCACGAAAGTCTTATTAGAATTGTTCTTAGAGGATTATATATATATATATATATATATATATATATATATATATATATCCCCACGTTATATTGTTAGATCCACAAAACTAAATTTTTTTAAATCTTTTAACAAAAAGAAAATAAAAATTAATTAAATATTTAAATTCCAATACTAAAAAAAGAATCTAAATCCCATAAAACATATAATTAATGAAAAATAAAATTAAAAAATCTAAAAAGCAATACCATAAAACTACTTTAATCTCTAAAAGAGAAAAAAAAAAAAAGATATGTAAAAAGAAGAACATGAAGAAAAATGGTGGCATCTGTATCTCATTTGTATCTCCTAATTCTGAATATGTGGATTATGATAAGGAGATTAAGGTAAATTATAAGGTTTTTCTTCATATAGCTGAATACATAACATACATATTAATAATAAAATTCGACATTAGGAGTAGCGGATTATCAAATTCAAATATGTTTAGATTTATATCTGCATCCGAATACAAGTGGATATTATATTCGAATTTGGGTCTGGCTCCAAAATTTTGAATGGATATGAAATTTATATCCAAACCCATTTATTTTGGGTCGAATGTTTTAGACTTTCATATTTTCAAATATCTATTTACATTCAAATAAACAAATTGCAATGGAAGATATAGCACATGTAAGACAAAAGCCAAATTGGGTCTCACTTGGACCCCAGTTACACCCTATACCCCCCTCACACCCTAACTTACCCTCTGAATTGGATCATATCCTATTTTAACCTCTTTTGAGTTGATTTCAATCTTAGGATGAAATCCATACAAAACTACCCCTACTTTTACCATTGATTTTGAGACTCTTAAAATCATAACTTTTAAACTATTATCGACTTAATATTTTATGAGAAACATCATCTAAAAATTATCTTTCAAATGGACTCCAGCCGATCCTTCAATTGCTACCCATGTGGCACCGGCATGAACAACGTCGGTTAGGTGTGTATAGGGGTTTTTCGTTTAAAATACCCGACATATGGCCTAATTCATTCGCGGTACCCGAAGAAAATCTAATTTGGAAATAATGCTTCGGGGTAGGTTTAGAAACATTTTGGACTAAATTATCCTTACTCAACAACTGCCAGTCTTTCAATGTCAGCTGCAACTGACAATTTAACAACTGTCACTTTTTATTATGATGCACATTTTTCAAAGTCACCTTTTTCTCCCATTTTAGGATGAACCAACTACAAAAGGTCTTTTACTTAAAGTCTCATACAATTAAACCTCGATAAATAAATATTCGATAAATTAATAACCTCGCTTAAATAATAAAATTTTATGGTCCCAACTCGGGTTAATGTACTAAATTAATAACATCGCTAAATGTATAAGATAATACATTTTTAGACATCCTTAAGGGCCCAACAAAATATAAATTAATAATTGATGAAGTACATAAAAAATAGCAAACAAAAATTCATAATAATTTTTTTACTCCTTTCAAATGAAATGCCATATAGGAAGATTTGGAGTCTAGGAGTCTAAAACTAATGACCATTTATAGAGTTTATCTTCTATGTACTTAAAATATCTTTATCTTCTAGGGCATTAAGTTTTGACACCACATCTCTTCCTTTTAAGAGTCTTTACATCTTCTACAATTAATAACCATCTCTTCTTTTTTAGAGTCCCTTGGACTTATATGTATTAACTTTTGACTACATCCATTGTTTTTGGATTTATAAACATGTACAAGTAGTAGAAACATAATACTCTCTCTAAATTAATAAATATTCATTTATCGATAAATTAATGAATTATTCATTTATCGATAAATCAATAACCCCTCTAAGATAATAACTTCTCTTGGTCCCAAGAGTATTATTTTATAGGGGTTTTATTGTATAATCCTTTGGTTGTTTAAGAGACCGAGCATGTGGGTCCATGACTTGATATTCAAAGTGGTAATTTGTTCAAGTCGTGATTTGCTTAGGCTCTTATTTGTAATTAGAGTTTCTATGCTTTTTATAGTTTTTTTTTCTCATGCAGGTTGATATTTTTTCTTTTTTTGGAGTTTCCATGCCGATATGATGATGGTCATTTGAGTTATATATTTCTTTCTTTTTTCAGGTTAAATCGGATTTTTTAATGTTAAAATATTTTTTTTGTTAAAACAACTTTTTCAAGTTAAAGCGCTTTTTTTTTCATGTTAAAGAGTTTTTGTTTTCATTTTAAAGTGTATTTTTTTATGTTAAAGCGCTTTTTTTATGCTAAACCATCTTTTTAAATGTTAAAGCGCTTATTTTCACGTTAAAACACTTTTTCCACTTTAAAGTGAATTTTTTATGTTAAATCATTTTTTCATATTAAAGCACTTTTTTATAAGTTAAAGCGGAATTTTTTATGTTAAGTAATTATTTTTTTGTGTTAAAGCATTTTTTTTATATTTTAAAGCGCTTTGTTCATATTAAAGCATTTTTTTAAATTTTAAAGCGATTTTTTTTTCATTTAAAGAGTATTTTTTAATGTTAAAGCATTTTTTTCATAATAAGGCATTTTTTTAATGTTAACGCTGATTTTTTATGTTAAAGTACTTATTTTCATGTTAAAGTGCTTTTTTTCACTTTAAAGCGAATTTTTATGTTGAATCATTTTTTTCATATTAAAGCGCTTTTTCTAAGTTAAAGCGGATTTTTTTATGTTAAAGCATTTTTTTGTGTTAAAACATTTTTTTCATGTTAAAGAGTTTTTTTTTTTCATTTTAAAGCGTATTTTTTTTATGTTAAAGAGCTTTTTTCATAGTAAGGCGTTTTTTTTTTTTTTTTTGTTAAAGAGGATTTTTTTTTATGTTAAACCTCTTATTTTTGTGTTCAGTTTAAAGAGAATTTTTTTTATGTTAAATCATTTTTTTCATATTAAAGTAGTTTTTCTAAGTTAAAGTGGATTTTTTATGTTAAAATACTGTTTTTTGTATTAAAGTATTTTTTTCATGTTAAAGCGCTTTTTTCATGTTAAAGAGTACTTTTTTATGTTAAAGCGTTTTTTTCTTACTAAGGCCTTTTTTTTAAAAATAGAGCGGATTTATTTATGTTAAAGCGCTTCTTTTCATGTTAAAGCAATTTTTTTATGTTAAAGCGCTTATTTTCATGTTAAAGAGCTAATTTCCATTTTAAAGCGTTAATTTCCATTTTAAAGCGCTTATTTTCATCTTAAAGCGTTAATTTTCATCTTAAAGCACTAATGATGCAGCGTACATGAAAATAGACGTTTTAAGTTGTAAACAACATTAGATACCCTTTTTTCTCATATTAAAGCGTTTATTTTCATGTTAAATCGCTAATAATAGACGCTGCATCATTAGTGCTTTAAAATGAAAATAAGAGCTTTAAAATGGAAATTAGCACTTTTAAAATGAAAGTAAACACTTTAACATGTAAATAAGCGCTTTAAGATTAAAATAATCGTTTTAAAATAGAAATTAGCTCTTTAAAATGAAAATAGGCACTTTAAAATGAAAATAAGCGCTTTAAAATGAAAATAAACGCTTTAAAATGAAAATAGTATTAAAAAAAAGGTTTTAACATAATAAAAAATGCTTTAAAATGAAAAAAATGCTTTAAGATTAAAAAAACGCGTTAACATGAAAAAAGTCGCTTTAATACACACAAAAAAAAAAATTTAATGTAAAAAGAATTTGCTTTAACTTAGAAAAAAATGATTTAACATAAAAAATTCGCTTTAAAGTGAAAAAAGCGCTTTAACATAAAGAATCTGCTTTAAAATGAAAAAAAATTGCTTTAACATGAAAGAAAAAGAGCCTTAACATAAAAAAAACCGCCTTATCATGAAAAAAAATGTTTTAACACAAAAAAAAATTAAATAAAAAAATTCGCTTTAATTTGGAAAAAAAGGTTTTAATATGAAGAAATGCTTTAACATAAAAAATTTGCTTTAAAGTGAAAAAGGCGGTTTAACATGAAAATAAGCGCTTTAACATAAAAAAAAAAATCTGATTTAACATGAAAGAATGCCTTGGAATGAAAAAAACACATTAACATAAGAAAAAATACACTTTAAAATGAAAAGAAGAAATCTTTAACATGAAAAAAATATTTTAATTTAAAAAAACAAGAAATATATCACTCATATTGCCATCATCATACCTGCATGGGAAATCGATGAAAGAGAAAATATCAACTTGTATGAAAAAATCAAAAAAGAGAAAATATAATAAGTATAAAAACTCTAATTACAAATAAGAGCCCAAAGCAAATCACTATGTTGAATATCAAGTCATAGCTCCACATACTTGCTCTCTTAATCAAGCTAAAGGATTATATGAGACTTTAAGTAAAAGACCTTTTATAGTTGGTTCATCCTGAGATGGGAAAAAAGAGGAAAATGTGATTTTGAAACATGTGGATCATAAAAAAAGTGCAGCACTCTAACATTGAAAGACTTGTCGCTGTTGAGTAAAGGCAGTTTAGTCCAAAATGTTTTCGAGCCTACACCGAAGCTATATTTCCAAATTAGACTTTCTTCGGGTACCGTGAATGAATTAGGCCATATGCCACGTATTTTAACCGTAAAACCTAGTGTATATTATATTATATATAGAGAAAAATGATTATGCGTGATTAGTTACAAAGTCATATTTGATACTATTTTACTTTTAAAAATTATGTTGTTAATTTGAACTATAACAATATATATTAAAGATACACTTTATATCCTACCAGTAGTTAAACTTTCAGCCAAAAATTTTAATTCTAGTCACTTGATCTAATATCCAAAAATAAGATATTTCAACTGTTAAAATTAATTGGTTAGAAATTGAGTTTTAGACTAAAATTTGAAACAGTGATGGATCATCAAATCTGTTCTCAATGTCTATCATTAGATTTATAATATATAGGATAAAATTTAGAAAATAGTACTGGATGCAATCTCGTAAGTGATCACACCTGATCAATCTCATTTATATATTAGTTACAGTGAGTCACAATGATGTTTCCATTTTCTACGCTTGTCACTATTTCTAGTGTAAACACAAGGCTTCTTGGATTCAAACTTATCCTCAAATTTCATCTCTGTCATTTTGAGGAACTAATGATCCAGGCCCTAAGTCGATTCGGGCCAGGGTCCAGATTGCAGATATAGGGCTCATTCTCTGATCGGACATGCATTGTTTGGGACTTTGGGATGACCTTGAATATCAGGGGTCAAAAATTCGGCTTGGCCGATAAATTTCTCTCCTCTTTTGTTTTTTTTTTTGTAAATATCTGTATTTTTTTATTATTTTATTTTTTCTGAATTAAAAAATATAAAAAAACTGAAAAGGAAACTATTTTTTTTTAAAAAAAATTTGAAAACGTAAATATCGGCCGATATTTCAACCTGGGCCCATCACCGTTTTGAATTTTTTTTTTTTTTTAAAAAATACCGATATAAATCATCTTGACCGATATCGGACGAATATATATAGCCGATATATCGGCCATATCGGCGGAGAAATAGACTATACGGCCGATACAATACATATCGGGTGATATTAAGCAGCAGTTAAAAACCGATATATATCGGCCAATACGAAACGTATCGGCCGATATCTGTACCCTTGATCTTGATAAAATATTTAAGGGTCCGTATAATAAAATAAATAAGGGCTCATAGGGCCCTAAGGCTTCTGGGCTCTTACTCAACTTAGTTTAAAATTAATTATCACTATTACTTTGTATTATTAATCAATAGTTGTTAATTGCTTAATGCGCAGACTTTTTTAATAAGATTTATAATCTAAATCAATTTTTTTCCATTATACAAATTATAATTATGGTCACTGATTTTATTACATCTATCACATCAAATTAAATTTTCAATTTTTTTCTTTTACATCTCATCAACTATCATATAAAAGTTGAAACAAAATAAGTTCCAAAATAAACATAATTTATACGTTTCAAATTCTATTTTTCAAAATAATAAAATTAATTTCTCAAAATAGGGTATTCATTTTGTTGAAAGGAGGGGAGAAAGGCATACATTTGGGTTTAAGAAATGAAGAGTATTAAAAGAAGTTTATAGGTTACTAGAATTAAGTTTAGTATGAGTATGTATAAAATTAAGATTTTTAACTAATCACAATATATTTTAAAATCAAGTGTAAAATGTTAAAATATATAGTAGATGTTATAGGTTCTAGAGTTTAACTTGGGTTTTCAGGTAGGTCAGGCTCTAACAATATAATGCCCAAGCTTGACCTGACTTCAAATTGGGCCCTATTTTTGAACCTGAATTCAGCTCGGGTCTTTACTAGGCGGAGTTGGGCTCTAAAATTTCTGGGTCGAGTTTGAGCTAGGCTTGACCGAAGCTCCACCCTTGTAAAATAGACACTTGAAATCAATATTTCGAAAATTGATTCGTGGATTAAACCTTCTTGAGAGAAGGTTAGGTTTGACTGAGTTCAACCGGAGTTTAAGTGTGGTCAAACTTGTTCAAAACTCGTCACATCAACATGACGTACTATAATAATATTAATTTGCTAATAGATCAATTAATAAATAATAAAGTAACTACAAATATAATAATATGTTAATACGTTTAAAATATTAAATATCAAAAACAAAAAAATAAAATATAAAAATATATAATCATATTTTTATAAAAATATTTCATTCACATTCATTATAAATATAAATAATAAAATAGTCTAATAATCTAACATAATAAATTCAAAGCCTTTTAAAAGTTTTTGAGAGTTAACTATGCCAGTCTTTTTGAACCATGGGTCATGAAGAGTCTTTGAAAATTTGAACTTTAAAAAGATTTTTAAGATAAATGCTGTAATGACCCGAAATCCTTTCAATCTCTTTGTCCTTCCTCCCAAGCACAGTGGTGACCATGTTTCCAACCAAAAACCCTTCTCCTCCCCACTCTAGCAGTCGATTCTCCTCTTGCATGCATGTGGGATGGATTGATCACCTCTTCCACACCCTTATTTTAGCATTTCTCTTATTCCAGAGGTAAGGAAGATTCTTTAATCACTCCTAACTCCTCTGGATTGTTGTTTGACTCAAGAATGAATAAAATGGAATGGAAATGAGGACTAGTCAAGGGAGAGGGTTGGAGATTCTTAGGTTTGGGTTGGATAGATGAGGGTTTTGGGTCCCCTCTTTGGGTAAAAAGGGTGTAGTTGGGATTATAATTGAGGCTTTTCTACTTTTCATGAAATTCATGCCTTGATATGCGTTGTTATCATTGATGTATTGCGTTGAACAGCTCCTAGCGAGGCGGAAGCGGACTTTTCCAGTCAAACTTAAGGCTTGGATTCTTCGGCACACTAAGTGAAGGTCCCTCTCCACATGCTTGCCCATAAAGTGTTTGTATAATCGTCTAAATGGGTAAATTGTGATGAAGTGGAATGAGATGTATGTTTTTAATGATACAAATGAGTTATGTATGCTAGAGTGAAGAGATGTATGGAGTGTTCCTCGTGAAATTCCGGGTAAGGGTATATGTTGAGGTGCATTGATGTTGAATTAATGTCATGATGAGTAGAATGAACTTGCATGCTAAAGTAGAATGTAGTTGGGGTTAATTTGGTGATTTTCGTCTCTTGCATACACATGATGAAAGAAGGTTCATGGAGAGGAAAGTTGATAGTGAGGGTTCTTCTCAAATTGTTGTCTTCTAAGTGTTTGCTAAAATGCTTGAATGAGCGCAATGTGATGATTCTTGTCTGGTGGTTGTTTTGATACTTGTAGAAGAGACTTAATGGTCTTAATTCTTTTTACAATGAAGTATGGAAGTGTGGTGTGCATAGGTGAGTATCCATAGTTGGCATGAGGCATTGTTTGGGTTGTTGTGTGGAGTTGTAAAATGAGATCCCCATATAATGATGTAGTATGGTGGAATAACTTAAGACACCCCTTTGTGGTTACATATGTGGGTATCTCTGTGTAGATATCAGGAATAGGGGTATCTATGTGTGGGCACTTACAAAGATACCCTCTTTATGGATGACTAATTGAGATAGTTGACATGCAAATTCAATGGAAGATATGTATGTACATTGTAGGGAACTTCTTTATGCACTAATGTGCTTTCTTTACTATGCTTAATTATATGTTGTGATTGTTGATGGATTAACCCCTCGTAGGTGCAGGAACTGTGTTGGAGATGGGGTCCAGTGGATCCCATTCCATAAGGTAAAGTCAACTCGGGAGCGGTGTCAGTCTTTTCTATTTTCTTTTACCCTCTGAAGGTGAATGTAATAATTTATGGGAAACAAATTGGTAATGTAATAATAACCCTTAATGGGTATGTTCTGTTATCATAATTTTAAGTTGGGTGTTGATGATTGTAATTGGTGTAAAAGTAATTTTTAGTCACGAGCCCGGTTCAGGGTCGTGACAAAATGATATCAGAGTAAGGTTTGACTCTCGGACTAAGCATATGGGAAAGAGAGGGATGATGACTAGGGTTGCAGATAAATCTGTCTGTTCGATCGGATTGAGTGAGACATAAACGTGTAGTCTAGATTGGGGTTGCTCGTTGTTTAGTGCGAGGATGGCCAAACCGTGGAAGAATACCCCTTGAATACAATGTTGGGTCCTGCCTAGGAGGCTTTGGGGGATTGGAGGTTGGTATTGAGCACTGATTTTAGTAAACAATTGTACAATTTGAGTAAATTTTCGGACAAGATGGATTGTATGGATTGGTAGGGTCTCCAAATTTGTCCTTCTGAACGACTTTGAGTGTAATGAAGTGATGAGAACTACAATGGCCTTAGTAGTATTTTCGGTCTTGGTGAAAGGGCCAATTCCATTAAAGGGAATGATGTGATGATCTGTGCCATGGATATGCTTTGTGAAATGTGAGTAATTGTCATGGATACAATCTGGAGAGGTATCTCGAAAACACTCCCTTTAAGTCGAAGGGTTTTAGAGAGCGGTTTGGTGGCCTTTGAAAGTAGTGATGGTAGGCCATCACGCTTGTGTGGAGATAAGGGTAAGAAACAAGGACAACCCCGATCAGAAATTGGGCTCAAACTACAAGTCCCAAGAAACTTTCGTCCCGAGTTCCAAGCGGGGCAGACTTTAGGGTTCCTAAAGTGTTCTTGTTAAAAAAAAATAATTGAAACATGGGGGGGGAGCGAGTTAGGGGCTGGGGACACGAGATGAACATGAAGTTTCCGGAAGGGAAGGGCTGACATCGAATTATTGGATTGTAAGAAGAGCTCGATCAGTTGTATAAATGTGACGTTGCTCTCACTAGTAATTGTGTTGTAGATGCAAACTTAATAGAGTCATGAACTTGATGGAGGGTCGTACCTAGGGTGTGCTTCTGGGGAAGGGACACCCGTGTCTTGAGTTATAGTAGGGGTACCTGAAGCCTTGGTATAGCCAACTCTTAGATTGACTGTAGGTGTCACGAAATGAGATTTTGAACACTTTTGGTGCCAGATCAAGACACTTCTTTGAAGCGAAATGTGATGTTTTCTGATCAGAGTTTAATTACATTCGACCTTGGTGCGGAGTGTGTGTTGGAAAGCATTTGGATTGTAGATATTGGACTGCCCGGGTAGTGTGTGAGTTGTGGAGGTAGTTTCTGAGAACCGACTAATCTGCCCCGCATCGGGAGATACTTACCCCTGATCTCCACTCATGGATGTTGTGTTGTGACGGTGACTTTAGCCTGACTTCGGGAGATGAATTTCAGTTGAGAGAGGTCGGGGATCATATCCCGAACAAGCCTCCAAAATAGCCGATAAAGGTCTTGAGTCAATGAGAGCCTTAAGGGAGTAAGCGGTTGAGAACTTAGTGTCGGCAAGACGTAAGACTGATCCATCAAATTGAGGCATTGTCGATGACGCATGAGTAGTTTGATGTCCTAAAGAAGAGCATGTTTGATGTAAGTTGACTTATACCTGTATACCTCGTAAAGACGGTTAAATCGTTGGAGCACCGACTGAAGGACTTATGGGTACCTTGGACTCCTTGACGTAGGTTGTTCGGTGGTGAGTCTGAGACGATTTTTTACTCGGAGGAAGATTATGGCATGTAACGCCCCGTCCCGTTACGGGCGCGTTATTTCCAAAAAACCTTAGAAAGTCACAAAAGACAGATATCGGGTACAATAGTAGCAACAATTTTTTTTTAAGAGCGGGATAACTGCTTCCCGTTCAACAAACCACAACTTTAGAACTAGGAAAACACAACGAACCACAAATGTAAACTAATCAAGTGGTTATACAGTCATCCAAACAAACAAGTGATATTGAGTCCATGCGACTAAAATTTCTCAACTTTCAAGCACAATGTATACATAAACCCCTACTCTCTACTACTCCCCTCCAGGTACTTGCTCAAGGGGCCCGCCTGGCTCCTTCGCGATCGGGGCACTTGAAAGTTAAAGGGTGAGCAAAACAGTCCAGTGAAGGGATAAAACATACCACATTTTAACAAAATAGTTATAAATCACATATGAAAGGGGCAGTGAACATTATAAGTGAATAAAATATTCATGCCTATAATACTCAACTACTCTATTAACCGATGCTCCATTAACCAAATCCAAGAAATCATCTCCATAGCCCACATCGGGTCCTCCAACAAACCCCGGTCTCCCTATCAGTACCATCGGGAGACTAAAGAATACACAACTGCCTCACCCACACGAGTTGTGTCGAAAAACCACCTCGACCACGCCCGAGGGAGCCAAACTTTAGGGTAAGCACCTCGACCGCCGAAACACAATGAGGAGACCCGCATCCCCTATGAGAGTCTCGATCGCTGGAGTGTAAGGGGGAAGTCCTCCCAATAACCAAGATCATCACGTCATCATAAACATGTGCACATAAAAAAGTCATCCACCTCAATATCCAATGGTACGCCGTCCGTTGTGGGTTACCTCTCATGCATGCAAATGATTTTATGATTGTGTATAACAACTTAAGCATGTATAACGATATATGCATGTTCTAACATAATTAACAAAAAATCAGTGTCGTGCTCACTATGTGAGTCAAGAGTGCATAACGAGTTACTTAAACACACATCTCTATGTCCAACATAATTGTTTTTGCCTCTTATCGATAAACGCTCAAGCAGCTGAGTCGCCACTCCAGCCCAAGGGCTTGGTTGACTCAGAACAAAAAAATTCCCGACTGAGTTGACTCGGCACTTGGCCGAACGACTCAGTAACTCAGCTGAGTCGAAGGGAAGGGAAGAAAATCCAGGAAAAAGGGGATAGGAGGGAAAAGAAAGGAAAATCACGAAAAAGTAGGGAAAAGATGAAAAGGAATAAGGAAAACAAGGGAAAACTGAGTAAAGGCGTGGAAAATCAAAGAAAGGAGAAGGGAAAGAAAAACAAGGAAAACTGATAGGAATTCTGAAAAAATCGAAGAAAGGAGAAGAGAAGAATAGGGGAAAAAGAAGGTGGAGCTGGTCGACGTAGAGAAAGAGAAGAAGAAGAAAACCGAGAGAGAGAGAGAAAGGAGGAGAGACTTACCGAGAATCAGGAGGAAGAAGAAGAAGAAGAAGACCACAGCTGGGGGGGAAAGAAGAGCGGTGGCACTGTAGCGTGAGCGGCGACAGTGTCGCGGAAAAGGGGGTAAGGTTATAAGGGTTGGGGTTTAAGGTTTTAGCTCTTTTTTTTCCCCAGAAGAGAAAAAAAATTCGAAAGATCTCGGACGAGAAAACGTGTGACTTTTGAACAAGTTTTCATGACAAATACGCAATAATTATAAAATTACCAAAATGTCCTTCGAGTTCCCGAACTCGAAAATAGTTAAACTGGGCCCACCATGGTGCCCACACTCTCTTTGCTGTTACCAAGGTCTCTAAAGCAACTCAGAGATCCGAAAATCTTTTCGAAAATTAGAAAATTCGGGAAGGGTCATTACATGGCAAAGGCCTTCTAAATATCAGTTGTGTTTTCCCATCTGGACTTAAAATTGTTGATGGCGAAGAGAGAGTGGGATCTTATGTACCCATGATGTACAGACTGAGTAGCGACATTTATGGCAAGGAGGAAACTTGGGACCACCCCTGATTGCTAGTGATTGAGAGTGAGTAGTGGTTGTCATTGATGCACCCCACTTGATAATTGATCCTCGATGCTGCGGTGAGCATATGATGGAGTTACGATGCGCGCTAGAGCCTAATCGTGTATGACTACGAATGAGATTACGAGATTCCTAGATTTGTTGAGGGGTAAGTCAAGAAGGTGCCTCTTCAATAGTTGTGCATATTAGTCGTGTGCGTAATAGTATGATGAGATGGTAAGAAGTTCGGAGATAGGGGGTGTAGGACAATCTCCAGTAGAGGATGTGGTAAGATATAGGCTTTTATGCAAGCGTAATAACCAAGGTAATGATAATTGTGGAAATGGGGTAGCAAAGAATGATAGGTGGTATTGCACTAAGATGGAGTGGTAATCCATGGTGTGAGAGTTTCTTCACCATTGTAGACAGTAGGGTTTATACTATTGACCAAATCTGAGTCATACTCTTGGACGTGGTTTGTGACAACCGCAAGTACGTGTGACTGAAATCGTAGTGTAAACGAGGGGAGAGTGTGTGGAAGAACTCCACACTTTAGTATACTTACCTTAGTGTATAATTTAATGTGTTGAATTATATGTTTGAAATTGATGGCATGGTAACAAAATACAAAGAACTACGTAAAGAAGTGAATGAATGTTGGAGATGTATCATGAAGATGACAACGAATTATATGAAATTATGTAGTGATAGTTGCACAACCTACATATGAATTCCATATGAGTGAGATATGTTGATTTTTTTTTTTTTTTTTTTGAAATTGAATGAAAATGACTTAGATGAATTTTTTTCTATGTGGTGAGCAAGTATATGATGTGAGGGTTTCCATCCACATGTTTGTAAATTACATGTTTGTGATACATGTGTGATTGATGACGAAATTGTGCTCTATGCTATGGAATTAAATGCATAAGAGTGGGTGTTTGGATGGTGAGTTGAGTAGAATGTGTTTAATTATGCTTGTGTTGAGAATGGATGTAAATAATTTGTGTGCATATATAATTGTTAAGAAATTCATGTGGGTGGAGTGTTCTGGGAGGAGGGTACCTCCTTAGTCCCTTCAAGGGTACCTTTGTGTGGTCTAAAGGGGACGTGTACCTCTACGTGATAATAAAAGGGCACCTCTGTGTGGTTGAAAGAAATATAATGGGGCACCTCTATGTGGTCTATATTCTAGGTGTCCTCTGTGTGGATTACCCTCTCTCCTTAGCGAAAAAAAAGAGAGTACATAGTAGAGATTAAAGGTTCATGAGTATGGGGTCACTGTGCAATGGCTGCATGTGTCCTTCTTGGTTGCATGAAAATTTCATGGAGGTGGGGTCTGTGAGACCCCATTGACTAATTTAGAGACTACCTTAAAGTTGTGAAGGCATGCTTTGTATTTTGAATTGTGCACGTAACATATGTGTTGAAATCCATTGAGGTTGATTATAAGTGCTAACAAGTTGATGCATGGGTTGTGGGTCATGCAACATTACATTGCTTTATTGCATTTGTAGTAGAAGTGCTTGTGCGGTGATTCCTACTCACGTGTGATATGCGTTTTGATGGTTTTAGTGTACACTTATTAATGTACAACATGATGAAAGATGTACTTGGGCAAGGTGCAGGATGTGATGCTAATTTATTTATTTTTAAATTGTGAGCCTATTTGTGGCATATTGTTTTTGTGGGCATGTGATATGTATGGTGCGATGATTATATTTATATATCATTGTTAGTGTCATCAGTAATGGGTTATTGGAGCACAAAATACGTGGGGTGTATGAGGTATTGTTTCCTTTTCAGGATAGGTGGGACGTTAAATTTAGAGGACGAAATTCCTTAAGGAGGATAGATTATAATGACCCGAAATCCTTTTAATCTCCTTCTCCTTCCTCCCAAACACAGTGGTGTCCCTGTTTCCAACCCAAAATCTTCTCCTCCCCACTCTAGCCGTCGATTCTCCTCTTGCATGCATGTGAGACCAATTGAGCACCTCTTCCACAACCCTTATTTTAGCATTTCTCTTCTTCCAGAAGTAAGGACGGTTCCTTAATCACTCTTAACTCCTCTGGATTGTTGTTTGACTCAAGAATGAGATGAAATGGAATGGAAATGAGGATTAGTTAAGAGAGAGGGTTGGAGATTCATAGGTTTGGGTTGGATAGATGAGGGTTTTGGGCCCCCTCTTTGGGTAAAAAGGGTGTAATTGGGATCATAATTGGGGCTTTTCTACTTTTCATGAAATTCATGTCCTGATATGTGTTGTGTTGAGCAGCTCCTAGCGAGGCAGAAGCGAACTTTTCCCGTCAAGCTTAAGGCTTGGATTCTTCAGCACACTAAGTGAGGGTCCCTAACCACATGCTTGCCCATAAAGTGTATGTATAATCGTCTGAATGGGTAAATTGTGATGAAGTGGAATGAGATGTATATTTTTAATGATATAAATGAGTTATGTATGCTAGAGTGAAGAGACGTATGGAGTGTTCCTCGTGAAATTCTGGGTAAGGGTATATGTAGAGGTGCATTGATGTTGAATTGATGTCATGATAAGTAGAATGAACTCGCATGCTTAAGTAGAATGTAGTTGCGGTTAATTTGGTGATTTGAGTCTCTTGCATAAATATGATGAAAGAAGGTTCATGGAGAGGAAAGTTGATGGTAAGGGTTCTTCTCAAATTGTTGGGTTCTAAGTGTTTGTTAAAATCCTTGAATGAGCACAATGTGATGATTCTTGTCTAGTAGTTGTTTTGATACTTGTAGAAGAGACCTAATAGTCTTAATTCTTCTTACAATGAAGTATGGAAGTGTGGTGTGCATGGGTAAGTATCCATAGTTGGCATGAGGCATTGTTTGGGTTGTTGTGTGGAGTTGTAAAATGAGATCCCCATATAATGATGTAGTATGGTGGAATAACTTAAGGTACCCCTTTGTGGTTACATATGTGGGTACCTCTGTGTCGATATTAGGAATAGGGGTATCTATGTGTGGGCACTTATAAAGATACCCTCTTTATAGATGACTAATTGAGATAGTTGAAATGCAAATTCAATGGAAGATATGTATGTACATTGTAGGGAACTTCTTTATGCACTAATGTGCTTTCTTTACTATGCTTAATTATATGTTGTGATATATGATGGACTAACCCGTCGTCGGTGCAGGAATTGTGCTGGAGATGGGGTCCAGTGGACCCCATTCCAGTCAACCCGGGAGCGATGTCGGTCTTTTGTATTTTCTTTTGCCCTCTGAAGGTGAATGCAATAATTTATGAAAAACAAATTGGTAATGTAATAATAACCCTTAATGGGTATGTTCTGTTATCATAATTTTAAGTTGGGTGTTGATGATTATAATTGGTGTTAAAGTAATTTTTAGTCATGGGCCCGTTCAGGGTCGTGACAAATGCACCATACTTAGAAAAATGAAGAGAACAAGATTGAACCGCTTTAAAAAGGATTTTAATGTTTTCCCAATTTTGAACAACTTTTCATTTAGTGAAATCTTTGTGTATTTTCTGATTTTCAAATGACAATCATTAAATCTTACAGCTTACCATCAAACGGCGAAAAAATGTGCACCCTGAAATAACCAAAACCAAAACCATGGATGTTTCGAACATATTACTTTCAAGATAAAAACACATGGGTTAGGGCTTATAAGCATAATGATCCTACAAAATACAAAATAATGTTTGAGATCTTGTAAAAAATCAAAATTTAGACTCATCGAAGGTTTCAAAATCCATGCTTCTATTTATGAACTAGGGGTTCAAAAATCGTCCATGTGGAATATCGGCCGATATATCAGCCGATATATCACCGATATTTTTCTCTCTTATCCTATTTTTTTTTAAAAAAAAATCTCAGAAAACTTTTAAAAAATGAAGAAAATTATGAGCTTCATGAAAACATAATCTTTTCATTAAATATCGATCGTTTATATGTTTTAATGAATTTTTTAAGTTACGAACTCGAGAATTTCAATTTTTTTTAAAGAAATGATGAAAAATTACAAAAATGAAAACCTTAAATGAAAAATAAAGAGTTTTAAGAATATTATATGACAATGTTTCAAATATTTTTGCATTGGATAATAATGGATATAACCATTATTAATATCAGCTAAAATATGATTTACTATGGAAATATTGGCCGATTTATTTTTTAATTTTGTAGAATTAAATAAATACAAACAATAATTGATGAAATGAGAAATTTAATTTTTTTTCATTTTCAAAAAGTATAGGTAATTTTTTTAATGAAATACGACCAATTTTTTTTTGAAGTTTCTAAAAATATAAAAATCGAATATCGGCTGATATTATGGTCGATACATATCGCGATATGTCAGGATATTATGGTGAGTCTACCAATACATATTGTATCGGAGCCTTCAAAATTTCAATATACGTACCAATTGATATTTGAACCTTAATTATAAACTTAGATTTGAGGGCACCTCTGAATTAATAATTGTAAATTCATCATATGCTCTCTAATTAGTCACTGTAAATTCACATGAGAAATTGAGAATATCGAAAGAAAAAGACTCATTGATACGGTAAAACAAGAATATTTTTTTAAAAAAAGACAACAAACAATTTTACTTTTTTTATGATGAATAAATCTAAGACTTTACCTCTCCTTGAGTAAGATGGTATTAGATAAAACTCTAATACAAACAATCCCTAATAAGTCACAAGAATTTGGTGACTATGAGATCCAGATGCACGTAGCTCCTTGCCACATGAATTGAATGACTATAGAATTCGAACCGAAGACCTTGATGTCTAAACTAAAGTGTCTGTTGAAAGCGAACTAACAAACATCTTTACATGATTTGATATTCTAGATAGTCACTTTTTATATTAAGTATGGATAGATGAATTGTAGATCTAAAACATCACATTTTATTTAATTTTGTTGTCGTAGTCATTGACAGATGCGAGATGTCATTCTATTAAAATACATGTATTTTTTTTTTTTACATTCACATCAAAGGGAGGATTTGGACTCTAATTGTATTAGGCCATTACTTGGACTTTGCTTTAAGGACCTCTTGTCCTATATGACAAGTGTCAACCACACTCACCACACATGTGATGAATATCAAATGCTCCTTCTATAGAAGAACATGGGTGTAGCTCAGCTGGTTACCTCCCGTCTCACGAAGCGGAAGGTCACGGGTTCGAGCCCCCATGGTCTAATCTTGGTGTGTCTTAGGGGTAGGGGTCCACCCGTGGGGGTTTTACGCTTGGTATCCTACGGTTTTCCACACGTAAATTCATAAAAAAAAAAAAAAAAAAAAACAAAAAAACAAAAAAAAAAAAGTAAACGCAGAGGATATTCTCTTCCTTTCTTTTTATGATTGCTTTGGTTGCAGTCTCTTAGTTTTCTCAGTCGGACAACGATAAAATCCACACCACCATTTTCTAATTTCTGCTTCTCTGCTATCATTCTGAAATACAAGTCCTAAATAACTTACCAGTTTTCTCAAATGGGTCATTCAAAAAACATGATTCTTATCATCATTTCAGCAATTTTCAACATTGCTGCAGCTTGTTCTAATGGAGAATGCAGGGTATGTTCTCTTCTCTGTCTTTCTTCTTCCACACCCATGAGATATCATTACAACTCAGTTTAATTTGATTGAAACTGCAGATTCTCGACGAATGCTCGACGGATGGCGATTGCGCGGCCAGATTGTATTGCTTCTCCTGCCCTCAAGGATTTGTGGGTTCGAGATGCATTCGTTCAACGATCACAGACCAATTCAAACTACTTGTAATTTTCTTATACTTCCACAATTATTGTTTAGTAGTTTCTGCATCATCTTACTTCTTCTATTGTTGTTTTTTCATGAAACCATTGACTTTAAAATTAGGCAGGAATTAGTGCCTCCACCAAATAGACTCAAGTCTTTGCTAGAGAAGACTTCCATAACAAACCTCAATCTCAACCACACAAATCTTGTGCTCATCATTGAATATATCGATTGGATTATCCTGAATGTACAATTAGAGGCATTTGTTTATTGAGTTTGGACGGTTGATTGATTTATTTTTTCCTGGAAAACTTGATTGCAAAGTAATTAAAGACATTGATCCAACAAATGTCAGTGAAACAGAGGTCTCCTATTTTTAAAGCTGAGGACGTGCTATGAAATAAATACTTTTGATGGTGATATGTAAAAGTATATACTATTATAAAACATTTCTGCTGTAGTCATATTATGAGGTTTTGATTTGAGGGTAGATCATCATATTTAAATAAATTTAAATGAAATAAGGTGAAAAATAAAATTAATAGAAAATATTGTACTAGTTTTATTCTGAACAAACAATTGAAAAATATATTAATATTCTAATTAAGCTTTAAGATAAAAAAGAAATTATAATGTTTTAGCCATCTTGAAAAATAATGTTGAAATGTTACTAAAACAATTATAATGTTTTGCATTATGGTGACAACTATTTTTTCAAAAGTGATTTGATTTAGCTTGCAACTTTACTAATGTCTTGTCAAATGTGCCAATGTTAATTGAAGTGGTATTCGTACAATGAAGATGTTCCTATTTTTTTTATTGAGGTCCTACATTTAATTGACTCAGTCATTAATATTGGTGATTTTTACATTATTGTTATAATATTAGATTCTTTGTAATATTAATTCTTGCAAGTCCCACTTGGCTGTAGGGGTGAAACTTGGGTTGGGTTTTGACCCAACTCGCATGACCTCATCTGAAAAATTTATAGGTTGGATTATATATTTATGACCCACTTAGCTGTAGGGGTGAAACTTAGTTTTTTCTTGTTCTCTGTTTGGAAGAATAAGGTCTAAGTCGGGTCGGGTCGGGTCGGGTAACAGGTCTAAGTCGGGTCGGATTAGGTCAGCACTTGGGTTAAGTTGGGTTGAAATTCGGATTGGATTGGGTTGAGAATTTTGGCTTTCAAATTCGAGTCAGGTCGAGTTGGGTTCAACTACTTTTGACATAGGTTAGAGTTGGGTTTATAAAAATCTAACCCAACCTGCCCGAGTTTCAGCCCTACTTAGCTGATAATTTGGCATTTTCTTTGTGCTTCCTCACCTATATGTTTGGACAATCCACAGTAAAGAAAAAATTCGGTTTGATCTTACCTTCTAAATATTCAATAGTCCTTACTAATATCTCTAATCATTCTTAGTTTCATCTTCTGTCTGACAGAATAATTCATTACCATTCAACAAATATGCCTTCCTTACAACGCATAATTCATATGCAATTGATGGAGAACCATCTCACACTGGAGTTCCTCGATTGACTTTAACAAATCAAGAGGATACTGTAACTCAACAATTGAACGTAAGTTTTATCATTTTCAATCTCAAAGCCAAAAGAGTTGCTCTTACTTTGTTTCTGCTCTGATTATTTATTTATCTGCAGAACGGGGTTCGGGCTCTAATGCTGGATACATACGATTTCGATGGAGATGTATGGCTGTGTCACTCCTACGGTGGAAAATGCCATGATTATACTGCATTTGTGAGTTTTTCTCTCCTTTTGTTAGACCACCCAGTTTAATTGTGGCAGGCCTCACTTATTCATGTGTGTATAGATTTAATATACAATTAAACAAAATATGTAATCAAAGTAAGAATTTATCTATTTTTGGACCCAATGAGAGTTAAGACCCTTAATCTCGATGATCAGAAAGAAACAATCATAATGGAAAAACACTACATAAATCTCGATGGTCTCCGTGATGATGTGACTAATGCTAATACTATGGATGCTAGCAAATCAGATTTGCAAAATCATCTCTCTCTCACTTGACCACATGGGTTTATATAGGATTAGTTAATCATGCCATCATATTGCACATAGGAGGCTAGGTGTCATTTGGAGGATAAACCTCATGCCATCATATGACACATGGTGATTAGGTGTTAGTGGGAGATAAAACACATGCCGTCTTATAGCACATGATAGCTAGGTGCCAATGGGAGATAAGTGTAACGACCTGCCCATCACTTGTATGGATATTGTCCACTTTGTGGGCCCATACTAGGGAACAGTTTTGTTTCTTCAAGTTTCCCTTAGGAAAAGACCTCCATCCAATGAAGTGTAAGCATCCTACTTATGAACCTCACATTGGACCAGTCTATCCCTGATGTGAGACTAATGATCACTTGCTATAGTAGCTTGTTCGTGCCTCGCACCCGCACACATACACCCTCCAACACATGGCGTCCATCACAATTTTCCCATCTAGAAACTAGAGTTGTCGTCAGCTCTGATATAATTTTGTAACAACCCGCCCCTCACTTGTATGGATATTGTCTGCTTTGCCAGCCCATACTAGTGCATGATTTAGTTTTCCCCAAGTTTCCCTTGGGAAAAAACCTCCATACAATAAAGTGTAAGCATCCACTTATGAACCTCACGTTGAACAGGTTCGTTTCCGATTTGGGACTAATGATCACCTACTATGCTAGCATGCCAGTGCCTTGCACCCGCCTATATACACCTGCCCACACATGGTGTCCATCACAAAATGTTTGTGCTAACACATGCTTCATTGATAGGTTATGTGTTGATGTAGGCTTGCGACAAATAAATTGTCGAAAGCCCGATTACTAGGCGGAAGCTTGAGATAAGAAGGAAACAACCAGCAGCCAAGGCTGAGTTTTTAGAACAGGAGGGTAACGTTGATTAATCAGTCATAAATTTTAGAAACTTGGGTGCCGAGGTGCAAATCACCTAAGAAGATCACCCACAACTGGGCCAACTTGACGTTGTTGTGTCTGAGTGGAAGTCCTCAACACCTCCACATGTCAGAAGACCGTGACAAACCAGCAACACACGTTGGTTGCTTTGGCAGGTTGTACTTTGATGCCTAACTGGGTTCCCAAGTGGTATCAACACCCAGACTTGGGCCTAGAACTTCCCCAACAACTCTGGCTGCCAAACAGGTAGTGCCAACCAGCACCAACACCTGTAACTAGGCTGAATTTCTCAGCCAAAACTCTGCAACATTATGCAGTAAATTAACTCACAGCAAATCAATTCTTCGTTTGCAAGAAAATAATAAACTTTTATTCATCTAAAAAACTCCCTTCACTCCTTGGTTTACAATCCTTTAATAAATAAAACTACCGACTGTAATATGGAACCCGACCCTTCCTCTTGCATAATTATCAAATTCTAATTAAAAACAACTTCCTAAGGTAGAAAACTCTGGTAAATAGCAATTACTACAATTGGCTGCCACCGAATAAATTTCTATTCCTAAAGCAACCAAAATTAACCAATCCTAAAACATCTAAATTTGGTGCTGCTACAGACGTGATTGACCCAGTCTTGCAACTTGCATCCCCGCACGTGTTTAAAGACTGACAGCTGGCCTGGATTGTTACAGCTTGGCCTGACAAACTGGGCCTGAATTGTTGCTTGTTGGGCCAAGGGTTGGCCCTGACGTTGGACTTTACTTGATATGAATTGGGCTTGGACCCACCTTTACTGATGCCCACATCATGTGTCAATGGGAGAGAAAGCTTGTAATACCTCATACTTTATGAATGGGTTAAGTGCCAATGGGAAAGAAAGCTTGTGATACCACCTAACACATGGCAAGAGGGGGAGGGGGGGGATGGCGCGGTGGAGGAAATGTTAATATTACCAAATGACACATGCTAAGTGTTGAAAAGGGATGAAAAACTCATGCCACTAGCTTACACATGTATATATTAGGTAGAGGAAGAATTTAGATGTCAAGTGTATGGGCCAAGAAATATATGTGAAATAATAAATTATCCTTACTACATGGGCCACACACAAGTGTTCTCAAGAGCCTACGTCAGCTCATTGCCAACATCTCTTTCTCTCTCTATATCTTATCTATGCTTTTCTTTTTTATTTTATTGTTAAGAATTTGCATAGATATGCCATTCTTAAGAGTGGCCAAGCTATGGTTCTACGAATTTCTTAACCATCCGTGGGGAGTCTTTAACATTAACCCAAAAGCTAAGATCTACTCCACGTATAGATAGGTGCCTAATCAGTCCATCCATGGCTAGTTTGGATTCAGTGGAAAGCATATTCTACCACTTTGATTTTGAGGGACCTATAAAAGGAGATTAGTATGCTGAATAGGGATCATTTCGTTATCAAAATAGTACACTACTTTTTATTAGTGAATGAAAAAAATTTGTATATATGTTATACATGGTTTTTAGTTTGATTTAAAATGTAATGGATTTCAACCATTGCCTATATGGCTAGAGATATGGAGCCTTATTTTTTTTATGTACAATCCATAAGCTTTTCTTATAAAGGTGAAGAAGTTGTTTGAATTCATGGATGGCTTGTCATTTACCATTGAGGGCTCAACTTAGAATATGAATGCCTAACATAGGATAAAAGACTTGATTTTTCACGTTTCATCAATTTTAAAGTATTTTAGATATTAGTCAGGTCTATAACAATTAGTATGAAAGCAAGTAATATGTCCAATAGTTGAATCTCAGTGACAAAACTTGTTGAAAGAGCTATTTGCTGAAGTTAGAGCCACTATTTTGTGAGCTATCAAAAGACACCGGCATGAAAGTATAGTAGTGATTTGTCATGTAACGAGTCGTCATCACTGAGGGAGAGCATTGAGATTCATTCATTATGACTTATCATGTGCTTGGGGTATGGGCGCATGGCATAAGACAAAGAGCTTGATTTTGCATCTTTCTATCATAATAATTGGTATTAGAGCCACAAACATGAACATATTGCTTTAAAGTTCTAAATTCTTCTGAAAGAACAAATTTTCAACAGAATATGAACTCCAGCACATTAGGCATTTTGGGTTGTAGTTTTTTCTTCTTTTAGATGATTTTCTACTTGAAAAATGCCATGTTTACCATTTTAAGGGTTCATTGCACCGTTGACATTGTAAGTGCACAAGAGGTCCACCATATCAGCAATTTTAAACAATCGGCACCACTCCTAAATACTGAAAAATCAAGTAATCTAACCTTTTTGTTGATCCAAGGATTACAATTTGTCTGTTACAATCAATGACTACTCTAACGCAGGCCATTCATGTCTACAAATGAATTGCATTATATGATTTGACCATAACTCCTCATCAATAGATGCAATACTTCTAACTCTTGTTGGCAATGGTGATGTATTTTGTTTATTCTCAATACTCTATGTGTTCATCTTGTTAGGAACCCGCTATTGATACCTTGAAAGAAGTAGAAGCTTTCCTATCAGCAAATCCATCAGAAATTGTGACTTTTATATTAGAAGACTATGTTCAAGCTCCTAATGGGCTAACCAAAGTATTCAATGACTCGGGTTTATCTAAGTATTGGTTTCCCCTATCAAACATGCCCAAAAATGGTGAAGATTGGCCTCTAGTTAGCGACATGGTCACAAACAATCAACGGCTTCTTGTCTTTACTTCTATTCGATCCAAGGAAGAAACTGAAGGAATCGCCTATCAATGGAATTACATGGTTGAAAATCAATGTAAGCAAGCAATCTCCTAACTTGATTGCAGCTCATCTTTTGTGAGATCTTGCAGTATTTTTTTTATTTGAGTAAGGATCTGGTACTTACTATAAACTACTCAAGTAAACATGTTCTATGGTTTATCTCTGCTACATAAACATGATCTGATCTTTCTTTTGTAGATGGAGATGGTGGAATGCATGCTGGGAGTTGCCCAAATCGTGCAGAATCAAGTCCCCTCGCAGACAAAACTAAATCTCTTGTTTTGGTGAATTATTTCAACTCAATTCCTTTCAAGCAAACCGCGTGTGCTCATAATTCGGGAGATCTCATCAACATGCTCCGTACGTGTTATGGCGCGGCGGGTAATCGTTGGGCAAACTTCGTCGCCGTTGATTATTATAAGGTAGGCAAATACATAGATGGACAACCTACATTCATTTGATTATTGAATTTCTGCTTTACAATCAATGTCTTCAGTGATCCATCCTTCATGTGCTAGAAATCTGCAATGCTGATTAACTTGGCTAAGCCATTTTAATACTTTGATAATTTCACTCAAGGTCTCCAAATTCTACAAGATAAAAAGATTCACCATTGTAATCATCATCATTAGTCATGATATAAAATAGCTAATTCATTGACTGTTTGAATTAAGGACATGGTTGCTACTTCTTTAATGCAGAGAAGTGAGGGAGGAGGATCATTTCAAGCAGTGGACACACTAAATGGAAAGTTACTGTGTGGATGCGACGATATACATGCGTGTGCAGTAAGTGTGCTCTGAATTTGAATAAACAAATTTTTAGTAGAAGAAATTTTAAATTCAATGGATGTCGTTGCTAGGGCAGAGAACGCGTTGGATAAACTGGATTTGTTTGGGGCAATAGTCATAACTATAGTTTAAAAGTTCAAAATGACTTAAGTGAGTTAGTCTTAGTCAACTTGACTAGATGAAATTTCGAGTTGAACAACATATATATTATAAGAAAACATTATACAATGTTTCTCGATTTTTAATTTTATCCGATATCCTTGTATGTCCATGCAAATCAAGATTAGCAGACATGAGTATTGGATGGTTGGCGACGTTCTATTCACCGGAGAGCCTTGTTCGAGGAGGGAATTGTCGGGGTGCGAACGAGAGCCCCACGTCGATTGTGAGTGGGGAAAAATAAAGATTTATAAGAGACTGAGTCACTCCATCTATCAGGCTAGTCTTTTGGGATGGAAGCCCAGTCCTAACATAAGCTATGATCTGATGACAATACTTTCACCCTTTTCTTTTTCTGCTCACATTTTGAAGGAAAATAGTTGATTTAAGAACCTTCAACCTCGAATTCCTTCTCTTTCTTTGATCAAAACAACTTTCTATTCTATACAAACACCTTTCATTCTTTTATAAATACCCTCCTTAGCCTTTTTCTGATGCCAATGAACCATGTTTTCAACTGCATTTTGCACTTTGCAGTTTTTCTTCTTTTAAGTCATAATATTATCCATCGAGTCACAATTCTCTCTCTTTATATGAGATGAAGTTTGGGAAAGTATTCAAGTGTTTGAGTCTGCTTCCGGAGTGAGCCCAATTTCATCTGATACACTCATCTCTTTGTTTCTCAGGAACTGGTTTAGACATCAATTGACAGTGGTATGGGACTGATGATTGTTTTCAGAAAAAAACTGTTCTGCAACTAAGTCATTTACTAATTTAAAGACATGAGATCCTCAAAAAGTTTGATCAAAATAAAACCTCAAAATTTTTATATTTCTTGAAGTTACACAGCCACATAGGGATATGCTGACCCAATGGTAATAAGAACATATACTCCCTTTGTTCCAATAATAGTTGTCTCATATGGATTTTATAATTGTCCCAAATAGTTGTCCCATTTATATTGAACTAGCATAAAGTGTGTCGAAATGGATGAGAATCATCTCTCAGCTGCATTGTGGTTTAAAGTCAAATTCAAATTCCTTAAAAAATACAAATGCTTAAAATGAGACAACTAAAATGGGACGGAGGGAGTAATAGCTAAGAAGTAAAAAAGGCCAATGGTTTTTCATGGGTTTCTTATAAAAATTGGAGATTGTTTGTTTAGCCAAATAGGGTCAAGATTTTAGTTTGAGGTGAGCTCGACAAGCTGGTACATATCTTCAAACCGATTCTCTTTTTTTTTCTTTTTTTTTTAATGGTTTTGGATAAATCTTGAAATGAGTTTGGACTGAGCAACAACCCTCGGTGTGCTGATTGAATAGGTAGTAAAAACAATGGTTTACTAAGTATAGGTGTATGCTTAAGTTAACATGTTCTTAGGTAACAATTTATGTGTTGAATATGGATACAAAGTTACTATCGAAGGCAGAAGGATAGTCTGACAAAGGTTTGTACATCTTTCTTTTGCAGCCTGGATCTACTTCAGGAGCATGCACTCCTTGATTGCAAGAAGTTCAAATGAAGAAAAGAGCCAACGCTGGTAACTACAAGAGGAAATGGAATTCTTACTTGGAGAAAAGATCCATCAATAGTCAGATGAAACCATCTGATTTGAGAATCATATCATTCATCTTAAACATGCAATTACAAATTCTCACTGTATGTTTTGAGATGCTACGATGGGTTGGTAGCTTTTCATTTGTAGTTATTAAAGTGTGTCTTTTCTCATACCTAATAGATACACTTTGAATACAGGTAAGTATACATTTTCTTTTATCCTTTTAATGCTTCTTTTGGTGTTCTTTTTAGACTAAAGGTGTAATTCTATAATCTTATGTCACATTAATAAAAAAAACTAGGGTTGGTACAAACTTTAAACTTTGACTACATCAATATATCTTTTCATTTTGCATAGTTCACTTTGTAATTGTGGATGGTTTCCTCTAATAAAAGTTTGTTTCTACTAATAAATTTGGCAACCACGAATGATTGAAATGGTCAAATAAATAACATAAATAATTAAACATAGAGAAATTTAATTTAATAAAATTTTAATCTTTATTTAATTATTATTTTGATATTTTTAAATAAGCCCGTGTTTCATACATGGGCCCAATGGGCTAGTTATATAAATTAAAGTAAATTGCAGCCAACTTGCGACTTATCACTTGAAGGTGCAACCAGGTTGTGTGTCTAACTCTAGGCCGCCCATCCTAACACGGGTCTTTTTTGTTAGGAGACACGAGATATAGTGAAATTTCCATCATACCCTTCGTTGTTTTGTATGGAACTTTCACAAAACGAACCTAAAACCCGAGCGGTGCACCTATGCGGTGAATCGATGTGGTGATGTAAAAATGCAGGCCGAACCTCAGAGCGGCGTCCCGCTGCTGCAAACGAACTGCAGATCTGGACGGAGGAGATTTGCAAGTCTCCTTTAATCGTTGGAACGTTGTTGAGAATGTAACGCCCCGCCCTTTTTCACTCGCCGAAAATCAGAGTCTATATTTTCTTTTTTTAAATAAAGAGTGAGAGAGATCGGGGACGTCACAACGCGAGCTAAGTCCGAGCTTCTAAAGCCCGACCCTTAACTGGCCAACCATACGTGTGCATGGACCAAATCCATTAAAACGGTTCACACGTACCACGACTTGCGGAATACTCGTTGCGGAAATAACATCGGATTACAACATTTACTTAGTAAGGAAGGCAATCAATATAAATTAACTTAATCCAGATTAATCATCAATCGATCCATAACAAATAGTCTAAGCTATTACATTCCCAAATATTAGCTACTCAAATTACATTTCATAAATAAAACTTAAATAATCAATCTAGCTCCTCCAAGCTCCTAAGCTTGGCTTCGATCACGTCCTTCGCTTTGTCCATTTCCTGTGTCACCATCTAAGGTAGAAGTAAGGCGTTAGACAACACGCCCAGTAGGTACTCCAAGTAGGGTCAACAGATGGTTAGTATAGAAATCACATAGATATAGATAATATCAAAAACATGCAAGTCAATGCCATGCCATAAGTGTCATATGCCATGAGTCCCACCCATCAGCCATATCACAATCACATACATCCTCTTGATGGAAACTGCTCATCAAGGTATCCCCCATGAATGCCTTAGGGATGCCCCAACGGAGCGTGGATCTCCGGTTACATCTCAATCGTACATTCCTCTTGATGGATAATGCACATCAAGGTACCCTCACGAATGCCTTACGGACGCCCCGACGGAGCGTGGTCTCCGGTTACAAATCAATCATACATCCCTCTTGATGGATAATGCACATCAAGGTACCCTCACAAATACCTTACGGATGCCCCGACGGAGCGTGGGTCTCCGGTTACATTTTATCCCTTCCATGCCATGCATGAGATGAAAAGGCCAACATACTATGTAATAATACAAATCATAGCATTAAAATCCCATCATTAAGACATATCATTTGATACCAAAATAATTCAGGTAAAACATTCACATATACATATTCCATGGTTTTCAATAAGGTAGAATCCTACCAATGACCAACTAATGTGTCCTTGCGTTTTCGTCAGAAAACCGCTCACCGATCGTACACCGCTTGTGAGGTCCCGTTACCTTATTACATATCAATAAATTAAAACAATGATCCCTTTTTATTTCCACCCATGTTTAAGTCCATAAACATGATTTAGTGGGGTTCGGCCATACAACATGGCCAAACCTCACTCACTTGGTTTGGGTCCCTCTTTTGATTCATTAACCAATCATACATGAGTTAGTCATTTAGCATTAATAAAACCTAAGTCCACAAAACCTTCTCCATGGGGTTCGGCCGTACACCATGGCCAAACCCATGATCCATCATTTTCACCATTTTTCCATCTTAGCCATTATTCTTTCCATAGCTAATCAATCCTTTTATCTATACATACTTAGGTCCATAACTGATCCATAAACATAGATCCGTAAACGATTCATAAATCATGACATAAATACCTAACAAATCCCTCCATTCCTTGGTTTGATAATCCATTCATTTAAACATGCATTGACCCATAAATGACCTATTAAAATGGTTCATGGGGTTCAGCCATACATCATGGCCGAACCCATGATGTCATTTTTCCTCCTCTTTCTTAAATCATTCCCAACACTAGATTCATAACCCAAGTCCCTCCATGGGGGGTTTAATCATACACTTAGGTTCATCCTTTTATATTATCATTAACCATATTTAAAACCTATTAAAATTACCAACATTCCCCCATCATTTTCATGGTCCAAACATCTAAGTCCATCAATATCTCTCCATGGGGTTCGGCCATACACCATGGACGAACCCATGGTCCATGGTTCTTCACCATTTTCAACATTTGAGACCATTTAAAAATCAATAACATTCCTCCATTATTTCCCTCCTTTAGAACCTTTTAAATCACTAACACCCTTCCATGGGGTTCGGCCATACAACATGGCCGAACCCTATGGTTCATCATTTCTATTTTAAAAATCATACCTCCAAGATTTAATCCTTTGATGGGGTTTGGCCATACATCATGGCCGAACCTCATCCACCCCTTTTTGTTGTCCTTGATGGTTCTCATACATATAACTTAGGGTTTGGCTATGCAAGGGCCAAACCATGATCCTTGATCATTCACCATTTCCTACATGGGACATGCATAATGTCCTTAGCCAAAACAAGATTAGGGTTCGGCCATTGTCCTTGACCATCTTTTCTTACTTATAAAATCTTATCAAGTACTTACCGATTCCGCGACTCCTCCGGTTTCTTTCACCCCTTCTTGCTCCTCCGATCTTCTCCCTCCTTAGCCTCTTCTTCCTTCCTCCTTGATCCTTGGCCGAGAGTGAGCTTGAGAGGTCTTGAGATGAAAACCCAAATAGAGGGTTCGGCCAAAGAGTGTAGGTTTGAGAGAGGGTCGGCCTTGAGTGAGAGGGAGAGGAGCTTGAGATGAAAAATACTCTAAGTGTTTCTTGTCTTGAGAGGGGGATCGGCCAAGAGAGAGAGAGAGAGTCAAGGTAGAAAACTTCTAAGTGTTTCTTGTCTTGTTCAATGAGAGTGGTCGGCCTTGAATGGTGTCTTTTGGGTGATACCCCTTTGTAACCACTATACCTCTTCACCTCCCTCATTAATACTTTCTTTGGGGGTTTCATCCAATGAGATGAAACTCCCATGTCTCCAACGTGTAGCCTTGGACATCCTTGTGTTACAACACCAACATTTCACCTCCCTCATTTAATGCTTCCTTTGGAGTTTCATCCCATGAGATGAAACTCCCATCTCCCCATCGTGTGTACACGTTGGGTTTAGACTTATGAGATGCAACTCTCCATCTTCCCACTCCACTCACTTAAAATGAAAGTCTCATTAACTTCCTATTCAACTCGGCTCTTTAACTCAACTCATATCTTTAATTCAACTCATTTAACTCGCTTAAAATCAACTCAATTACTTGATTCCATTTCCAATTTAGTTCAGCCACACCTTAATTAAATTTGAACCCATTTGGTGTCGACCAAGTCAACCATGACCCATTGGGTCCCAATTGGCCATTTGACCCAATTGACAACCTTGACCCAATTAAATAAATCTTACCCATTTGTTTCAATTGAACTTTATCCATAATTCTGTTGGGTCTTAATTGGGCAATTGACCCAACACCTTACCCATCTAAGGTCTATCTCCATTAATTCACAAAAATGGACAATTTTCATATATATTCATGAATTGAAAATCCAGGGTGTTACAGAGAAAGGACAGATAAGGGGATCTGAGATCTGTTGGGCGCGGCACCAATCATGGATGCGCGGAGGTAGCCACCAGTCATCAAGGGGATCTGAGATCTGAGATCTGAGATTTGAGATCAGAGAATGGAATCTGAGATCTGAGATTTGCAATAACGTCCTTGCGGACATCAAGTAAGGCACGCTTATCGCGGAGGCTGAGAACTGGGGCCCGATGATGGAGATGGGATTCGTTAACGGCACTTGCGCTGTGGGAGGAGGACTATTGGTGGTTGCCTCCATGCCCTCATGATTGGTGCCGCGCCCAACAGATCCCCTTCTTTGCCCCTTCTCAACAGTGTTCCTGCGATCAAAGGGGCCTTGCAAATCCCTTCCGCCCAGATCTGGTTTCCGCTATTCTCGCCACTTCTGTTGTTGCCCTGTAGTTCCTTTGCAGCAGCGGGACGCCACTCTGAGGTTCGGCCTGCATTTTAACATCACCACATCGATTCGCCGCATAGGTGTACTGCTCGGGTCTTACGTTCGTTTTTTGAAAATTTTGTGCGAAACAACGAAGGGTAAGATGTGAATTTCACTATATCCCGTATCTCTTGACAAAAAAGACCCCTGTTAGAATGGGCGGCCCTAACTCTAACGAAACATGATGAGCCTGCATCTATCATATTCTAATTTTTTCTCTTTTATTTATTGACTTTATAGTAAAAAGTAGTTCTAATCATGAGGCAAAAGTGGATTGATGTATGTAGAGGTGGGCCATGGAATGTGGCATGTTTACATAAGACCCATTTTTAATCAATTTGATGAATTTATTGAAACATATAAATATTTAGATATGATTAGAAATCATTTTGATTGGATGATTTAATTTATGTTTTTAAGCTAAAAAATAAAAATGCAAATATTAATTTTAATAAAAAACGCTAAAGGACTCTTCACTTAACTTATAAATAACAAAAATTATATTTCGACCTGTCACATTTAATAGCTATTTTGTCCAAAGTTACAATTGTGAGGTACATTATAAAAAAATTAAATCGAAAGTGAATTTTAGTCTTCCAGTTGAAATACATTAAAATTAATAGTCATTTAGCTGTGGATTTTGATGAAAGTAACTTAATGGCTAAAAATGATATTTCATTTTAAACATTTTCAAACATTTACATATGATTGAAAATAAACACTTTAATTGAATAATTCAAGTCATAAAAGAATAGAATGATAAAATGTTAATTTAAGTAAGAACTAGTTAAGGAGAACATTAACAGTGATGGTGTATGTGCTAATGAAATATTTTCACTTATATTATAAATACCAAAGACTATATTTTGGTATGTAGCATGCAATAGGCGAGTGAGTGCCCATTATATTTAACTCACAATTATGAAATATCTTATAACTAAAAATTGAAATTAAAAATGATTGTCGGTCATCTAATGACCATTTCACCATTGGCTTTGATAGATCTAAATGTAATTGCTAAAAATAAAATTTAAGTTCAATAAAAGAATAAAATAAATAAAATGATAAAAAGTTAATTTAAGTAAAAAGTACTTAAAAGGAGAACTTTTTTTTTATTTTTTATTTTTTTTTATTTTTTGGTTTAGCGTGTGGGAAATTCAGACATAATCCTACTGAAACCTCCACTGATGAATCCACTACTCTTAAGGCACACTAAGGTTAGGCCATGGGGGCTCAAATCTATAACCTCTCGCTTCCGAGAGACAACTAATTAAATTACACCCATGTGAATAATTACCAAACATAGCATTTAGTTTTAAGTTTTTGTTTTAAGATATTCTACACCTATCTATTAAGTATGATATGGTTCACTTACCCACATAATCATATATGCTGAAAAAAAAAAAGAATGACACAAAATCACAAAAATTACGATAGCTATTTTGCAGGGTTTGCAAAACTCAGTATCCTATTTTTAATTTAACAGTCCAGCAGACCCACTTTGAAACAATTTAATAAGTTAGCTCAAGAGATCTATAGTTCTAAACATGTACATGTGACAAAAAAATATTTTACTTTAGATAATTCAATCTATCTTTATAAAAAAATAGAATAAAATGGTAAAAAGGGTAATTTAAGTAACAACTACTAAGTGATAAAACTATTACCATACAAACATACCAATAGTCTTTTTATTTATTTCCTATTTTCATCTTTGAAAATGACCATTATACCTCTATATTAAATTTAACATCATATGTGAGATCTACTCAGACCAATTTGATGTCTCCAAAGTGAAAATATCTAAATATTTATATATAATAAAAAAAACCAATTTAGTCGAATAATTTAAATTGTATTTTTAAACTTCAAAAGTGAACAGAGCGGTAAAAAACGTATATAAGTAAAAACCACTTATGAATAGGCAATAAATGAATTTTGACATGTGGTATGCAATGGCCCCTTAAGTCCCATCATATTTATGTCACAATTGTAGGGGACTTTGTAATTAAAATTTGATATCAAGTGATTGTTAATTTAATCAAAATACGCTGATATTTAGACGAATCTTAATATAATAGATTAAAATAACATTTAATTTTAAGTTTTTAATTTAAAACCCTCTAGAACTATCTATCCAATATCTAATATGATAGACTTAAGTTACCCACATAATCCCTTCTATTACTTTGTATATTACATGTATATATAATTTATTATTAAAGAAATTCAGTTTATGTACTTCTAGCTTTATATTTATCACAAAGAAAATATTAATCACTCAAAAACAATCGCGAACAATAAGTTAATTATTAATTGAGAACATTTTTAATATAGTTGATATAAACAGAAGAAAGGAAATTTTAAATTTGGTCTATGCTAAAATTTAATCTATATAATTATCTAAACAATCCAGAACTCCATAAGTATTTCATCTATTATCATAGAGCTATTAATATATTTAATAACTTAAAAACTTATCCAAATATGAAGGAGCTTTGTTTTGGCCTAATTGGTATTCATCTACTAATTAAAATTTTAATTTAAAAAATTCTTAAAATTTGCATGGCTACAAATTAGTGAAAATACCTCTTCCCCCTTTCTCTCGCTGAGTCATTGTCTAGACTCCGGCAGAGTCAGAGTCAGGAATACACATTGCACGCAGATACCCGCGACTTTGGAACGAGTCTCCCTCACCACCAACACCAGCCACGTGTCATCTTTGCACTTGTGCCGGCAACTTCGCCGTCGCACGTGTCAACACGTAGTGACCGTTATGTTTATAAAATTAATTATAAGCAGAGCCCTTTCCCGTCGAAGAGATTCTCTGTTCACCTTCCATTTTCCTCCGTCGCCATGGCCGATTCTTTGACACCATCAACTCCTCTTCTGAAAGATGAACTAGATATCGTCATCCCAACTATTAGAAACTTGGATTTCTTGGAGATGTGGAGGCCCTTCTTCGAGCCCTACCATCTGATTATAGTCCAGGATGGAGATCCTTCAAGGACCATTGCCGTCCCCGACGGATTCGACTACGAGCTCTACAACCGCAACGACATCAACAGAATCTTGGGCCCCAAGGCCTCCTGCATTTCCTTCAAGGATTCTGCTTGCCGTTGCTTCGGCTACATGGTCTCCAAGAAGAAGTACATTTTCACCATCGACGACGACTGCTTTGTAAGCTTCTCTCTCTCTCTCTCTCTCTCTCTCTCTCTCTGTCATTTGCCTTTTTTTTTTTCACTTTCTTTTTAAATCTGGGTTTTTTTTTTTTTTTTTCTTAAATGGTTCAATTTGCAGTGTATTCCTGAATGGATTTTTTCTTTTTTTATTGTTTGGGTGGGTTTTAATTTGGAGAGTTTTTAAATGAGTATACTGTGGAATTTGGATTTATTGCTTTTGTTTATCGTTTTATTTCTGTTTTATCTCCTTTAGATATCTATTTTTGAACAATTTTTTCGGTTTTGATGGATCTAAAGCATATTTTGGAATTCTTTTATGTATTCTTTCTTTTGTTTTTTTCTCCCTTAAATAATGATGGTGATGATGATCAAATAAAACTGAAGGGGACTTTTATCGCCGGCCCACTTACAAGCTTGCAGAATATTTGAACCAGGCTTTACATGGATTTCACTGTAGCGAACAGTACCTTGATTTAACTATCATGACCATTCCATTAGCGACCTCAAAATAAATGTCTAGACATCCAATCCAATTCTTTGAATTATTTGCTTTTGGTTAGTGGTTACGATCATCAAATTAAATAAAATTGTATCGTAATATGCAGTTAAATAAAAATGGTTAGAATTCAGGCTGATTGATTTGATCTTGTTTCAATATTTTGTTTGGATCTCATGAATTTTGGCTGGTATGAATGAATTGAATTACTGACCTATTGGCTCTATTTTTAGAAGTTCTCCATGGCTATCGTGCTCGGGGATTGACATCCATTTGAAATTTTGAATACGGCCTCTGTTTAGACCCGTTACTTCTGTTTATCCTGTCAATAAGATGTGTCTTCTTTCAGAATACCAGCAAAATCCAAGATATCCAACTTAGGTCTTTTCCTTTTGGGTTGTTTCATTCATTTGTAGTCTTCAAGATCTTTGTGCCTTTGCCCAGTATAAATCCAAATTGAGCTGAATATTTTAAATTCTAACTCATCATTATGGAACCCTTCAGAATGTGTATTAAGATTCTTTTGGGCTCCATCCAGATCAATATAGTTGTGCCACTTTCAAAATTTTAAATGTGGACCATAGGCCATATGTTGTTACTATATTACAAAGCTTGTGTTCCACTCATGTTATTTGAGAAAAGAAGTTAAGCTTGTTCAAAAATGTATCTGGCTTTCATGTGCTATGCAAGTGACTTCTATTATCTTGCTGCATCATCTGTCATGGTTGGTCATGACAAAAATAATGGTCTCTTTTGGCATCAGTATTTGTTACTTGAGATAAAATAACATCATGTAATCGACTTAAATCTACATTTGAAAAGAATAGGGACGAAAAACAGCATCCTGGTCATTAAAATCTATGTTGGGGTTTCTAAATGTACCACTCATGAACTTCTTGAATGTAACATAACTAAATTATGGATTTAATTTGTATAGGTTGCAAAAGACCCATCTGGGAAGGAGATCAATGCTCTTGAGCAGCACATAAAGAACCTTCTTTGCCCATCTTCTCCATTTTTTTTCAATACTCTGTATGATCCATACCGAGAGGGTGCAGACTTCGTCCGGGGGTACCCTTTTAGCCTTCGCGAAGGTGTTCCTACAGCCGTTTCTCATGGTCTGTGGCTCAATATCCCTGACTATGACGCTCCAACCCAGCTTGTCAAGCCTCGCGAGAAAAACAAGAGGTATCAAATCCATTACATTGTACAAATGTCTCAATGGTGAACTGAAGCTGATTGATTTCCCTTACTTGCTCCTTTTATGTTAACATTGACCATCTGTTTCAGGTACGTGGATGCAGTTCTAACAATTCCAAAGGGCACTTTGTTCCCAATGTGTGGGATGAATTTGGCATTCGATCGAGAACTGATTGGCCCTGCAATGTACTTTGGGTTGATGGGTGATGGCCAGCCAATTGGACGTTACGATGATATGTGGGCAGGCTGGTGTACCAAGGTTTGCACTTCTTACTATCTCATTCATCACCATCATCGTTGAATACCATTTTCCAACAATTCTTCTATCCTAGTCTAACGATTATTTTATGGGAAAAAGGATACGTGCAATCTCACTTGCATTGAGGGCTTCCACGCATCATTGAGGAAAATTAAGGCCTACCCTCTCAAGCAGTGGATCTTGCAGGTTTACTGCTCTCTGTGGGGATGGGGCCATATTAATTAATCCTAGTTTGATGGGAATGCTGTTAGAATGGAAATTTCTTGATTCTTCCATTTGAAGGAATTGGGGCCTTTAATGACAAGAACGTAGATAATATTTCTCATAAAAAATGGATTTCACAAGTTTTTAGAAGAATTTTTGAAATATGATTTTTCGGTTTTTGGATTGATATTACCCTAAATATATGACTTGGCCAGGATCAATGACATTAGAAGTAGATTATGCCGAACATTAAAAAGCATCACACAACTTGGTTGAGTCACATTTCCCACAACCATTGGCAATAGGGTTAACACATACCCTATTTCTTTACCTAAAGTGCTAAATGGATACATCCAGCCAAGGCCCTTCTGATTGTTTATATTGGAACAAATAACGATTACCCTGTCACTTCTTAATAATAAGTAAATAAATAATAATAATAATAAATATTGCACTGAACACAATCTACACTGCCTATCAAGGTTGAGCTCATCCATATGTTACAAAACATGCCACTGTGCCACTTGTTCATCAGCCCCTAAACCTCCATATTGTCTTTTAGATGGAACTCCTGTTTGGATGCACCCTGGCCCAAAATTACTGTTGTACACTCATCAGGTGAACCACCCAGGTTGGGAAAACTTGTATAGTTTAAATGAAACTCCTATTGCATGTGTGGTATGCTTGATCAGTAGAATGAGCTTTCTCATCTAAAAGGTGGGATATGATCATTGTATGGGATGAGTTCGGCATATTTCTGCTAAATCATGTGTGGTAGCATCTCTGTCACATTGCCCAGATTTGAGCTCGTCCACTTATCAGCTGGGTCAATGAATGATAAAGTTTGAAAAGAAAAAAGATTAAATGTGGATTCGACTCTCTTCTTTTTTAAAAAGGAAAAATTGAACAGTGTGTTTGCCTAAGCAGTAGGGCTTCATGTGTTGCACGGGTTGGATATGTTGCACCCTTTTCCTTGCAATATCCTTTTGAATAAAAATGTGAAGAGCTTGTAGAGGGTGATCTAGGGATTTATAAATGACGTGGGTCACTCCGCTTAATAAGCTAGCCTTATGGGCTGAATACCCAGTCGTAACAGAGCTGCATCTGGATTAAGCAAACTCTTCCATCCAAGTATTAAATGCAATGTAGTTTTCCACCTTGAATAGGTGGTAATTGGTGACTTATCATTGAGCAATGTTGTGTAATTTTCAGGTGATCTGTGATCATTTAGGATGGGGCATCAAGACAGGGCTACCATACATTTGGCACAGCAAAGCTAGCAATCCATTTGTCAACCTCAAGAAGGAATACAAAGGGATCTTTTGGCAGGAGGAAATCATTCCTTTCTTTCAAGCAGCAACTCTTTCAAAGGATTGCAATACTGTTCAGAAATGCTACATTGAACTCTCCAAACAGGTGAAAGACAAGCTTGGGAAAGTGGATCCATATTTCGACAAGTTAGCAGATGCCATGGTCACATGGATTGAAGCTTGGGATGAGCTCAATCCATCTCTCGAACCTGCAGCATAGCTGCTAAATGCCACGGCCAAGGCATGATATATTGTTTTCTTCTTCTTTTTTCAAAATTCTCTATCCCTTTTGGCATATTTTGCAGTTACATATAGATCTCTCTTTCTCGGTCTATCTCTGTTAACTGTAGTTTTACTTTTTGATTTATTTTTCTACTCTAAGCTTGGACTTTGATGAAAGAAGCTTGGGGTAATTTTGGAGGTTTATCAATGTAGTAGTATTAATTTCCTTCTGGGAGATGCCAATAAAAGAATCATTCTTAATTTTCTTCTTGTCCTCACGTTTTCTTTTTCCTTCATTTGGAAACTATGCATCTTTTACAGTTTTTCCTTCTGAAATTGTTAGCTTTGAATTTGGAACTGGTGACTGCAACTCTGTAATTGGAACAGTTGTAGACTCTGGTCTAAAGAAGTCTGGATCCTCTAAAAGTAGACTTTCATAAGAGGAGAGCATCTTCTCTCATTGGTGGACAAGAGGACCCTCTGTCATCCATTCTATCTGACACAATAAATGAGAGTCCTCTAGGAGAGAAAATACTCTCAAGAAGTCCACTTCTAAAGGATTCAAATTTGGTCAGGCCGACCATTTATTATAAGTTGTGAGATGATGGAAGATTATATGGAAATGTTTAAAAGAACTCTTAGATCCAATCATCATAGCTTTTGAAATAGGTTATAAAAAAATATGACTTATAACAACTAAATTTTTTAAGTGAAAAATCACAAAATTAGACAATTGGGTTCAAATTTTATCTTCTTATTGACCTGTCATTTTCTACGGACATAACAGAAGGCATATTAAACTAAATTAAAATCTTGATAGATTGTTGTCCTAGAGAGAGAAGCTTAGGCAGCCTCTCTAGAGTTTTTGTTAGCAAATAGTGTAAGTGGAATACAAAATATTTTTGACGATTTTTATTCTCTAATTAACTCTAATTTGATTGTTCTAAACCTAGAAAACAGATGCCTTAAATTCCATTAGTTTGAAACATAGGCAATAGCTTCCCCTCACAATTTTTCTTCAAGCCTAGCATTGCTCAACATGCTTCTAGCATGCTCCATCTGTTGCATTGTATCACCAACTATAACAATCGGCTATCCTTTTCATTCTTTCCTTTCTTTTTTACTTCGTTATATCTTTTTCCGTTTTGATTTAGGCTGTTATACTCGATTCTTTTTTCTATAAATACATGTAATCCATCCAATTCAATTCAATACAATTCAAGGGTTCTGAAGGTCCAACGTTAGTGCCTCGTTTTACTCTATTTGATTAATTAAAGTTTTTTAATTTCGTGAATTAATTTGAGTGTTTTGGTTTGATCCATTGAGGATTTGATCTCATGAAAATTGTGGTGTGGGATTTTGATTTGGGCATCTTAATTCCATTATTAAGAGTTAATTGAGATTTAGCTGAAAATCGACGAGTTTGGATTTTGGACTTGGTATGTAGAGTTTGGATCGAGTTCGACCATTAAAATCAAATTAAGGAATGAGATTTGTGAATTTAAGATTTTTATTTTATTTTATTGGAGACATATTATCTCAATTAAACATGTTGGAGATCTAGGGTTACTTGGGATGCAAGTTGGATTAAATCTAGGGTTTTTTTAAGTGGATAGGATGGAAGTTTTGAATGGATGGTTGAGATCAAATCATGGTTTGGATGGATGGTTAGATGGATTGTGGATATGTTTAGTTTTTGTGTGAAGGATTGAGATTTAAAGGTTGACCTAGATGAAGGGTTAGATGAATGGTCTAGGGTTATGTAACATAGTCGAATGGATGTGTACAAAGTAAAATTTGAAGGAGGCTCAAGGGTTTACCTATGAAATGTGTATGAAATGAAGAGCTTGGATTGAAAAATGATGAAATGGATGGTTGGATATCAAGGAAAGGGGGTGTGTGAATGGATTAGGGTTTACTGTGAAATTCGCATGGGTGTTTTGGATCTCAGGCCTTGAGTAGTTGTGCTTCCATTAGACTTTGTGCACATGGACTTGGACTCATTGCTTGTTGGACTTTGGCCTGCTGGACTCTGATCTGTACATTGGCCTGATCCATTTATGAAATGCACATGGATCACTGGGCTTGGCCCAGTGTATGGCGTGGAGCTCAGTGTGATGGGCTTGGCTTTTGGCTCCTGGTCTTTTGGCCCATAGTCTTCAAATTTCAACCTTTTGATCTTCATTGAGCTATTGATTTTAGCTTCTCTGTCCAGAATTTAAAATAATTAATTCACCACTTAAATCTAAAGTTATTGAAACAATCTAGGTTCTCATAATTGGATCCAGATTTATTCAATTTACAATTGAATTCCTAAAAGTGGCCAGAAATTAATTATTAAAAATTCTGGGTCTTTCATTTTAGCACAGAACTTTGCAATTATTCTTGGTTTTTTACTGATTTTCTAAATTTTCCATTTTAATCTACAAAACTAGCAAACAATATTAAATGCACCTAATATATACACACATGAAAGCTAACTGGTCCAATAATCAGGGGTAAAATAGTCATTTTTCAGTGATCAACAAACTTTTCGCATGCAGCCAACAGAGTCTGTTTTAGAATATTTCTCTCGAACAATGTCAATTGCAAATAAGATGAGATTCAATGGAGAAAAGATGACAGATGTCCTCATAATTGAGAAGATTCTTCGATCATTGACCTTGACGTTTCATTATGTGCTTTATTCGATTGAGGAGTCAAAAGATCTTGATACACTCTCGATTGATAAATTGATGAGTTCGCTGATGGTCCACAAGCAACGGATGAATCAACATGTAGTAGTGGAGCAAGCATTGCAGTTACAACTCTCATTCAATAACCAATCTTAAAAAAAAAAGGATACAGTCAAGGAAAAGAAAGAGGCAATAGTGATGATCAAGCCACACATGATAACTCAGAAACAAACCAAGCTTTTGACCCCAAAGGGAGACGTAGAGGATGCTGTAATACCCTGATTTGAATTAGGCTTAAATAATATGATTTAACCTGTTAATCACATAGATTACAGTGAGGGATTTGTAAAAAGTCCAGTTTTGGCCCAATCAGAGCTCGATAGTTCATTGATCCAATCCTTTTAAGTTAGAGGGGCAAAATGGTAATTTTACCATTACAGTATAATTATTGTTTGAATAATTATTTGTTAATTATTATTTGAGTTATATTGATTTCTTTATTAGGAATTTAGATTTTGAAATTTATAAGTATCTTTATTTCATTAAACTGTTATTAAAAATTATCCGAAAAAGGTCCCGAAAACTAGAAAACAATTATTTTAAAATAATTCTAGAAGTTAGAATTTTTTTAAAAAAAAAACCTAGTGTTTAATCTATGTTTAAATCTATCATTTTATTTTTCTAGATCTAAAAATTAAGGTTTTAAACCCTTTAAATAAATACAACTTAATTTAAGGGAATAGTGTTAAAAAGTGATTTTTATTTAAATCAATTAAGTTTAATGGATTATAACTTTCCAAAATTATATGGTATTTAAATATTTTAAAAACTCAACATTTTGGATCAGATAAATCAAATTGAATAAATCTTTTTTTAGTTAAATATTAATGAGAAAATGAAATAAGAATATAACTTTAATAAAATAATATTATGAATAGTAAAAGCTACTGTAGCTACAGCAACATGATAAAATCTTATCTTTGTAAACCGATTGAAGTAAAAATAAAAAAAATAAAAGTATATATTTATATTTTATTAAAATGAGTTGTCTTTCATCTAAGCTACTACAATGCAAAACTATGCCATAGATAGCTTCTATGTAACCTTTTTGACTTTTCCTATATAAAGATAAGATGAAAAGAGGATTTTACAAAAGTCTTGCCTCTTTTTCATCTTGCTTCTTTTTCAACTTTTCTCTCTCAACAGACCACCGTCCCCACCTTCCTTTCTCTCTTAATTCTATTTTTTCATCATCAAAGCAACTAAGGTACTGTCCCTTTTCATTCTTGCTATACACTATGCTTTCTATTCATTTCTCTTTCTTTTGTTTATTAAATTGTTAATTCACTACTTTAGGCTTTCTAATATGATTATTTAAGACCATGGTATTTCTTTAATTATAAAACTATATTGTTTACAATATATATATATATATATATATATATATATATATATATATATATATATATATATATATGTTAAATCAAAATATTTTATTGATTTTAGTCTATGAAAATATTATGAGATTAATTAAAATGAGAAGATTGGTTTCTAAAATTGTAAAATTGAAATATTATTTGTTTTAGTAATTTATCTTGAAGGTCATTAAATAACCCTTTTTATTGTATATATATATATATATATATATATATATATATGTATATATATATGTATATATATATATATATATATGTATATATATATATGTATATATATGTATATATATATATGTATATATATGTATATATATCTATATATATATATATATATATATATATATATATATATATATATATATATATATATATTATTGTAATACCCCATCCCAATTTAAGAATTAATTATGATTAATTATGATTAATTAAATATTTTTTTTATCCGTTAATTATGAATTATTTTCCTCTAATCGTAAAGAGTATCAAATAATTTCTTCAACGGATCTGAATTTGACTCGATCCGAATCCGATAACTCTTTTAATTAAATTCCAAAGGTATATGGGTGAGTTATGAATATAATAATAATATTATTTCAGGCTTAAACCTTAGCTGCTGTATAAACTCAGTCATTTGACTTAATTTGAACTTTAAATTTTATATTATGCATTATTTTTAAATTCCGGACCTAATGACATGCCAATCTCGCTATAATTTCGCTAATTTATTTTACCCCTAAGTTTTAAAGTGGTAAAACCCCAATTTGACAGGGTAGAAGAAGTCCTAAAAATATAAAGAGAGAGTCAGTACTCAATCTGTATTATAACTAAGGTGTTTATTTCTTTACACTCTAAAATAGTTAGTTTTTGATATTTATTTTAAGCCATGAAATATGGGCCGTTGAATATTCTTTCATTTAGAAAATGTGGTTTTTGACTTCAAAACACTTTGAAACTTTAGAATATTTTTATCAGACAAATTTACTCTATCAAACTATAAGGTTGGATACTTTCAAAAAGAATCTTGAAGATTAGGAAATTTTGTTAAAACGGTGATTTTTAACGAAAATATTGGGGTTTTGAGATAGATTTCACCCCAAATTTTAATACCATGCTCAGTTTTTAATACCTGACCTATTGAACCAATTGTATCAATTTAGTGAGACCCTGAAATACCCCAATAAAAGAAAGGACATAGATGTAAATAGTAAAAAGAATAAACTAATATGATATTATAAAATAATATCAGAAACCAGATGAAAGATAGGTTTCAAAGCTACGGATGTAGCTTTTAGTTGTGCTGGAAGAATACAACACCGCCAATTGCCTATGTCACTGTGCGGTAGTTGTAATAATAATATTAATATATATAATAATAAATGCATAAGTTATCAAAATCTTAAAGCTAATGAATAGCTTAGGCAACCTGTATGATTAAAAAAAATCTATATGGTTGCCTATAAATAGGTGTAATCGACGAGGAATCCAGAATGTAAAAAGAAAAAAAAAAAAAGCTCCTCTGCTGTTTTGTTCTCGCTCCCTCTTTCAAAAACAGCAAGCCCTCTCTCTCCTATTTTTTCTTTTCTTTCTTCTTCTTTCTCTTGCTTTGGCCATACCAGCAGCAGCCGAATGTTCGGGTTTCCTGAATTGTTTTAAGGGTTTTCAAATTTAGTCAATCTTACACAGAATTTTGCACCCAAGGTATCGAAATAATTATATTTTTATTTTTATTAACTCCATAGCAAATTAGGAGTAAAATAGCTTAGTATTGGGGTTAAAAAAAAATGAGGTTTTTTTAAATGGAGGAAAAATAGATTTCCTCTTAAAATTTAAATTTTATCCTCAAGATTCGTATTATTTTACGTTCAAAATATAATTTTTGACCCTAAGTAAAATCGGGGAAAAAATTAACCCCAGCTGACTATTGTGTGTTTATTTTTCCGCCTTATGTGTTTAAATTCCTGTACTGTACCCTCTTGGCCAAATTCTCAATACGTCTCCATGGTCTTTCTTCCAGAAGACAATACGAGGATAGGGCATTGAGTACTTTTATTTACTTTACTGTCTTTGTACCCTCTGGGCCATATTCTCAATACGTCTCCATGGTCCTTCTTCCAGAAGACAATATGAGGATAGGGCACTGAGTACTTTTATTTACTTTACTGTCTCTGTACTCTCTGGGCCTCTCACAATACGTCTCCATGGTCCTTCCTCCAGAAGACAATACGAGAGAAGGCACTGAGTACTTTACATTTTTCACTTTATTGTAATGTTTTGAATGGCTGACAACTAACTTTCTAACATAATTTAAAGGAGTAGAAAGAGCCTAGGTGACTCATTACACATATCATGTTTTCTGGAAAAGTAGCACGGAGTTTAGGAAATTATTATGTGTATGTACTGATAAATAGAAAATTTATACATTTTACTCTATCTTACAGATTTTCTGTGAAAAATTCAACCGGAGAAGGTGAGGAGACTCGAACCAACACTTGTATTGTGTTATATATTAAACCCACTAGCATCAGACTGAAATGGGACCCATGGTCATTTAAAGATGGAAAAGGCTATATAGGTCTAGAATACGAGACCTGGCACTGCCTACATGTAAGGGATGTAAATGTTCTAACTATTTAGAACGTAGGCGTTAAAATGGTGTCGGGGAGTCGAAGACTTGTAGTCTCTAACATAGTAAGGACTCATGGAGTGTTTGAAAATTGTCGGGTAAAAACTGGGTGAAGGCATTCATGTTATTAAATCCAGTTTTATATGTTGGTGTGATATTGATTATTTTATTGATTTCTTGTACTGGTATTTGATACACCAGATGTTAAGGCTGAAATATGGTGGTTCTCTCAGAATAAGTCCCTGTGTAAGGAGGGCAGTGGAAATCATGCATTATCATGCATTTGACATTTGCATGTGATAATTATGTTCATAAGTTAAATCTGTGGAAGATAACAACTTTGTAAAGTTTGATATTTGCCTTTGGGCTATAATTGCTGAGATTAATCGAACACCGTTTGCGAACCGTTGGGTTGGACGTGTTAGTAGGTTGTGGTCGACCGCCATCAGCCGTTGGTGTTGGATGGGCTAGTAGACCGGGTCGTGGAGACCTTATGCACTTGCAAGTTGCTATATTATTTCCGTGGAGGAATTAATATTAGTTCTAGTTGGAACTTTAAATAGGGGCTGACCCCCTGTGTTGTAACATGGCTGGGGACTGACCCCAGTGTTAACAATACAATCTGAGTAAAAACCTTAGAAGATGATCTTAGGGTGAAAATGGAATATAACATGCTTTTCTATGACATGCATTGCTTTTGCATTGTTGCATTACAATCATTGGATTTTATGGTGAGTTCTCCCCACTGGGCTGTTGCTCACGTCTCTTACAATGGATGATCTGAACCAGAGGAAGGATTAGAGGGACCAGTGGTGCCTCGTTGAAAGTCGGAACTTAGAAGTTCCTAAGGTTTTCCGCACGTGGAAACCATTTGCTTGCTTAAATATGTTTGAGTATTTGTAATAAGTATGCCTCATGTGGCATAAGAAACTTATATCTGTAAGTTTTAATATCGTATACATTATATCCACTATGCTTTCGTGTGTAACACTGATGAGACAAATGAAAATATTCGTAGTGTGATATAGGTTGTATATGGGGACATATGGTATATGTTTGAGTCCATGTGTGAAAAGCACGTGTGACATTTTCTAGGATCGGGTTTTGGTAAACTTGAAGATCCAGCCCAGTTATGACGTTGGGTGACTAGAGTTTATTGTTTTTTAAAAAAAAAAAAAAATTAGTCGTGTTCCGGGCTCACATCTAGGTTTGGGGCGTGACAAGGTGGTATCAGAGCATGGTTCAAGCTCTCGGACTGTGATGGGTAGTACGTAGTTAGATGTTTATAGTGAGCTCAAACATAGTTGGAAAAAAAATTTCTGTATGCCACTGACTCTGCTGTGTTGTTTTGGACAGATATGTCTAACAACAGGATTCCCGCTAGGGTTATGGGAAGCAGTACTAGAAGAAATCCTATTACGATTGAATCATCCACTAGTGATTTAGGGATAGAAATATGGTCGACTGATTCAGAAGCGACTGAAACTATCATAATCTCATCCTCTAGTGACCAACGTACCCCTTCACCTCACTATTCATCGAGCTTTATAGTTGAAGCAGCCCAAGCCCATGAACCTTATCCAGTTAACCAACCTGTACCAGAAGCAGCTCTAGTTGATCATTCAGTGGCAACACAGTCACTTATTTGTTTGTTATGCGGACAAATTGGACACATTTATGAGCAATGTACTTTACGATACCCACCTATCTGTCCTGTCTGTGGTGCGACTGGGCATATGAGAGTTGACTGTTTTTATGTAAGAATGGGAATCAATATTCAATGCACCAACTGCAGTGAGTATGGACATCTTTATAGAGCATGCCCTCACTATATTGACAGCAGTTCTGATGCACTGTCTTCCTCTGAAAACTGATCAAGGTGTAGGGCTTGAAAATAAAGAAGAGGATGAAAGGGAATGTTGTAAAAATGTAAAAACATGTGAAAATGTAAAGATGTAAGGAAAAATGTGAGAGTGATCGTAGAATGTAAGAAAGTATTAGTATGGGAAACTGGAAGGAGTGTGTGAAAAGTATGCGTGAATATCTTTATCCTTTGATGTATAAAGGACTATGTATCTCCTTTGAATGTAATATATATAAGTATGTTTAGTTACTGTGTGTTGTGATGAAATTTTTACTTTGAACTCTGTTATTGATACCTATGATCCTCAGGATGTCAGAATCACGGGGAGATTCTGAAAACCAGGGGGAGAATGCAGTACCACCCCCAGGGAATCAACCTGAACTCTTAGACGCAGTCCGTGTCACTGTGGAGGTTTTCTAAAGGGTTGTAGATGATCTCCGCCGACCACGGGAAAGAATTCCTGAGGGAAGAGCTACTTCAGCTCTGAAAAATTTCAAACAATTAAATCCGCCGACTTTCTCGGGAAGTACGGAACCAACTGAAGCTGAAAACTAGATTAACCAGATTGGTCGAATCTTCGACACTCTAGGCACAGCTGAGGACCTAAAGGTGACTCTCGTCACCTATCAATTGGAGGGAGACGCCTATAAATGGTGGGAAGTCAGATATAATGCGAGAAGCCGTGAACCCATGACTTGGGAAGAGTTCTCTACAGCTTTCCTTGCTCGCTATTATCCAAAGGTGGCAAGGGATGCTAAGAGGAGACAATTCCTCGATCTAAAACAGGGCTCCGACACGGTAGCCCAGTACACTGCAAAGTTTCTAAATCTTTGTCAATATGCTCCCCGCATCTTTGACAATGAGGAGGAGAAAATCCAGCATTATATTGAGGGACTTCGTCTTTTCCTTCAGCGGCAAGTGGCAGGAATTCAATTTGCCACTTTAGAAGAGGTGATTAGTCGAGCTTCTATGGTGGAAGCAGTTGACACCACTAACAGAAATGTGGATCGGTCTCGTCAAGGAGATGCAACGAAACCTCCTCTGCCTAACAAAAAGAGGAAATTTAGTAAAAGTTCATTCACTAGGAAGGGACAAACATTTGTGGGACAGACTGGTTACACTGGGCCCAGGCAAGTGGTATGCTACACGTGTAATCAACCGGGTCACACGGTAAAGCAATGTCCACAGAACAACGTTCCAGCAGCTGATAGCCGAGTATGCTTCAGATGCAAGCAAATGAGACATTTCATTAAAGATTATCCTTATTCTGACACCCGAAGCAACATGACAGGACCTTCCCAGAATGTTAAACCAATGCAGTCTCAAATGCAGTCTACTCCACCACCCTCCAGAGGTTCAGTGGCATCTGGAAATGCACCACGAAGGACTGGAGAAGCTAGAAATCAAGGACGTTCTCAGACGACTCGAGGAAGAGTCTACACCATGGGAACCCAGGAGGAGGAGTCGAAAGAGAACGCTGTAATGGAAGGTACCATACCCCTTTTTAGTTTCATGGCACAAGTATTAGTAGATACCGGCGCTTCACATTCATTCATCTCTAAATCATGTCGGGATAAATTGAATTTATCATCAGTAGTTGCCACCAAACCTTTGATGGTAGTGTCACCATTAGGAAAGAAAGTACGGGTTGATCAGATATGCGAATCTAGTGTTCTTAGAATGGATGATCTAGATATAGTATATAATTTCTTTTTAATAGAAATGACAGATTTTGACATCATTCTAGGAATGGATTGGTTAACTGCACACCAGGTTTTGATAGATTGCTTACAAAGAAAGATTTATGGGATATCACCGACCAGAGTCCGATTTGTAGAGAAATTAGTACCATATGAGAACATCAGAGTTCAGTTCTTTGGTTTGAAGGCATATCCTGGTAGAATTGTAGCTAGCATGGGATGGGAGGATGTAGAAGGTATAAAAGCCAGTTTGCCTCGAGTGGTTTGTGAGTTTCCAGATGTATTTCCAGATAAACTCAGTGGTTTACCTCCACGCCGAGAGATAGATTTTGTAATTGACCTGCAGCCTGGAACATCTCCTATATCTATGGCACCATATAGGATGGCGCCGGCCGAACAAAAAGAGTTAGCAAAGCAAATAGATGAGCTTCTCCAACTTGGTTTCATTCGTTTGAGTAATTCACCTTGGGGTGCACCAGCTCTCTTTGTAAAAAAGAAAGATGGGTCACTGAGAATGTGTATAGATTACCGGCCATTGAACCAAGTAACCATAAAAAACAAGTACCCATTGCCTAGAATAGATGATCTATTTGATTTGTTGAGAGAAGCAAGGTGTTTCTCAAAAATTGACTTGAGATCTGGGTATCACCAAATTCGAGTCAGGGAGGAAGATATTCCCAAAACTGCTTTTCGTATCCAATATGGCTTATATGAGTTTCTAGTCATGCCTTTTGGAGTAACAAATGCACCAGCAACTTTCATGGATTTGATGAATCGGATTTTCCGACCGTATTTAAGAGAATTCGTAATCGTCTTCATCGATGATATTTTAATATATTCGTCGACTGAAGAGGAACATGAACAGCATCTACGTATCATTTTACAGACTTTACGGGATCACCAACTATATGCTAAACTCAGTAAATGTGAATTTTGGCTGACACAAGTCCAATTTCTCGGACATGTGGTGTCGGCAGATGGAATTTCGGTGGATCCGACAAAAGTGAAAACAGTTATGAATTGGGAAAGGCCTAAAAATGTCACAGAAATTCGAAGTTTTCTGGGTTTAGCGGGATATTACAGAAAATTTATCCCAAAATTCTCTCAAATTGCAGTACCAATGACTCGTTTGACACGAAAAGATGTCAAATTTGAGTGGACAGAAGACTGTGAGAAAGCATTTCAGGACCTAAAGGATAAACTAACCACCTCTCCTGTGTTAATCATACCTGAACAAAGACGTGGTTATGAGGTCTATTGTAATGCTTCCAAACTGGGATTAGGGTGTGTTTTAATGCAAGAGGAAAAAGTAGTTGCTTATGGGTCCAGATAGCTGAAAGGACACGAGCAAAACTACCCTACTCATGACTTAGAACTAGCAGCAGTGGTGTTTGCCATGAAACTTTGGAGACATTACTTATATGGTGAACGATTTAATGTCTTTTCTGATCACCATAGTCTCAAGTATTTATTCACTCAGAAAGATTTAAATATGAGACAACAGGAGATGGATGGAGTATTTAGGAGATTATGACTTTGAACTCTCCACCATCCTGGAAAAGCTAATGTGGTAGCAGATGCCCTAAGTAGGAAGTCTCATGGTGATGTTGCAAAGGTAGCATCACTACAATGGAAATTATTAGAAATTCTATCTGACTATGATTTAGAATTAGTTGAAAGTAGTGAATCGGCATGGATCCAAAATCTAGTGCTGCAACCCGAAATAGTCGCAATAGTACTGGAACGACAGCAAAGCGATGTTGAGGCACAAAAAGTGATAGCTCAACTATCGAGTGGAGCAGGGTTAGAAGATTGGAAGGTTAGAACCGACAGAGGCTTAACTTTCAAAGGACGATTGTTCGTTCCAGAGTCAGAAGGATGCAGAAAGGAAGTGCTTAGACATTTCCACCACTCTAAGTTTGCTGTTGAGCCTGGTAGTACCAAGATCTATCGCGATTTACGCCGACAATTCTGGTGGAAAGGAATGAAGAGGGAAGTGGCGGACTTTGTTTCTAAATGTTTAACCTGCCAACAAGTCAAAGCTGAACATCAACGACCTAGTGGAAAATGCAACCTCTTCCAGTAGCCAAATGGAAGTGGGAACATATTACCATGGATTTTGTAACAGGATTTCCAAAATCAGCAAGGAAGAATGACTCCATATGGGTAATTGTGGACCGACTGACTAAGTCAGCCCATTTTCTACCTATCTGGAAGAAAGACACTTTGACCACTCTGAGTAAGTTGTATATCAAGGAGATAGTCCGACTACGTGGAGTGCCAGTCTCCATCGTGTCAGATAGAGATACCCGATTTGTCTCTCGATTTTGGCAAGGATTACAGACGCAGTTAGGCACCAGGTTATGTTTTAGTACAACATTTCATCCTCACACAGATGGTCAGTTTGAGAGGACTATCCAAACATTAGAGGACATGTTGAGAGCATGTGTCATGGACATGCAAGGAAGTTGGGAAGATCATCTAGCTTTAATTGAATTTGTATACAACAACGGCTATCACTCAAGTATACAAATGGCACCGTACGAGGCTTTATACGGTAGACCTTGTAGATCACCTCTGTGTTGGACAGAAGTAGGAGACAAAGCTTTGTTAGGACCAGATATGGTACGTGAAGCAACAGAACAAGTGGAAGTCATAAAGCAACGTCTCAAAACCGCTCAGAGCCGACAAAAAAGTTAAGCTGATAAAAGACGGAGACCATTAGAATTTGAAGTCGGAGACTTTGTGTTCCTACGTGTAGCTCCACGTCATGGAATACAGAGATTTGGACGTAGAGGAAAGTTGTCACCACGATACGTTGGACCTTTCGAAGTTTTGAAGAGAATCGGAGAAGTTGCTTATTAGATAGCACTACCTCAAAGCCTAGAAAAGGTACACAATACATTTCATGTGTCTATGCTCAGAAAATACGAACCAGATCCATCTCACGTATTGAAAGTCGGAACTTAGAAGTTCCTAAGGTTTTCCGCACGTGGAAACCATTTGCTTGCTTAAATATGTTTGAGTATTTGTAATAAGTATGCCTCATGTGGCATAAGAAACTTATGTCTGTAAGTTTTAATATTGTATACATTATATCCACTATGCTTTCGTGCGTAACACTGATGAGACAAATGAAAATATTCGTGGTGTGATATAGGTTGTATATGGGGACATATGGTATATGTTTGAGTCCATGTGTGAAAAGCACGTGTGACATTTTCTAGGATCGGGTTTTGGTAAACTTGAAGATCCAGCCCAGTTATGACGTTGGGTGACTAGTGTTTATTGTTTTAAAAAAAAAAAATTAGTCGCGTTTCGGGCCCACATCTGGGTTTGGGGCGTGACAATTATGTATTTCACTTCCAGGCCGATACTTTCTATCTATGGCTGACTCAGCCCGATAGCTATCAGTAGCTGAGTGATTAACTTTGCCCCTCGGTAGAAAAGAAGGGTTCGGGCACTGAGTGTACCTTTAGGCCTAACTCAATATGAGTAGTGGCCTGAGCACCCTATATTTGTATCTCTAGGCCTAACTTGCTATACAAATAGTGGCCTGATCACCTTATATTTGTATCTCTAGGCCTAACTCGCTATACGAGTAGTGGCCTAAGCACTCTATTATACTGCTAATTATTGTAATCCAAAATGGATAGTGACTCATTTAGGAGACTCATATCCATTACCCTTGGAGTTTTCTGGAAAAATACCATAAAAAGATTTGAAACACTATAATTATGTGTATTATGTTGATTGATGATTGTATAATTCATTATATTCTTATTTTTATATTTTGACAGATATCTCAATACCCCACACTTTCGGTGAGGTGACTTAACATTGCAGTAGGAGTAAATCAAGTTAAGAGGATCTAGTGTAATGAGTGGTTTCAATGATCAGACTTAATGAACCCACTTATATGCCTAGACATGATGCATTATTGTGAAAAATGCTTATTGATATTAACGATGTTTATCGTATATTATGATTACGATGATGAAATGCTTATGAGCTGTCATGATATTGATACTGCTTCCACGTACTCTTAACTACTGAACTATTATCGGCCCAGGTGTGTCGATTACCGGCCGAGGTGTGTCGGTTTGCGTCTACTGGCCCAGGTGTGTCAATACCAGCCCAAGCGTGTCGGAGATGTACTTGCAAGATTTTACATTTTGACTGTATCGGGACTTAATGCTTATAGTCCGTGTAGTATCTAGGTGTTACGTTGGATATCAGTAGTTATGAAGATGATTTAATATTTTAGCATGATAAATATATTATAATGAAAATGTTGATTTTGGCTAACCTGATAATTATTACACTGCATTGTAATATTCTTTTCACTGGGCTGGTTAGCTCACACCCTCACATTTCAAGAGATATACCCGAGGAGGAGGAACCTCCGTTTCAAACTTAAAGATGGATAAAGTGATGCAGTTACTTGGAATCCCATGAATGACGATTTCCTTTATTTTGTTTATTGGTTCTTGGAACCATGTTTTAGTACCTCTTGTGGTACTTATTTTGTAATCATGTATGAACCACCATGTTATTGCTAGTAACTCTGTTATAAATGAGATTACCCTTTTTATGAAGGAAATATTTGTTTGTATGATGCATGCTTGTAAAAGGGTAGACATAAGGTATATGTTTGAGTCCACATGTAAAGAGCACGTGTGACATTTATTTATGGGCCTAAAGTTTGTTCAAGCCCAGTTCGAAGTTGTTAAGGTAAAAAAAAAAACATAGTAACATTATGGGCCCACCTCGGGGTCGGGCGTTACAATGTAATAATCGTCAAAGAGGTAAACATGAATCTATAACACTTTGGAATTCCATGTTATCAATATTTACGGAATTTGCCATTTTAATTGTGAATTAATGGATATGAACCTTAGATGGGTAAAGTGTTGGGTCAATTGCCCAATTAAGACCCAACGGATTGTGGATATGGTTGCAATTGAAATAAATGGGTAAGATGTATTCAATTGGGTCAAAATGCCCAATTAGGACCCAATGGGTCGTGGTTGACTTGGTTGACCACCAAGTGAGTTCAAGCCTAATTTAGTTGGGGCTGATTTGAGTTGGAAATGGAATCAAATAATTGAGTTGATTTAAGTGAATTAAATGAGTTGAATTAAAGAGGTAAGTTGAGTTAAATGAATGAGTTGAGTAAAATGAGTTGGATGGGAAGTTATGGGGATATTCATCTCAAGTGAGTGGAGTATGAAGATGAAGGTGGTTGGTTGTTTCAAAATTCAAATAATGCCATACACGTTGGACCTTTGGAGTTTCATCTCATCGATGAAACTCCCACATGGAGAGATAATGGGGTGGACGGTTACACATTTCAAATTCAAACAAATGGGGTGGACGATTATACATTTGAAATTCAAACAAAGGCAAGGCACATGTTGGAGCCTTGGAGTTTCATCTCATGGATGAAACTCCCACATGGAGAGATAATGGAGGTGGTTACACATTTCAAATTCAAACAAGGCCGAACTCTCCCTCTCCCTCTTGGCTGTTTCTCTCCCTCAAACCCTCTTTTGGCCGATCACTCCTCAAGACCAAAGACATAGAGTTCTATCATTCTCACTCAAGGCTGAATTCTTTCTCTCTCTCAAGCTCTCACACTCAGCTAAAGGATCAAGAAGAAGGAGGAAAAGGCTAAAGAAAGAAAGGATTGAAAGAACAAGCCGGAGCAAAGGAAAACCGGAGGAGTCGTGGAACCGGTAGGTATTTTTATAAATTTTGTTTAAAGAAAGGAACCATAGGGTTCGGCCATGGTGTATGGCCGAACCCCATGGAAGAAAAATTAAGGGAAGCATATGGTATTTTAATGGAAAGGATGAACCATAGGGTTCGGCCATAGAGCATGGCTGAACCCCATGGAGGGACCTTGGTTATTTTATGGGTTCTTGAAGAATAAAAAGGAAATTTTATGGGTCTAAGTAATTTTAAAGGGAAGATGATGGACTATATGGCCGAACCCCATGGAAGAACTGGTTATGGATGTTATGATCCATGTATGCAAGTTTTAACGAATGGTTGATTAAAAGGAGGATTCAATGATAGACTTGATTTATGGACCTAAGGAGGGTAAGTGATTCAAGGGAGCAATGGAATATAGACATCATAGGGTTCGGCCATAGTGTATGGCCGAACCCCATGAATCAATTTTTATGGGTCATTCATGGACCAATCATGTTAGATGAATAATTATGTTATGAGATGGAAAGATTGGATTATGGTTTTGTTCATGTTGATGAATTATTTAGTCATGAACATATGTTTTTGGACCTAAAAATAAGGAGATGGAAATAATGGTAATATTGTAAATATAGGCTAAAATAAAAGATCATGGGTTCGGCCATGGTGTATGGCCGAACCCCATGAACCATGTTAGTGGGTTATTTATTAGCCTTAAGCATGTTTTAAATGAATGGAATGGACAACCATAGATAAAACAATGGCAAGGATGTAATTAAGGGTGAAAATGATGGACCATGGGTTCGGCCATGATGTATGGCCGAACCCCATGGGGAATATTTTTATGGACTTGGATTATTAACAATGCTAAATAGTTGTTGTAAGTGATGAGATTAGTGAATCAAGGGATGAGTGATCTTGGACTTAATTAAAAGATCAAAGGGCTTGAAAGAGGGACCAAAACCAAGATGGTGAGGTTCGGCCATGTTGTATGGCCGAACCCCACTAAGGTGGATTTTGGTGGACTAAGGGTTAAGTAATTAGCTAAGTGATGATTGAGTAATAAATAAAAGGAAGGGCAAAAATCAAGTAAGTGACGTTCGGCCATAGTGTATGGCCGAACCCCACAAGGTTGTGTTTATGGACTTAGACCTAATGTTAAATCAAATGGAATATGGGATTGACTTGTTGATATGTAACAAGGTGACGGGACCTCATAAACGGTGAGCGATCGTGAGTGGTTGCCAGTTTAAAAAGCAAGGACACTTTAGTGGTCTTTGGTAGGATTCTACCTCTTTGAAACCATGGGTTTATCTATGATGGTTTTTATCTTATTTTGATGAAATTATGTTGTAAAAGATATGTTCCAAATGTGAGTTTTAATGCTATGTTTATAATATAAAATAGCATGTGTTTCATTAGCATCTCATGCATGACATGGGGTGAAGGATATGTAACCGGAGGGGTTACACTCCGTCGGGGCATTCGAAAGACCTATGTGGGGATACCTTGATGTGCATTTTCCATCAAGAGCTAACCGGAGGGGCCACACTCCGTCGGGGCGTCCGGAAAACCTATGTGGGGTACCTTGATGTGCATTTTCCATCAAGAAGAAACAGGAGGGGCCACACTCCGTCGGGGCGTCCGAAAGACCTACGTGGGGGTACCTTGATGATGAGAATCCCATCAAGAGGTTATATGTACTTGTGATGGGTGGGACTCATTGCATTTGACATCATGACATGGCATTGTTTTATATGGTTTTGACATTATGTTATTATATATGATTTGTACTAACCATGTGTAGACCCTAAATGGAATACCTACTGGGCGCGTTGTTCTAACGCCCTACTTCTACCCTAGTGGATAACACAGGAAAGGAAAGGGACGATGAACGTGATCGGAGCCAAGCATAGGAGCTTGGATATGTGATTGGATTATATTTATTTATGTTACTCATGGACTTGTAATTTGAGTAGCTAGATTTCAGACATATAATAACTTAGATAATTTTGCTATGGTTTGAATGGTTTGTTGGATATTTAAGTTAAGTTTAATTATGGTTAAAAACTTGAAGTATTTTGCTATCTAAAAAGGAATAGATCTAGGTTCTATTATAATCCGCAGTTTATGATTTAATCCGCATATATTTATTATTATGTGTGAACCGTTTTCATGGACTTAGTCCATGCACACATAGAGTTGGCCAGTTAAAGGTCGGACTTAGCTCTCGTCGTGACGTCCCACTCTCTATCACTTTAAAAAAAAAAAATAGACTTTGATTTTCAGAAAGCATAGTGAAAAAGGGCGGGGCGTTACAGAATCAAAGCCATTTGATAAATTCAAAGTCAAATGCTATTGATGTAATAGGCATGGTCATTATCATTGTGAATGCCGGACAAAGCTCTAAGGAAAAGGGTTCAAAATCAAATTTTGCAGAAAAAGAAGATGAAGTTGTTCTTCTTATGGCTTGCAATGCACCAGAAGAGACTCATCAAAACTTGTGGTGCTTGGGTACCAGATCAAGTAACCATATGTTTGAAAATAAGTCCATATTCTCTAAGTTGGATGATTTTTTTCGTACTTCTGTAAAATTTGGAGATAATTCTACAATTTTCGTTATGAAGAAAGGCAATATTAAAATCCGGACTTCCTAAAATTCTCAGCAGACTATTCAAATGTGTTGTATGTTCCGGGTTTGGAAAATAATTTGTTGAGTGTGGGTCAACATCAAGAAAAGGTTTATGAGATCATCATTAAGGAAGGAACTTGTCGAATTCAAGATCCAAAGAAAGGTTTGATTTTTCAAGTTAATATGACAAAAAATCGGATTTCCCTTTATACATACAAAATGATATCCTTCCATGTTTTTCTGTTATGGTGAAAGATTTAGCATGGCTATGGCATTTTTGTTATGGGCACTTGAACTTCAATGGTTTGAAGACTCTTCATCAAAAAAATATGGTGATTGGATTTTTGCAGATTGATCATCATCTCCTAGTTTGTGAAGAGTGTGTTGTTGGCAATACACTCTTAGTATTGGTTTATTCCGAAAAATATTGGTTTATTTTTTGCAGGAAAAATCTGAAGCTTTCTTAATATTCCGAAAATTTAAGGGCTTTGTTGAAAAAAGAACTTGGTCAAAATATTAAAGTTCTTCGATTTAATCGTGGTGGAGAATACAACACACGGGAATTTGCAAATTTCTGTGAGATACACGGCATCAAAAGGCAACTTACAATATCCAACACCCCGTAACAAAATGGTGGTGCTGTAACGACCCGACCCTACCATTCCCAAGTGTGATATTGTCTGTTTTGGGCCCCACGTGGACCCGCACAATTTTGTTCTTGGGCCCTGGCCCAAAAGGCCTCACACAAGGGAGGGGGAGACTACTCTCATATAAACTCCCACCCCACCACCTCACAATCAATGTGGGACTTTGAGGTGGGTGGTGGGTGTTACAATCCACCCCCCCTTAAGACCAAAGTCGTCCCCTACTTTGTCACATCACAAAGGTAGAGGGCCTACACAGTCCAAGTGTTGAACCGTGCTCTGATACTAACTTGTCACTCCCTGACTCGGGAAGTGGGCCTAGAACGTGACCTAATTTTCTTTTTTACAAACACAGTGATCCAGGAGGCTCATTTAGTTGACTGAAAATTAGAATTTAGTCGACTGAATTTTCACTCTGATGCATTTGGTGTTTTCAGTGTGTTCGGGAAAGCCACAAATGGAGCATTGGTAGTTATAAGGATACGAATAGAAGGTGTAACTATGTCCGAACTGATGGCAATTACAACATAATGGAACTCGTACTCTATGAACTGGGTGAGGAACATGAGGTTCTGGATCAACAACTGGTGCTTGTACTTGTTCTTGAGGAATCACCGATTCAAGATTTACTACAGGTTCTTGATTCACTAAGGATTCATGCTCTGAAGTAACTTCAGGTTCTTCATATCCAGCATTGGACCATGAGTATGAAGAAGATCGGTAATGGGATGGGGTAGAAGGTTCATAGGAAGTGGTCGAGGAAATCTTTATAACTTCAACATTAGAGGGTTGTGAATCTGGTGTCCAAACTAGCATACTCGACTCACTGGTTGAGGAATACAATGTCACAGGGTCTTCTGGGGTCTCTTTTCCTATTTCTTGTGCATTTTCTTTTCAGACATCTATCCAAAAACAAAACAACAGTTAGTAAGGGAATAAAATAATCAAATATAAGGGTAACACTAAAACTCACACCCAACTTCTATCCAAACAACATTCTAAGCATGCAACATCCATCACAGTCCGAAAGCTGAACATAAGCTCTAATACCAACCTGTCACGACCCGACCCTACCATTCCCATGTGTGATATTGTCTGCTTTGGGTCCCACGTGGACCCGCACTATTTTGTTCTTGGGCCTTGGCTCACATGGCCAAGCCCAAAAGGCCTCACACAAGGGAGGGAGGTGGGAGAGGGGGGGGGGGGGGGGGGGGGGGGGGGGGGGGGGGGGAGCTTCTCTCATATAAACTTCCACCTCACAAATGATGTGGAACTTTGAGGTGGGTGGTGGGTGTTACAGTTGCGAAGTGGAAGAATCATATAATCTTAAATATGGTGCGAAATTTGTTGAATAGAACGTTTCTTCCTAAGCGTTTCTGGCTCTAGACAGTCTCGTGGAGTATTTATCTATTAAATAGGATCCCTACAAAAGCTATAAAAAATATGACGTCCGAAGAAGCATGGGGTGGCAGAAAACCAAGCGTTGATCACTTGCGGATTTTTGGGTGCATAGCATATGCACATGTTCCAGATGAGAAAAAGAAAGAAACTGGATGCTAAAGGAGAAAATCTATTTTGCTCAGGGTTAGTGAACATTCAAAAGCCTATAAATTATATAATTCTGTCACAAAAAAGATCATCATTAGTCGAGATGTAATATTCGATGAAGAAAAGACGTGGAGATGGGTTGTTAATAATGCAGGGCAACACATTTCAGTGAATTTTGATGGTGATGATGAAGAAAATCATCATCAGCTTATAGTTTGTGAACCACAACCACCACAATCTGAGCTTACGAGCTTGTCAAGTCTCCTGAGATTATAGTTGGTGCACCACAATCACTAAAATGCATCTCTCACGCAATTATCAAGTCCTCTATCCCATGAAGAAGAATCTAAACCAAGTTCAAGGCCTCATTTGCATCAAGAGGAGACCAACATGAATGCAAGATTATAAAGTAGGTAGGGTTGATCCTTTAGATGATCCACTTACACATTTTGCTCTATTTTCAAATTGTTACCCTATTACATTTCAAGATGTTGTCAAAGAACCAAAATAGTAGAATGCTATGGACGAAGAGATCGCAACCATTGAGAAAAACAACACTTGGGAATTGACAACTCTTCCCCAAGGACATAAATTGATTGGTGTCAAGTGAGTCTTCAAAATAAAGCTGAATGCGGAATGCAAAGTTGATAAGTACAAAGCATGCCTAGTTGCAAATGGTTATAAACAACAATTTAGCATCGACTATAATGAAGTTTTTGCTCCAGTTGTAAGGCATGATACCATTCAGTTGGTACTTACATTGGCAGCACAAAACTCATGGCTCATCTTTCAAGTGGACATGAAATTTGCATTCTTACATGGCGATTTACAAGAACATTGTTATGCAAATTTTACATTTATAACTCGAAAGTGCACGAACCATAAAATAGAATAGCGATTGAGTGCGAGATCGAACCCAAGGGAATTACAGAAGATATATCCAGAAAAATATTACAGAACATAGACAAAAAAAACCTTGGAATAAATTTAATTAAAACTTTCATTGGTGGAATTAATTTAAAAATCTAGAAATAACCTAAACCTAACCTAGATTTCATTAAGATATTCAATTTAAATCCCAACCTAGTTCCATATTTTGAATCGGATTTATAAACAAGAATAAAGAATAGATTAAATCAAAATATTTACATATTTTACATTGGAAAATGGACTGGAGTTTACGGACGCATCATTATCAATATTTTAAAAATAAAATTGAAACCTAGACCATAGAGCTCGCATTTATTAATGAAAATTGATTCAAATCCTTCATTTGTGAATAATTTAATTAAGAAAAATATGAATCTCATTAATCAAGAAAAGATCAAATTAAACCTTGGGCTTAGAAAGAATACATCATAAAATTTCAATTCTAAATTATTCACCCACTCTTAAAAAGAGTCTTAGAGTGGAAAATTAGGATTCCACAAAAATTGTTGTTAAAGATAAAAATTCTACAATTAAATTAAAACATACATTCATAAAGAAATTAAAAATAAAATCATACCATCATAATCAATGCACATTGTGGAAAATCATGAATCTAAAAGCATTGTCTCAATCTTAATCCTAAAATAAAGAATTAAAATTTACATAACATTGGAAAAAATGGAATAAGAAAATACAATAAGAATTCGAAACACTAACCCGAAACCCATTGTGGAAGTTGATATTCTAGCCTTTCCTTCCTCTACTCTTCCTTTCCTTCCTTCCTTCCTTTGCCAAAGCCTTAGACTCCAACGCCAAATTCGAATTTTGGGTGTGCCTCAGTGCTCTATTTATAGGCTCAGGGTTGGAATGGACGGTTGAGATGTAATCTGAGTTAAGTTGTCAATTGATGGCTTGAATTGGATCTCATTTAGAAGTGGATGGAGGAGATTTTAAGTTGAAAATGCTAGGGTTACAAGGCATACACGAAATTTGCAATGGCTTGGCTTGGTGGCTAAGCAGAGAATGAGAGAAGATAGGAATTTGAAGAAAAAATTGGGATTTAGTGCAAATCCCGTTTTTTCTACACATGTACCATATTGCAGCACTATTTTGACCTAGTAAACGTCCGAATCATGAAATTTTGTAAACTACAAAGTTGTAGACCTTGAAGGTTTCTTTCCAACTCAAATAATAGACGCAATTAGATATCGGAGTGGAGAATTATGGTCAAAATAACAAACTGTGTCAAAATTTGTCTTCCAAATCCCATTTTTTTTCTCCATTTCTTCCTCCACAAGGCTTCACACGAAATTGACAAGGTGATGTGGAATGAACCTAGATGGGATATTGGCTTTATTCTTAATCCTAGAGTTTTAAATGAATCGATGGCTATGATTACTTTGGGTTAAGATCTAATGTCTCTAAGGTTATTTGGATGAAATAAAATATAGGAATGATGAGGTACCTAATGGAGGGTTATGATTTAAAGGTTGAGACGGATAGATGATATGATGAATGGCTTAGATTAAATGCAAAGTAATTTATGAGATGGATTAGCACGGAGGCTTTAGGGTACCTAATATGCATGTATGAGATACATGGTTGTGATGAAATGTCCTAAGCTCTAATGGTTTATATGGTTGATGGGTGATCTAATTGGATGAATGAATAGGTGATGCATGAATAGATGTGATCCTAAGGTTAATCTATATGATGCATGGGTTGGATGGTCTAAATCTAATGTTAATGCATGTATGGGTTGGATTTGATAGGTGAATCTAAGGTTTCCTATGATTAATGAGATGAGATGGATGGTCTGGATTAATGGATGAAAATGAGTGGTTAAGACTGTTATTGGTACAAATTTTAAATTTATAATTTTCAAGCGCATGAGCCATTAGATAGTATAGCGATTGAATGCGAGGTCGAACCCATCGGAACTTAGGAAAATATATCCATAAAAAATGCACCATTTAATTATGTAATTTTAGAAATTTAGAAAATATGGAGATAAATCATGAACATGGAATTATTTCTCTAATCTATGTATTTTAAATTTAATTTAGAAACATTCTAATAATAAAAAACATAATGGAAAATTGAAATTTGTGAACTTGAATTAAACTAAGATGGTGGATTTAATCAAAAAATATAAACAATCTCAATTTAACTTAGAAAACATAAATTAAGTTGCAATTAATTAATTACCAACCTAGTTCACAAATTTTAAAGAGCTTGAATATATAAATAAAGAAAACGAAGATAAAAATAAAAACAACATATTTACATATTTACATATTTACAGTGGAACTGGATCAAAGAATTATGGAGGCTTATTTTCCATATTTTAAAAATAATATCAAAGCCTAGAATATGGAGCTCACATTTATTATTTATCATTCACTCAAATTTTTCTTCTATTAAAATTGTCATTATGAAGTTTATTAAATCAATTAAACTAAGAAAATTCAAATTCGACCTTAGGCTAAATAAAATTTCAACTTGCAATTTCAAATCTAAATTTTTTTTTCTGCTCTTAAAAAGTGCCTTAGACTGATAAAATCAAGTTTCATTTAGTCTAAAATATTTTTCTACCTTCATTGAACAACTTAGAATAATATCTCGTATAAATCTATAAAAATAATTAAATCAAATCAAATTTTCATCATACAAAAATAAATAAGTGGAAAACCATAATTCTAAGTGTTTTTCTGGCTTTTAATTATTAATTAAATTTAGAATTGAGAATTACAATGCATTGGAACTTTGGTTGAAGCGGAAATAGAGACAAGAAAAACCATAGTGATTCGAACTTATTAATAAAAATAAATACATGACATTGAAATTTAATTAAAGATGATAAATACAAGAAATTTAAAATTAAACTAACCTTCAAACTCTAAAGGAAATTCGACATCCCCAACATTTTCTTGCTCTCTTCATCTCTTCTCATCCACTCTCAAAGGTTCTCCAAAATCCACAACCCATGTTCAATTTTCTCAATGGGAGAGACAATATTTATATATGTAATGAGGTAGAATGAATGGCTTGGATTTAAATATTTAAATAAATCATGGGACACTTGGAGGGCTGATATGATTTGTGCTAAACTTAGAATGGCTTAAAGGAGGCAAGGAGGTGGAAAAAAAATAGGAAACTTAGTGTAAGGAAAGTGGGTGCAAAATCCCATTTTTTATACATTTACCACCTTGCATCTCAGTTTTGGCCTAGTTAACGTCCAAATCAGGAAAATTAATAAACTACAAAGTTGTAACCCATGAAGTCTTCTTTCCAACACAATAAGAATAGATGCAATCGGACATCAGAATGAATGTTTATGACCAAAATACTAAATGTGTGTCAAACCTTCTTTATTTTTCTCCCCTTCTTATTTATTTCTTTTCCTTAATCAGCTTTTCAAATTCGAAAATCCCCTTATATTGGCTTGTAAATTTCGAATTTCCTCATATGTATCTTGAGATGATGAAAATAGTCTTCACACATGAGGATTTATTCATGGGCTTTTCTTAATGAGCTTAATAATTGGGCTTTTCAAAGTATGGAAAATCTAATAAATAATTTTATCACTTAGAATCAATTCTAAAAATGATTAAATTAATCCAAACTCTCATGAATGGATTTGAATTAACTAGTGTACAAATAAAACCTCTAAAATTGTGGTAAAATAATTATTAAAAATTCTAACTTTCCAAAAATACCAACTAATGCCCATAAATTGCAAAATTCACCTTTTGAATTCTCATATCTTGCATTTCCCTTTAAATTCATCAAAACGTCCAAAATCCTATTAAACATATTCTAAAACATGCAAAAAAAGGGGCTAATTAGTCCAAATACAAGGGTAAAATAGTCATTTTCTATGCTCATCAAATACCCCCACGCTTAGATTTTGCTAGTCCTCGAGCAAAACAAAAACTAAAAACAAAAAATCAAAATCCTAAACTAAACCACTTTCGCTGGCATTCTCAATTGCATTTAGCCTTTAAACCCCCAGCTTACCACTAGTGGACGAGTTATACTCTCGTGAGGGCTTCCAGTGATAATACTCACCAACATCAAATTTCATCAAAAATATATTAACAAAAATGTTAGCATAATACAACTCCAAAATTATTTTATAAAATTTATACTTGGAGTGTAGTGTGTGATAGCCACTACTAAAATTGCCTTATTTTTCAATAATTCATAGACGAGAAAGTGCTTTCTCTATTTTTCTTTCAGCACTTTCAGAGCATTTTTTTTCTATTCCTTGTTTTTTTCATATCCTTCTTTTGATGTACGGATGTTCCCCATCTTTTTCCTCTTTTTTTTTTCTTTTTTTTTTTTGAAATTTTTTTTCCATTGATGCTCTTTTTTTCTTTATCACTCAATTTTTTTTTTCAAGTGCCATATATTTTTTCAGGGTACCATCCGAAAAATTCATCTCTAACCTTTTCTGAATCCATATAATAGGTCATAGATATTTCAATTTTGGCTCAAACTTCATAACCGGAGTTGGGTATGGATAACATGGCTAAAAAAATCAGATTAAATTTTACATTTAAGGCTCAAAAGTGGGAAGTAACATGATAAGATGACCAATATAGGTAGGCTTCAAAGGCTCAAACGATAAAAAATAATCGCCTATTTCATTTCCTAAGCTTCATACGGATCTTTATGTAACTTCAAATAAATTCAGAAAAATTATGGTGTGATAACTCAAAATTTATGTCGTTCTAAGTATTTTGACCAAAATCAAATAATAATGAGATCTTAAAAAAAAAAATTAAAAATGCGCGTATCAAAGAAAATAAGAATTTACTTATAACCCTTAGAAAAAATTGAATGGCTCAAAAACTCATTGGGTCTCAAGTCTCCATTGGTATTATTCTGATGATTAATTAACTCATGAACATTTATTTTTTTCAGGTTAATATTAATACAGCTGTGTAAAAGTTTTCCAAGTATTAATTTCATAAAATTCAATTGGAAAATCGTGATATAAAAATTTTCATCCACATATTAATGTTGAAATCAATTTTTTTTTTCAAAATTTTTCAAAATTATTTTTTTTGGACTAAAAAAACAAAACATAGACAAGTATAACCCCCCAATACCCCCAAACTTAAATTAAACTTTGTCCACAATGTTCTTTAATTTACAGTGATCAGTTGCAAATTAGAAAAAAATATCAGAATAAACAACTTGAATTGAGAAGTACCTGAGATGGCTTTATTATTGCAAACCTGCAAAAGAAAAAAAAACAAAAATACAAACACACAACAATGACTCTAAACTGACACAAAACACAAAACTGACTCAACAAAAACTGAAAACCTAAACTAGTGAAACATCGACACACACACAAATTGGCACTGACTTAAAGTGACGGGTGGACATGGATGGACAAATAACAACAAATAAAAACAAATCAAAGACCACACAGTATATGACCAAAACTCTAAAAATTTTGAACATCACACCCTAAAATACAATGGTTCTAAATTTATTTAAGTTACAATGTATGAACCACTTTCACTCATATTTTTAGATTTTCAAGTTTTTGTTAATGCAATCCTAATCTAACAATGTAAGATTCAAAACAAATATGCAAACATTAATCAAATAACTAAACTAATGCATGAAACTAACACCCTAATATCTATGATCAAATTAAATATACAATTTTTTTTAAAACTTTTATATCCAAAATAATGCAAGACAACCTAAGAAAATCTATATGAATGCATGAAAAATTGAAAATTTAAAGAAAAGAGATTTAGGCACCACTTACCTTGGCCTGTAGTGATTACTTCTGCAAGAAATTTTTAGAGCGTACGATTAAAATCCCTGAAAAAAAAAAAACCATAAAGTTTGGTGAAGATTCTGAATCTGATAAAATAATAAATGATTTCTAAACTAACGCAATTTTCCTAATGTTATAACTAATGGAGGAAATTAAATAATTGGAAACTAATTAAGAACTCTAAATTAAATTAAGACCAATTTTTTTTCTAAATTAACATCCACCAAATTAATCAAGATTAGATTTTTCAAGTAAGTCCAAAGTTGTTCCATGATTTTTTTTAGACTCTTTAACTGGAACCTTCCAAATTTAGATCTATTTTCTAAGAATAGAATGTGACTAAATTAGATTAAAATTCTAAGATTAGAAAATGCTAAATTTAGCAGTGTTTCCAAAGTTAGGTCATATCCAGATTTTTGTTAATTCAAGAAACTTCTAATTTAGGTAACCTTCTAAAATTAGAGTTTCTAAAAATAGAAACTTTTAATTTGAAAGAGTTGCCAAAAATAGAAATTTTCTAAGACAGCATTATTTCTAAAAATACATGATTGAATGGCAATTTTCTAAGTTCCCCGACAACGGGGCCAAAAACATGTTGTGCAAATTTTAAATTTATAACTCCCAAGCGCACGAACCATTAGATAGTATAGCGATTGAGTGCGAGGTCGAACCCATCGGAACTGAGGAAAATATATCCATGAAAAATACACTATTGAATTATGTAAATTAAGAAATTGAGAAAATCATAGAAATAAATCTTAAACATGGAATTAATTATCTAATCTTGGAAATCTAATTTTAATTTAGAAACATTCTAAAAAAATAGAAAACATGGTCTAAAATTAGAAACCACATCCAAAAATATAATTTAACAATTAAAGAGATCTAATTTTAATTAAGATGGTTGATTTGATCTAAAAATTATAAATAATCTTAACTTAACTTAGGACACAAAACTAAGATGCAATTAATTAATTAACCAACCTAGTTACACAATTATCAAGAGTTTTTGAATTTATAAACAAATAATATGAAAATAAAAATAAAAACATCATATTTACATATTTACAGTGGAACTTGATCAAAGAATTATGGATGATTTATTTTCCATATCTCAAAAATAATATCAAGGTCTAAAATACGAAGCTCACATTTATTATCTATCATGCACTCAAATTTTTCATCCATTAAAATTCTCAATATGAATGTTATAAAATCCATTAAACTAAGATAATTCAAATCCTGTCTTAAGCTAAATAGAATTTCCACTTGCAATTTCAAATCTAAAAGTTTTTTCTGCTCTTAAGAAGAGCCTTAGATTAAAAATATCAAGTTCTATTTATCCTAAAGATTTTTTCTGCTTTCATTGAATATCTTAGAGTAATCTCTCACATAAATCCATAAAAAGAATTAAAATAAAATCACATTTTCATAATACAAAAATAAATAAGTGGAAAATCATAATTCTAAATGTTTTTCTGCCTTTTAATTATTAAAAAATTTTGGAATTGAGTATTACAATGCATTGGAACTTTGGTTGAAGCGGAAAATAGAGACAAGAAGGACCATAATGATTCGAACTTATTAATGAAAATAAATACATAACATTGAAATTTAATTAAAGAAAATAAATACAAGAAATTTAAAATTAAACTAACATTCAAACTCTAAAGGAAATTCAACATCCCAAAGATCTTCTTGCTCTCTTCTTCTCTTCCACTCTCAAAGCTTCTCCAAAATCTACAGCCCATGTTCATTTTTCTCAATGGGAGAGAGATAGTATTTATATATGAAAGGAGGTGGAATGAATGGCTTCGATTTAAACATTTAAATAAATCATGAGACACTTGGAGGGCTGATATGATTTGTGCTAAACTTAGAATGGCTTAAAGGAGGCAAGGAGGTGGAATAAAATAGGAAATTTAGTTTAAAGAAAGTAGGGTGCAAAATCCCATTTTTTATACATATACCATCTTTTATCTTAGTTTTGACCTAGTTAACTTTCGAATCAGGAAAAGTCGTAAATTACAAAGTTGTAACCCATGAAGTGTTCTTTCCAACACAATAAGAATCGATGCAATGGACATCGAAGTAGATTTTTATGACCAAAATACTAAATATATGTCAAACATTCCTTATTTTTCTCCCCTTCTTATTTTGTTTCTTTTTCCTTAATCCACTTTCCAAATTCGAAAAACCTCTTATATTGGCTTGTAAATTTTGAATTTCCTCATATGTATCTTGAGATGATTAAAATAGTCTTCACACATAAGGATTTCTTCATAGGCTTTTCTTAATGAGCTTAATAATTGGGTTTTTCAAAGTACGAAAAATCTAATAAATAATTTTACCACTTACAATTAATTCTAAAAATGACTAAATTAATTCAAACTCTCATAATAGATTTAAATTAATTATTTTAAAAATAAAACCCCTAAAATTATTATAAAATAATTATTAAAAATTTCAACTTTTCAAAAATATCAACTTATGCCATAAATTGCAAAATTCACCTTTTGAATTCTTATATCTTGCATTTCTTTATAAATTCATCAAAACGTTCAAAATCTTATTAAACATATTCTAAAACACACAAAACAAGGGGCTAACTAGTCCAAATAAAAGGGTAAAATAGTCATTTTCATGTGCTCATCAATTGTATGGAGAGGATTGGGTGGTGTGAATTGACAAAGAAATGGACCAGGCTTGTGCGTGTGAATGGGTTATGGACTTGGGTTTTGGACCTATAAATGAGCACATGAGCCTCCAGTGGATGTTGGACTAGAGTTTGAGGACTTGGGCCTTTGTTGGACTTTGAAGTGCACATTGGCCTAGCCCATTTATGATATGCGTATGGACTGCCTGTCGCCTGACCCAATGATAGCCTGTGGAGCTTAGGTTGGCCCAATTGAAGTGGATCTCTAGCACATTAATCTTGAATTTCAGCCATTGTCTCTTGAATTGCAGTTTTTCTCTTTCAGAATTTAATAATTAAGTTCACGACTTTAAAATCTAGAATATTGATTTAATTTAGAATCTCATAGATGGATTTAAACTAATCAATTTACATGAAAACCCTAAAAGTGGAGTGAAATCAATCATAAAAATTTCAGGTCTTCCAAATTAAACATCAAACTTGCAATTATCCATTGTTTTAGCTTGATTTCCTAAATTCTTCATTTTTAATCTACAATATGATGAGCACCAGAAAAATGACTGCTTTACCCTTGTATTTGGACTAGTTAACCCTTGTTTTGTGTATTTTAGAATATGTTTAATGGACTTTTGAAAGTTTTGCAGGATTTACAGGAAAATAAAAGATATGAGAATTGGAAAATAAAATATATGAGAATTCAAATGGTGAATTTTGCAATTTATGAGCTTATGTTGATATTTTTGGAAAGTTAAAATTTTTAATAATTATTTTACCACAATTTTAGGGGTTTTATTTGTAAACTAATTAATTCAAATCCATTTATGAGAGTTTGAATTAATTTAGTACATTTTTAGAATTGAATATAAGTGGTAAAATTATTTATTAGATTTTCTATAACTTGAAAAGCCCAATTATTAAGCCCATGAAGAAATTCACATGTGTGAAGTCTATTTTTATCATCTCAAGATAGATATGAGGAAATTTGAAATTTATAAGTCATTATAAGAAGATTTTTGAATTTGGCAAGTGGATTAAGGAAAAAGAAGCAAAATTAGAAGTGAAGAAAAAGAAGAAGGTTTGGCATAACTTCAGTATTTTGACTATAATGTTTTACTCCGATGTCCGATTACTTTTATTCATTTTGGTTTAGAAAGAAAACTTTAAGGGTTGCAACTTTTTAGTTTACGACTTTTCGTGATTCGGACGTTAACTATGTCAAAACTAAGCTTCAAAGTGGTACATGTGCAAAAAAAGGATTTTACACCCACTTTCCTTTAACGAATTTTACTAATTTGTTACCTCCTTGCCTCTTTTAAGCCATTCCGTGTTTAGTACAAACTATATGAGCCCTCTAAGTGTCAATTACTTTATTTAAATCTTTAAATCCAAGCCATTCATTCCACCTCCTTTCATCTATAAATACTCCCTCTCCCATTGAGAAAATTGAATTTGGCTGAAGAAATTGAAGGGTTGTGAATAGGAGGGGAGGGAAAGAAGAGAATAAGAAAAACTTTGGCAATTTTGATTTCCACAAGGGTTTGAGGTTGGTGGTTTTTAATTTTCTATTGTATTATTGAGTTCTCTTAATTCCAAAATCCTTTGTTTTGTAATTCTAATTACATATTTTAATAATAAGAGAAAGGTGTGATGAAATGTTTAGTCTATGGTTTTCCATTTATTCAATTAATGTATGGTGATTATTTGATTTTATTTTTATTCTTTAATTAAGTCTATGTGTGGATTTATTTTAAGTGTTTCAAATTAAATGTGATGAAAATTTAGATTGAATAGACTTCCTTCTTCGATCTAAGGCTCATATTTTAAGAGTGCAATGAAATATTTTAGATTTGGAGAAAAAAGTTTAAATTCTATTCATTGTAAGGTTTAATTTGAGATTTTTTATTTAATGAAATCCATAGATTTAATTCTTAGAATAATTATGAATTAAAATTTTGAATACATGATTGGTAATTTATGTGAGCTCCGTATTCTAGGCCTTTGTTTTATTTTGAAAATATGGAAACTAATGTCTCATTAATTTACTTGAACCAGTTCCATTGTAAATATGTACATAGGTAATTTTATGTGTTATTTTTATTTTGTTTGTAAATTCAAATTCTCGAAAATTGTGGGAACTAGGTTGGTTAATTAATTAATTGCATATTAATTTTGTGTTCTAAGTTAGATTGAAATTATTTAATTAAATCCATCATCTTAATTGAATTTAGGTAAATTTTGTGTTTTCCATGAAAATTAGATCTCTTTAATTGTTGAATTCTATTTTTAGATGTTGTTTCTAATTTTAGACCATGTTTTCTACTTTTAGAATGTTTATAAATTAAAATTAAAATTCATATATTAATGAAATAATTCCATATTTATGATTGATTTTCATACTTTCTAAATGTCTTAAATTACTTAACTCAATGGTATATTTTTCACGAATATATCTTCCTAAGTTCCGATGGGTTAGACCTCGCACTCAATCGCTATACTATTTAATGGTTTATGCACTTACGAGTTATAAATTTAAAATTTGAACAACACAGCACTAAGAAATTATATTAAATGCATCAATATACACATAATTGAGAGCTAACTGATCCAATAATTAGGGGTTAAAATGCAATATTTCAGTGATCGAAAAGCATGTATATGTTGATCAACCTCCAAGTTATGTGCAACAGGGGAATGAGAATAAAGTGTACAAGTTAAGAAATGCTTTATATGGGTTAAAGCAAGCTCCCCGAGCTTGGTACAATTGTATAGCTACATATTTTCATAGTCAGGCTTTCAAAAGTGCACATATGAGCATATATTATTTATCAAATCAGGAATTACAGGGCAACTGCTTATTGTATGCTTATATGTGGATGATTTGATTTACACCGGAAATGATAGTGCTATGTTTAATGCTTTCAAACAATCGATGGTGACTGAGTTCGACATGTTTGATCTTGGCTTGATGCACTACTTCCTTTGCATCGTAGTAGTACAATCTTCTGTTGGTATCTTCATATCTCAAAAAAAATATACTCGTGATGTTTTGGACAAGTACTAAATGCAAAATTGAAACTCAGTGGGTACACCAATGGAACTTGGTTTAAAGCTCATGAAAGATCTCGACAGAAAGAAAGTTGATAGCACTCCCTACAAGCAAATAGTGGGAAGTCTCATGTACTTGACAACAACTAAATCAGATATAATGCATACAGTTAGTCTAATCAGTAGATAGATGGAACATTCTACAGAGCTACACATCTTTGCTGCCAAAAGAATCCTCTGGTACTTGAAAGGTACAACTGGTTTTGGTATATTTTACAAGAAGAGAGAACGATCTATTCTATTTGATTTCACTAATAGCAATTATGCTGGTGATCCTGATGACAGAAAAAACACATTAGGTTATGCTTTTATGTTGGGCTCAGGTACAATCTTTTGGTCATAAAAAAAACAGCAAAGTGCCACTCTGTCAACCATTGAAGCAGAGCATGTCTCTGCTACTTCATGTGTCATCCAAGCTATCTGGTTGAGGAGACTACTTGAAGAACTACACTATCACCCAAATGACCTAGTCTACTGTGATAACAATTTTGCTATCAAGTTGTCCAAGGATCCTGTTCTGCACGGGAGAAGTAAACACATTGATGTTCGATACCATTTTTTACGTGTTATAAAAAAATGGAACCATTGATCTGATTTATTGTAGGAGTGAGGATCAAGTTGCTGATATACTGACAAACCCCTCAACTTATCCATGTTTGTGAAACTACGGGGATTATTTGGTGTTTGTTTGATAGAGAATCGAGTTTGAGGAAGGGTGCTACAAGGTTACTCTGCACCACATTTGCTAAGAGGGGCGTGTCGCCAGAGGGGTTGAGCTGGTGATGCATCTTTCTAAACCGAATGTTAGGATGAACATTCAATTTAAGGGAGGGTGTTAGAGTTTAGAATAAGTTTAGACTGAGTCTAAGGTTGACAAGTCTTTAATAAGTCTATTAGCTACTCAAGTCCTTAGGAGATTTGAAGGATTGTTAGTTATCTGAGTCCTTAGGAGATTTGTTAGTAACAACTCCTACTTAGTAGTCTCTAAGTTGTTGAGTTAGCAGTTTTTTGTGGATTGTTAGTTGTGTATTTGTTCTATTTAAACAGCTGAATACACCTGAATAAATCGTCTTTCAATCTCAGTTTTGTTATTCTTGTTCTCTATCTTAAGTTAACAAGCTCAACCCAATTTTTGGGTTGAGATTAATGCTAGGTGGAGAATTGTTGTTTATGGCTCTAACTACGGTTATCTTTGGAGTTATGTTAAACCACTATGCATTCACAAGTGTTGGACCCATTAGAAGTTCTAGGTACTATATATATATATTTCTCTTGTATAAAATCGTAAAATCATGATGCAATTTGTGACTCTTCGTCAATAGAATTATCATTGCCATCGGTAGACCTAGGCAATCTTGTCGAATCATGAATATCGTTGTCTCATGTGTGATTTGATCTTGTTTTTTGTTCTCTTTATTTTGCATTATTATGTGTGTATTCATCGTCTGGATTGTAGATTTATTTGGGTGATTTTGCACAACAATAAATACATCACTCATGGTGTTTGTGAATTTAAAGTTGTCTATGTTGCCCCCACCATTGATTTTTGTGTTCGTGATTCTCATTGCCGTCATCACCGCCATTCCCTCTTGCAACCATTATCTTTGTCACCATTGTCTTGCCACTACCATTGTTTGTCTATTGTGGTCCAGTTTGGGTTGTCTATATATTGGATCCGATCGTTATAGCAATGGCTCAGTTCCTTTTTATGCAAATCTATTTGTTTTTGTCTCTGAATTTCATTTACTTTTGGATCTGTATGCTCCTCTTATCAAGATTTTGTGTGCTCTGGATTTATATGCTTATGTCTCCAATCATGGTTCTAGCCATCGAGATCATCTGAATTTGTCGATCTCATGCACCAGAACGCCAATATCTGTATTTGTTTACTCATCCGCAGTTTCTCTACATATGTTGGTTTTGTTCTTGTCTTCACTGGCTCATGTTGATGTTGATCTACTTTTGCTCTACCAAATGGTGTCATCCGATGGTTGAATAATCTAACTATCAATTTTTTTGGTTCACTAATTACAAACTCAAATGGTAAACCTACTTGAGTTTAAGGGGAGAATATTAGGAGTAAGATTAGAAGATTTATTATAATCTTTGATAGAGTTTGAGTTTATCGTGTTATTGATGTATTTGTATAAAATTAGTAATTCATAAATGACTATATAAATCAGTTTCTAACTTTCGTCACATATAGCATCTTTTTTTTTTTTTTAACATTACATTAATAGCTAAACATTCTTAAATGGTTTAATTAACTTGCACTGGGCAATTGATGGAATAGGAAAACCCTGTACCACTGCTTGTGATGGTTGTTGGCACATGTATTGATATTATATGTATAAATGCAGTGTTCATCTTCCATAATTGTCAGCGTATAGCAATTTTGTTTGAAAGAAATAAGATTCACGATCATATTTATCAAGAAAGGTAAATGATAAATATTGGAAGGCTTAACATTCATCTGTGGAGAGAGAGTTTGCCACTTTTCCTACATTATTCAACCTAGATCAATATAAGAACCAATTCTTCATAAGATTTAAGGCGAAACATGTTGAAAGAAGAGTATCACACCACTTTATTGCAAAATTTTAGATTGGATAGAAGTTTTCTAGAGGTCAACACCTTAACAATTAAAAATATTTACTGTAACTTTATGCTCTTAGTAATCTATAAGTGCACAACAATTGTAGTATCCATGATTGTGCCCGTTGAAGACGCTCATATGCATATGGAGAATTAAATTTTCTCTCTACTACAATTATAATATATATATATATATATATATATATATATATATATATATATATATAACTAACAAAACTAGTATTATCACAAAGATCTAAATGCCTAAACACCAATATTTTTAGTCTTAATACAACATGTGAACATCTAAGAAGCTAAAACCTAAACAACTACGAAGTAACCCCACACTGAAAAAAAAAAAAACACTACCAAGTGAAATAAATGGCTTCAAAGAAGAGCTTGATCAAACGATTATATTCTTGTGGCCTGGTGATCCTATTGCTTGAATTCTTCAATGCCCTCCATAGCAGCAACTTGGATTCATTCCTGCACCAGAGAGAGACCACTTTAAATTCGTCAAATGCCCTTCATTTTCTTCTTTATGAGCATTCAACCACACATTTCATAAAATATTTTCACACTGAGAGCTCTATATAGAGGCCACCTATAATTATGGAACATTTGACATGTAAAGATTATGCCAACTCTAGGTTAATAAGATAAATGATAAGAAGATGATGATATATATGAATGCATGTATCACAAATACAGTGTGGAAATTATGGTTGCAAGCTATGATGCACAGACGTTTCAATGGAGGTAATGTGTCCATGTTGAACGACTTTTTTTTAACCAATCTGTCCCGATGTCTCACCCGATTAGTTATCGAGACAAGTTTAAACCTCCCAATCCACACTCACACTGGATAAGTTCAACAGAGAGTGACCTTTAGAGTTAAGTAATAATCGAACACAGACCCACACTTCTTGAGACGATTCTTGACCATCAGGCCAAGCCCTTTTTAACTGTAAATCCCATGTCCTTAGCTGTGTCCATGCCGTATTTAGCATCACAAGTTGCAACTTAAAGAAGATGGGATGGAACACAAAATACTCAGATTGGTTGATACCATCTATCCAATAGATTTGGAAATTCGCTTCTTGGATTTAATCATCAAAAGTTGTTGCATCTCTATTGTCCACTTCACATTCATATTTCATTCAACAAATGGTTAGGATTGCGATTGCTTTCCCGTTTTCTGAAATTAAATGACTGGACACTTCAGTTTGAGGTATTTGTGATACGTGCATGAAGGATGTGTAGCACATTCGTACCATTTGCCATGCTCTTATTAGGCAATTGTATGAAGTATTGAGTGAATAAGAACTCAATCCTTACATTTTCATGTGCAAAACTCACACTAAGTTCCTTGCTTATCTCCAAAGTCATTTCATTCGGTGCATGAGGATCAGACCTAGCCCACTGTCATCAATGGAATTCAGAAAATAAGTGAATACATATGAAAATACTTGGATGTGTTTCAACTCAAATGCCTTCATTACAGTTGAAATGCATACGTTCTTCGCCGCCTGGCTGAAGGCTTCGCGGTGAGGGATTTTAGGATTGATTGTTTTGATCCTCTGTATCTCCTCCCTGTAGATTTATAATGTTAATAACAATATAATACAAAATCAGTAAAATGGTGGGCAAAAAATCATCAATTCAAAACAGTCAGATATGCTACTACATCTTCTATTTGTAATCTAATAGTACAGAGTAACATTTTTCAATTTCTTACTTCATGAATCGATTGTAAGCTGATGGAAGCCTATGTTTCTTCTCCGGCGCTGTCACATGGAGGCCAAACAATATAAATAATGAAGATTTTTCTAATAAACGCTCATGAAATGTACATGAATAAGTTACAAAGTAACTATTATTACGTTTTACAACATAGGGTACATCTGGGATCGTGAGCTGGCTCGAAGTTGACGAAGATGACGATGATGAAGACTGCCCTTTCATGTAATCGCTGTAGAGACCTTGGCTCTTCACGAAAAAAATAAAAAGAAAAATCTTAAGTCCAGAACTAAATTTTTGGACTGAGATGTGTAGTGGCATGATATTATTGTAGAAGTAGGAAAAAGAATTTATTGGCAACATGATCGAACTCAATGATAAATCCACAAAACAATCACAATAGGAGACAGATTTGAGTGAAAAATCTCTAAGAGAAACAACAAGATATTCCCAGAATTATATTTTTTACGTATTAAAAACAACAAGAAATAGAAGATGAACTAGCAGTAGTAGCAAAAGTAGTGAAACTTGGACTTGCGTAAAATTACAATAATAAGAGAGAGGAGAGAGAGAGACCTGAAAACCAAGTTGAAGATCTGGACAGTGGGTTTGAGAGACAGGCCTCGTACTAAGAAAGGAAAGATTACTACAATGTCCGCATTTTACAGTCACCGTCTCCAACATTCTCTTGCGTGGAACTCCAACCTGCTCTCATATAAAACGAAGCTCCTCAGTAACGAATAGATAACGATGCTTCTACGACCTACATTTTTGGTATATATCCTTACTATCTTCAAATCAATCGATCAATCATATTCACAAATCAGAGCGTGTTTATTTCATTGAGAAATGCAATTAGATGTTCACTTTTTGGTTTAGATAAAGATGAAAACAAGAACACAAATGTGGGTTTCTTCCAGAAAGTAGAAAATATTTATAGAGGGAGAGGAAAGCAAAAGATTCTTCCTATAATAAACTTGAGTTTAAAAATGGAAGGTGGGATTGTCATCATTTTCCAGTTGCTCCAAACTACGATAAGCAGAAAAGGGATTCCTTCATAATGCAGGAACAAGGATAATATCAGAGACAGCATCATCATATGAAAAGTTTGCCTGCTTTGAAACTCTTTAGAGTACCAAACTTTCTCATATAAATGGTGAGTATTCTAATTGAAGAAACCAATCTCAAAAGTGTTTTCAATTAAAATTTCTAAGGGTATTTTGCAACCCTCTTGTTCTCTAGTTGAAAGAAACTAAACAGAAAGAAGTATCCACGTAAAATTTCTGAGTACCGCTAGGACTGTATTGCAGAAGCTGCAATGAACGTAGTAAACATGGTCTGAGGAAGGAAGGAATTCCATGGCTGAGAGAGAGAAAGAGAGAGAGAGAGAGAGAGAGAGAGAGAGAGAGAGAGAGAGAGAGAGGTTGGGATGGTAGTGATGATGGAAAGGAAGAGGGTGATAGAGAATATAAAGAGTCGAAAAAGGGCTTTAGCTCTTGTAATTATTCGCACTGAAATGCGGACTGATTTCATTTCTCACTGCCGATTGGTGCAGAACCTTATTTTGCAGAGACTTGAGAACGAGTATGCAACTTTTGTTTCTCCCGCTATTTTATAATTTGGATTCAACAAACATTCATCAGCAATTCTTCTTGGTTTCATCATCCTTGGTTCATTACTTCATTGCCACTACACATAAGAGTGTACAGTCCAAGTCTGAATCAGAGGCGTTCTTTTGGTGGGCCACTAATATCCGTGAATGATCACATTCACTCTCACATAGACAATAAAAACCCTGCCAAAATTTTGAAAGGGAAAACACTGTTTCATGAACCATGATCATTAGTAAGTTTTGAAATAATAAGATAATAATAATAATGAAGATTAAAATTGCTCGAGTTCAATTCACGTTCAATTCTTTCGAGCCATTCTTTATGGAATTAATCTCCATTGACTAAATTAGAGTGTGTGGATTAAGAGGTTTACAAATGCTTGTTGAATTAGTCTCACTTCTAATATAGTGTGTTGAGCACTGAAAATGACCATTTTACCTTTTAATTTTGGATTAGTTAGACTTTGATTTGTGTATATTAGATGCACTTAATGGAGTTTTCGAGTTTTGCTGTCTATTTGTGAGAATATAAGAAAAATGAATTAAAATGTAGAAAAGTGGGCCATAAATATTTTTAATTGGAGTTTTGATAAAAGACAAATTTGAATATGTATTTGATAATTTCTGAAGATTTCATAGTCTAGGCCGTGATTTTATCATAAAATGGGATCAAATGGCTCCATAAATACTTGTCTCAATTCTATTGTACATTATGTGAATATTTCATTATTTTTATTAAATTTTTTATTATTTTCTTATTCTCTCAAATTTCTTTGAACTAGGTTGAAATTGATTTGATTGCGTTTAAGTTTGTTCGCTTAAACTGGTTTGACATTATTTATAAATTCTACATCAATGCCATTACTTTAATTAAATTGGATTTATTAGTTAAATTTTAGATTTAGATTATCATACTCTAACTTTTAGATTTGATTCTTGTAGCTGAAATGCCACTAATTTAAAGTCCTATTTATAAAAATTAGAATTTGATTTTATATTCAGGTTATTTCTAAATATCTAGATTTTTTTAAATCACAACGTTTCAATTTCGTATATTTTGTTTTTGCATGTATTTTGTTGTTTCCTTCTGGGATCGACCTTACACTCTTAACGCTATACTATCAAATGGTTCGTGTGCTTGCGAGTTATAAATTTAAAATTTGCATAACAAGTTTTTGGCGCCGTTGCCGAGGAAACATGCAAATTATATGTTTTGAGATATTGTGATTTTAGAAAATATTTCTATTTTTGGAATATTCTAATGTAGGCAACTTTTTAAAATTAGAAATTTCTATTTTTAAAAACTCTAATTTTGGAAGGTTACCTAAAATTAAAATTTTCTTTAAAATAGAAGAGATCTTAGAAATTATCTAATTATGGAAATTTTGCTAAACTTAGATACTTGTTGAATTTAGAAGTTTCTATATTTGTAAATATTTCTAATTCTGGAAATTTGAAAAATTCAACTAGTTTCTCCTTTTAGCCACTTTCTAATTTTATAAATATGCTTTGTTTTAGTATTATTCTAATTTTAGAAGGAAAAAAAATCTAATTTTGAAAATTTTTAGAACATTTGTCTATGGAAAGTTTTAAAATATCTAATTTGAGAAACATCCCATTTTTAGAAAATTGTCTAACCTTGGAGACGTCCGATTTTGAATAATTTCTAAACCTATGAATTTTTTAATTTTAGATTATCATCTAAATTTAGAAGGTTTCCAATTAAAAATAATTTTTTAGTTAATGGTATTTAATTTAAACATTTATTTATGATATTGTATTGGTTTAAATGTCTCAATTAGGATTCAATTATTTTAATCTCTATCTTAGTTATAGTTTAGGAATTTGCATTTAAATAATTCATGCATTCTTGAGTTAGAAACTTCACTTGTGTTCATGTGTTGTGCTTTTCAGGAATTTTTAAAAATCGCGAGTTAAGATTGTTGGAAAATATGCGCATAGGCTAAGATAAGTGCCTAATATATATATATATATATTTTTGAATTCATATAGATTTTATTAGGGTGCTTGCATTTATTTTGCATTTAAAAAAGAAAAAAGACTGCATATTTACTTTGCTCATGCATTTAGGTTGCTAGATTCATGCATTTAATATAGTTTGTTTGCTTATTGCTTTGCATATTTGTTTGATGCTTGCATTGTTAGATTAGGTTGCATTCACATAAAAAAAAAAAGATTAGTAATAAATGGTTCATGCACATTAAATAAGATCAACTTTGGAACCATAGGTTAGTTTTAATGTTTGTCATGCTCAATAGGACAGTCTTTTATTCAAATAATTTTAAATAACCACTACTAGTTTTTCTTCAATCATGGTGTCTAGGATTAGTTCTGTCACCAAGGCATTGCGGTCGAGCATGACTTAAGGATAAGCTGGGAAGATATGCCGTGTGCTCCCCCACTTACTTGGAAACTTATCTGGCCATGATTGTGGTTAAAATTTTAATTAGAGATTTAGAATTTTTGAAGAAAAGATTAGGAGCCAGTTTAGAGACACTAGGTTAGTTTAAGTTTTTATTTTTAGTTTCAAGTCATTTATTTTGTGTGAATTTGTTTTGTCTTGTGTGGTCTTGTTTGAGTAACAATGAATATTTGGAGGCGTGATTCAACTATCACCATCACCATTTACTGAGCTTAATGGAACTCACTCAAGAAATCCAAGATTGTTTTATATGCAAAAAAATAATTTAGTTTGCATCTTTTATAGGTTTTTGTTATGGTCAGTCTAGAAAGTCAGTTTAGGTTGAGTCAGTTTTTAGGATGTTTCACTTAGGTACGTCAAACCCAAAATTCAACAATGTCCTGACATTTTGCATCAAACCGATGAACATTGAGAACAATGTCAAATTTAAGTTTGGGGGTATCTAGGGGTTATATTAGTAAAGTCCAATAAAAAAATTCAATCAAGGGAAGAGTAAGTGAAGACTGAGACTAATCCTTAAAAAAAAAAAAGTAGTCTAAGTGATTTTTCAGCATTAAGAGGTGAATAAAATTTTTATATCACACTTTTTCAATAATTTTTTTATAGAATTTATATTCGGAATAAATTTACATAGCCATGTTAAATTAAGTTAGAGAAGAAATTTTTTCATGAGTCTATTAGTCAACAAAGGAATACTAGTGCAGATTTAATCTAGTAAGCTTTAGGGCCAGTCTATTTTTCTGAGGGAATTAAGTCAATCTATTTTTCTTTCTTAAGCGTGTCAGGTCGTTGTGGATCTCATCATTCTTCAAATTTTGGTCATAATTACTGAGAACACCATTAAAATTGAGTTAGTACATTTGAAATTTTTTAGACTTTATTTTAAACAAGAAAATAATTTTATAAAACTTAGGATATGATTTAGGTCATTTTAAGAAAGTTTGAGCCTTCATGCCTACCTATCTTTGGTCAAAATTTATCCTCATAGTTCCCAGTTGAGCCTTTAAGTTAGCTTGTTTTCTTAATCAGCCATGTTTATCAAACCCAACTCTAATTTTGGAGTCTGAGCCTCATTAAAAATATATCTTGACCTATTCATAGAAAATGTTAGAGATGACAAATATTGGGATGGTACTAAAAAACAGGGGCACAAGAAAGTAAAAGAAAAAAATAGCACAAAAAAAAAGGGAACATCCTGACATCAAAAGAAGGATACGAAAAAAAAAATGAATATTTTGAAAAGTGTTGAGAAGAAAAAAAAATAAAGTAAGAAATATCCCGTCATATATCTTAAAGACCTCCAACATTTTGATGAAAATATTTATTCTTAGAGCCTTATTATCCTTCTTTGATTTGACTCGATCCCAAGCCATGTTTCGTCCTATTAGAAGTCCTATTGATCTTAAGTTGAAATATGGTATTTCATGTGGAGAATAAAGGAAGAAAAATGATAATATATAATTCAACATTCTCAAGAAAGTGACGTCCATTCATGAGATCCAACAATTATTTTCTTTGTCATGTACCGTCTTTCTAGTACCTATATGAGAAATTTTGAATTTGAATACACAAACTCCGCTCACATATACCTTTGAGAGAAAATAATTCAACCTCTAAGCGTTAATCTTTCTGAGAGATATCTAGTGAGGTTTGAAGTCAAAGTGCATCTCCGATGTTGGGTACGAAAATTGTGTCTATTTGGAAAAGAAAACTAATTTTAATATTGGCTAAGCACACACTACACTCCGAATATAAGTCTTATAAAATAAATTTTGGAATCGTATGATGTCTAGATTTTTATGAACTTGTTTTTGCCGAATCTGAAACTAAGACTATACAAAATTGATGTTTGTGGGTATCATCACTGAAAGCCCTTACAAGAATATAACTCGTCCACTAGTGGTGACCTAGGGGTTTAAAGGCTTGTTGCATACGCTAAATGCAATCGGGAGTGCCAGCAAAAGTGGTGTAATTTAGGATTTTAATTTACAACTTTTAGTTTTTAGTTTTTGTTTTGCTCGAGCACTAGCAAAATTTAAGTTTGGAGGTATTTGTTGAGCATTAGAAATGACTATTTTACCTTTTAATTTTGGATTAGTTAGCCTTTGATTTGTGTATATTAGATGTGTTTAATGGAGTTTTCGAGTTTTGCAGTGTATTTGTGATAATAGAAGAAAAATGAATTAAAATGCAGAAAAGTGGGCCATAAATATTTTTAATTGGAGTTTTGATAAAAGGCAAATTTGAATATGTATTTGATAATTCTTAAAGATTTCATAGTCTAGGTTGTGACTTTATCATCAAATGGGATCAAATGCCTCTATAAATACTTGTGTCAATTCCATTGTACATTATGTGAATATTTTATTATTTTTATTAAATTTTTTATTCTTTTCTTATTCTCTCAAATTCTTTTGAAGTAGGTTGAGATTGATTTGATTGCGTTTTAATTTTGTTCCATTAAACTGGTTTGACATTATTTATAAATTCTAGTTCAATGCCATTACTTTAATTAAATTGGATTTATTGGTTAAATTTTAGATTTAGATGATGATATTCTAACTTTTAGATTTGATTCTTACAGCTGGAATGCCACTAATTTAAAGTCCTATTTATAAAAATTAGAATTTGATTTTCATATTCAGGTTATTTCTAAAGATCTAGATTTTTTTTTAAATCACAACATTTCAATTTCATATATTTTATTTTTGCATATATTTTATTGTTTCCTTGTGGGGTCGAACTTACACTCTTAATACTATTAAATGGTTCGTTTGCTTGCGAGTTAAAAATTTAAAATTTGCACATCATAGGGTAGAGACAATTGTGTTAAAAAAATATATTTTATACTAGATGTCTCCCTTGTGTAGGTATGACCATGGTTATTAAGTTTGTAATTCTACTCATTCGTGTTTCAGTTCATAGTTTACACTTAGTTCCATACTATAATTCACTAATTCATTTCACTAGGTTCAATAGCTTTTTTTTCGGTTCTTAAAATCTTAGTTCAAGTTTGCTAGTTTACTTAAATAATTTATTTTTTCAATTAAAATATAATTTCATTTATTTTAGATTTTCTATTGGTCATGTTCAACTAATTTATGAAAAGAATTATTGAATAGTATAATGTCAAATATTTTGTTTATAAATGAAAATAGAAGTATTAAACTAAATTAGTTTAGTTTTTAGATTACTCGCTGAATCCAATCATGAATTATTCAAATGAAGTAGTTCATAGTTTGAGCGAGTCCAATTTAAGATTACCACAACTTAATTTATAGTTGAATTATCATTATAATGCCCATTTGATTATAAAAAATATTAAACATAAAACGGAAAAGAATGGATATATTTGAACTTGACCACTATATTTCCCTTCATACCCTCTATTTTTATATGATATCAAGCAGCCCAACTGTCCAACTAATTGGAATTCATGGTTTCCTTCATGGCCGCCAACGTGATATGAATTGTGAAATAGGGAGCAAATTAAAATTTATCAGCTTCGGATTGGTATTAAGGAAAGTGATTTATGCATCGTTATTTTCTCTTGTGTGGAAAACGGGTGAGATCATTTCTCTTTTAAAGTTCAAAGTATGCAAATCTCTTAGACAAGAGACTAAGTTTTTAGAGCACGTGCAAACCTTTTTATCTACACACGTCAAGTAAAATTAAGGAGAGTAACCCTTATATGTTGAGAATGAAATTTGAACCCAGAACTTTCCAGATCTTATTGGAGTTCTTAACCGTCAAGTCAACCCCCACGAGTTAACATGTGAGATCATTATGAAAAAAAAAATCTATTTTTTCATTTATTTTTATCTCTAAAATTAAAGAGAAATAGAAAAACATAAGAACTATATCACGCGATCGATTATCTATCAAGAGAAAGTACCGGTGTTCAGATCAATTCATTAACATAAATGGTGTGTTTTCGTTGCCCAATTTACATATAATCACTGTTTGCACAGAATCCATGTTATTGGAGAAATGTGTTGTTGGTCCACAGGCATAAGTGGAGAATGGGAGATTGAGATGAGAAAAGGACGGGTGAAAGAGATATGAAATCTGTTTCTCAGCAATAAGTCCGGATGGATGTGACCAATCTTCAATTGCCAAAGGAGGTAAAGCCCATTCTTTCACTTGCCCACATCAACTTTCTCTTCTAATATAATCTCCTTTCCCAAGGCCAAAGACCCTCTTTTTGTGCTTTTCTCCAGTTTTCCTCTACCTGTTTGTCTCCACCAGATTCCTCCTCAAAAACCCAAATACTCGTCCTCACATTAGGATATTAGGACTGGTGATTATTAATGAATTTGGACATAATCATTAGATCTAAGCAGACTCCTCTACCCATCCAAATGAGGAAAGGGGGCTTAGGGACTGCTCTTGTACTGTTAGCTACTCACATCTTTTCACATTTCCTCTTTCAATTCAGCCAACCATATGGGAGTGCTGAACGTGCATTGGCAGAAAAGACTTAGTGGCTTTTCTTGGATTACCTGTTCTTCTATCCATCTTTTGTCATTTCATGTGTGTTTTACTTGATTCAAACTCAACCCTATCTCCAAAGTTAGCACATATGTGTTGAAAATCAAGAGATAGTTTCATTTCCCTCTATAATTCACTCATCGTTTTAGAAAACTTTGAAAACATTAATTAATATTTGAGGTATTCTCCCAAACACCATGGTTTGAAAATTCCATTAGATTTTTTAAGCAAGTGTTACATCAAAGAGTCTCTTAGATAGTTCATTTTGAAATTTAATCAGTAAAAGTATACATTAATATAATACTCTGAATATATGTGATTTTTTTTTTTTTTTCTGAGTTTTTCATATCTATATGAAAATTCAAAAATATGAGTTGATGTTTTGAATATAAGTTGGTATTTGAATCTAAGGTGTGAGGGATTTCGGGCTTAGTTAAGTTAACTAAGTGTCTAAAAGGAAGAATATGTATGATCTTGTGGATTCTAACTTATCTATTTAAATTCATCTATTAATTGTACTTCATATGTAACTGGTCTAATAAAACAATGCATCAGTTTCATGAATTGAATCTCATGATTACGATCACCACAATCGCCATTAATAAAATTACTAATCCCATTTATCTAGAGTTTACTTTATAAGTTATTTTCAATTATATACTATCAAAGACCATATCCCTCATTGCCAACCAATCAATTGATCCTTCTGTTCTTTTTACCTAATTTCTTTTATTTTTTTCTTCAATTCTATGTATTTTCATTCTCTTATATACATGCCGAAATCACCTTGAATAACTTTCCTTTGTTTCTAAGATTCAATCTACGTTGTTAACAATTTAGAAATTATATCGCTTAGTACAGAATTATGAGTGATGAACAATTTCTAAGGCCCTTTTGTAAGAATAAAAAAATTGTTATTACTGTCTTGATTAACATCAATATTTTGTTTTGGATCTGTTTGATAGCACTCATGTCACATTTAACATTCAATTTTCATTATTTATCATGATCAATCTGGTGTATTTATTTGTTTTAAGACCCCTCAGGGTTCATATTAAAGATTATAATGGTGCCACACGGTTTATTTCCCTTCTGGTGTTTGACAATGCACCTATCATTCTCTTTTACTTCTTTTTCCTTGTATGTTTTATGCAAAAGCTCTGCACCTCTTTCTTTGATTGCATTCACTTGTCATTAAGCTAAAACTAGATTCCCAGTTCATCATTGCAGTCAACAAAGTTAATAACCTAAAACTTCTTCAAGAATAGTCTTTTTTCCAAATATTTTTTTTAGATGTTTATTATTTTTCAATTTATAAAAAGTAAAAAATTAAAAAATGAGAGTCTTTCCTCCTCCTCTATAAGACAAGTCTCTTTGTCGAGAGTATAGAAAAAAATCCATTTTTTATTTGAAGAGATGAAAAAATTAATGAGAAAAATGAGATTTTTCTTGTCTAACTAGTAGGGCTGAAACTCAGGTCGGATCAGGTCGGGTTTTTATAAACCCAACTTAACTCATGTCAAAATTTATTCAACCTGACCCGACCCGATCCAAATTTCTGACACTAGTCAACCCGAGTGCCGTTTTATTACTTGGTGCACTTGGGTCGGGTTGGGTCAGATCGAGTCAGGTTGATTTTAATTTTCTCAAGCAACCCGACCCGAATTTCATACGGATTTTTATTTTCCCAATACGACCCGATCCGAAATATACAAATACATAAACCAGACTCCCTGATTTCTTGGGTCGGGTTATATGGGTTCGGTTAAAACCCGACCCAAGTTTCACCCCCACTGACGAGACAACAATTTTATCATTTTTTGTGAAAATAATTTTTTGATATAAAAATAATAATAAACACCATGTGTTTTTATGACCAGATATGATACTAGAATTTATACCATGCGTTGGATAACATAGATTGTACCTAAAAGATTAATTTTCTAAAAAATTGACAAATAACACTTTTAGAAAAATCTAATTCTTTCTTTCGTCCGATATTTTGTTCTAGTAATTCATAACGGGAACTTCTCCATAAATGTGCCCGTAATAAGAAACTTCCCCAATCACTGTGAGATCCATCGGCGCCGTCATTGAGCTTGTGGAAATTAATACAGAATAGTTAACTTTAGAATAGTTTGACATCAATGTCTTGTTGTATAATTTTTTTTTTTTATAAAAATTTATTAAGTTCTACATAATTAAAATGACTAAAAATCAGTCGCATACATGGTTATGAGTGATGGAACCACATATTTTTTAGTGTCAAATTTGGATTAATCACATGAACAGTGCAATACAATACTTCTACAATAAGCATGTTTATTTTCAATAAAAACTTCTCTACTCCACAGTGTCAAGAAATTTGTCAGTGTATAAAGGTGCGATGAGTATTAAAAATTTGAAACATCCATCATGAAATGAATAAAATTTAATGTAAATTGTAGTCCCATTTGAGATTTTGAATCTAAATCTACATTTGAATCTGACATATATTTGTTTTTTTATGGGGTTGTGGATTAGACTTAGATTTGAATCCAGTAAACTGCTAACCCTAATCGCTGGTCCTATAATCAGGCAATTTAAGTAGTATATCTTTTGTTGTTGTACATGTTATGAACTAAGTCATATAACGAAATTTTTTCTTTCTTTCTTGTTGAGTATAATAGTAAGTTTAGGAATTATTTTCATGTTTTTTATTATAATTTTTACTAGTTATATGTTTATGGAATTTAGTTTCCTTCTTAATGAGAACTTGGGTATTTAATTTATCTAAATTTCATTTTTTCCAAAGAATATGAAATTTTTTTATGAACTTTAAGGGATTTTAGTTTAAATTTTTTTTGAGGGGGGTAATGTTAGGGGTGTTTATTTGTTCGATCAGTCTGACTTTGACAATTTATGTAACTCCTAGGATTTTTCAATGCATTATTATATTAGATTTTGTCTATTTAAATTATTAAATTTGTTGAATTTAAGTTTTATGGATGGAATGGATTTTAGATGGGTAAGAATTGGGTCAATGGCCCATATGATCCAATGGATCATGGATCGGGTTTGATTGCAAGTAATTGGGTAAATGAAATTAATTTGGTCAATTACCCAATTGGGACCCAATGGGTCAAGGTGAATGGATTTTGAAAGTAAATGGGTAAAGGATTAATTTAATTGGGTCATGTATCCAATTAAGACCCAAGGCATGGGATCCACCTCATCAAGTGAGGTGGTATGTGTATGAGGTGGCATGTGAGTGACATGGCCAAGTGGGACCGAAATCCAACTCATCAAGTGAGGCAAATGGTTAAGGTAATCTACATGGTCAGATAAGCCATGGTTGACTTGGTCAACCATGGGTGAGTTCAAATGGGTGAGAGTGGCTTGAGTTGGAAATTGAATCCACATGAGTTGTAAGAATTTATTAATGTTGAGTTCAAGGGTTTGAGTTGGAGAAATGAGTTAAAAAAGATTGCATGGAGTGAGCCGTGTTGCATGGTGTGAGCCGAGTTGCATGGAAGAGGAAGAGGCTCTAAGTGAGTCAAAGGGGAAGATGGAGGGTTTCTATCTCATGGAAACCCTAGACGCCAACGTTGGGAAGACCATAGCTTAAGCCATGTGTCTCCTTGGTTAGACCAAGGGACACATGGGAAAGACCAAGGACTAATGAGGGTAGTTGGGAGGATGAAGGGCTGATTACTAAGGGGTATACTCCACTCCTTTGGTCGATCCCCTCTCTTGGAACTTAGAGATTTTCATCTCCCTCTCATCTCTCTCTCTCTCTCAACCTACACTCTTTGGCCGATTGCATCCCTAAGAAACAAAGAGTTCCTCTCTCATCTCTCTCTCCCTCTCTCAACTACCTTGGCCGAATGTTCCATTGAAGAACAAGGAGGTCCTCATCTCTCTCTCTCTCTCATTTCGGCTCTAGACTTAGAGAAACTGAAGAACAAAGGAGGAAGAAGAAAGCACTAAGGAAGGAGAAGGACCAAGGAGAGAATTCAGATGCTAAAGAAATGAAGGAGACGCGGAAAGAAGGTAAGGTTTATGTTCATGGTATTAAATTTAAGAAAACTAAGGGAACCATGGTTTCGGCTATGGAATGGCCGAAACCATGAGGTCCACATTTGATTGAGATATTTTGGCGGCCAACTGGTTATAAGACCATAGATTTGAAATCCATTCAAGGATGGTTAAACGTTTGGAATGAAAAGAAAAGACCCTAACCTTGTTTGGTGGGTAAGATAAGTTGAAAAAATGAGGTATGATGATGATGATGACTATGTTTATACATGATTAACGGATGAATGTTATGAAGTAGGGCCGAGCCAAAACATCAAACAATTAAGGACTTAATGCATGTTTAAAATGGATAAGGGTGATATCAAACAACCAAGGGTTACATTGTCTGCGGACGGGTTTCTGCCGTCTGCAGAACGGGTTTCTGCCGTCCGCAGAACGGGTTTCTACCGTCCACAGACGGGTAACAGACAGAAATTATATGTTGTTTGCGGACGGGTTACACTCTTTGTGGGACGGGTGTCTACCCTGCGCGGGAATGGTTTTTATCGTCCGCGGACTGGTGTGGACCGTCCGCAGGACGAGTAATTGGTGTGGACTATCCGCTGGTAGCCGACAGCGGGTATCAGACACCGGGTAGTGGAAAGCGGGTATCGGACTACGGCTATGCGCTATCTGCGGACGGGTTTCTATCGTCCCCGGGACGGGTTTCGACCGTCCGCGGGCGGGTAACAAACTTGATTATAGCACTGTCTGCAGATGGGTTACAGTCTGTAGGATGGGTTTCTGCCAACGGGTTTCTACCGTCTGCAGGATGGGGCAGCGGATGGCTAATCGACTGAATTTTAAAAGTGAAATTTTAATATAATTTTTCCAGATTGCTTAAGATGAGTAACGGATGATGGAAATTGATTGGGTAATTAAATTAACATATGTGTGTGATGAATTCGTTAAGGTAATGGGATTTCACAAACGGATGTAGGATCGGCTTTGACGTGATCGGTGATTGATATCTTCACGAAAACATCAAGGATACAATACTTGGACGTTGGTAGGATTCCTACCTTATTGAAATAACATGTGGATTTTATATGGTTTTGTATTTTTCCAACATGATGACTTACTTTGGATTATGAATTATATATGTGTATGCACTGTTTTGATGGTACATTGTAATTTGAGAAGGAATAACATATTTGCACTTAGCATCTAATGCATGGCATGGGAGGGAACATATGAGAGGAGTCCACGCTCCATTCGGGGTATCCGATAAACAAATGTGGGGAGGGATCCGCACTGATTTCGATTGATATACGGGAAATGATACATGATGTTTAAAATGAAAGAGGAGTCCACGCTCCATTCGGTGGGACCGATTAACATACGTGGGGAGAGAGGTATGATGTTTGAAATGTAAAAGGAGTCCACGCTCGATTCGGTGGGACCGATTAACACACGTGGGGAGAAATGCATGATGTTTAAAAAGAAAGTGGGTGGGAGATCATTGGCATATGATCTACGACATGGCATTCCATTGGCATGATTTGATATGAGTATCATGCACTGTTTTCATGCTAAAAAAGGTTTTATAAGTATGATATATTTTTCTATATTGATTTTATACTAATCCCATGTATGACCCTATTTGAAACTCCTACTGGGTGCGTTGACTAACGCCCCTACTTCTACCTTAAATGATGGTACAGGAAACGGAACGGGCGATGGACGTGAAAGAAGCCAAGCGTAGGATCTTGGATAGTTTGTGCTTATTTTATTTAAGTTTTATTTTGGACAATGTAATTTGACATAATCGCATTTTGGGACTGTAATAACTCAGAATTATCTTGCTATGGTTTGGTTACATTTGGACATTTGAGCTTAAGTTAATTTATGTGATGGACTTCCTTGCTTAGAAATGGATAGGGATAGTAACTCTAATCATATCATAATTCCGTAATGTGTTTATTCTGCAAGTATAGCTTTAAAGCGTGTGAACTGTTTTAGAGGACTCTTTCCACACACACGTATCGTTGGCCAGTTAAGGGTTGGGCTTTGGAAGCTCTGCTTAGCTCGCGTCATGGCGTCCCGCTCTCTCTCACTCTTTATTTTTTAAAAAAAAATAGACTCTGATTTTCGGCGAGTGAAAAGGTCAGGGTGTTACAGTTGGTATCAGTGCAAAATCGGAAGTGTGAATTTTTCAAAGTAAGATTAATACGGTATCACGTCTCACTGACAAGATAAGAATCCCAACTGATTGACTCTTCGGAGTCTGCTGTACGGGGCCAGATTAATTTATTTTGTTGAGAATCAGACTGAAGCATTTAATCTGAGAGTAACACTTGATGAAAAAGGAATAACAGCAAGAGAAGGACAATCACTATAAAAATGATTTATCAAACATAGCAAAGTAGGACATATTTCCCCGAAACAAAAAACTTCAGGATTTCCCCAAATTGAGAAATAATACTTAATACATAGGAAAGTTCCCCAAAAACAAGAAATATAAGATGCTGATTTGGTAATTTCCCAAAATATGTAAACACAAAATTTTATGAGAAAGCTAAGTCAAACGATGTTTCAATGACTTAGGAAAATGCCTCCAAGAAGAAGAAGAACTCGACAACACCAGCACACCAGCATGTGGAGGAAGAAGTGCAGTAACCACGCCAAGAAGACGCGCAGAACAGCGTAAATATTCCTGTGGTACCCCTCAAGCTGCAGAACTTAGTACAGGCTGTAGTCACTTCCGTTCTATAGCAACATATGAACGACAATGGAAGTGCAACCACCAATGAGGCACAAGATCAAAGCATGGTTAGAGTTCCAACAGCAGCGTCCCCCTCATTTCAAAGGGAAAGAAGGACCTGCAGGTGCGGAGAATTGGCTGAGAAATATCACCAAGATCTTGACATTACTGAAGATCACCAGTAATGAAAATAGAATACTGCTGGCTACTTCACAATTGATCGATGATGCCGGCAAGTGGTGGGAAGTGATTGAATGACAACGGGCACAGATTCCAGTAGGGGAAACGACTGAAATGACGTGGGACCAATTCTCTGGAATGTTCCTGGAGCACTATTTTTCAGAAGAGGAGAAGGAGCGCCAGACACAAGCGTTCATATCTCTAGTTCAAGGCACCATGACCGTGGCAGAGTATCATCAGGAGTTTCTCCGTCTATCGTGTTATGTTTTATACATGGTGGACACTGAATACAAGAAGGCTCGTAAGTTTGAGTGAGGCCTTCGACCAAGCATCAGGGTCAAAGTGACTATTTTCAAGTCACCTACATTGGCGAAAGTGGTCAGTCGAGCTATCATAGCTGAACAAGAGTTGACAGAGGCAGTGCGGTTTGTGGACAACAGCCAAGGCCAAAGAGAGGGAAGTGTTTTTCGCCCAAACTCCGACCCAACTTTGGGAGACCCTCACCTTCTACTGGGTCAATTGGAGGTTTTCGTCCCAATCAACCCTCCACATCAGTATCAGTCTCTCAGGTTCCGCACAGTGTTACACATGTTTCCCGTGTGGCCAGCAGGGCCATTTCAAGAGGGAGTGTCCGCAGAACAGTAGACCTTCTCACTCCAGGGGTTCATTCCGTCCTCCTGCTCGACCCACTCATTCACAAGCATCCAGAGCATATAACCAGACATGATGGGCACCTATTCCGACAGGATTTGGACGACTGTATACTTTGGCTCCTCCTCCAGAGACGGTGGATCACTCAGTGATTCAAGGTATGGCAGTAGTTGGTAGTTCCTATGCTTGTGCATTATTTGATTCAAGAGCATCCCGCTCCTTCGTATCTGTTGCTTTCATATATGCTACTGGTACCCTAGTACAACAATTGTCTATTGCATGCACAATTGAATCCCCAATAAGAGACACATCACTGGGACTGATTTGCACATCGGTAAACACTAAACTTGCTGGATTCAGATTTGAGTTCAATTATCTGGTACTCGAGATGACAGAGTACGACATCATTTTTGGCATGGATTGGTTGGCTAACTTCTAGGCCAGCATTGACTGCCATCTCCGCAGGGTGATATTTTGATCACCCGAGGGGAAACAATATGTGGTACATGCCGACAGAAAGAGCATACTAAAGACCAGAAGACTGCACGAGGAAATGAATCGTCTGGCACTGAACAATATTAGACTAGACAAGGCACCAATGGCTGAACTACCTGCGGTAGTGAAAGACTACACAAAGGTATTTCCAACAAAACTCCCTGGGTTGCCACCAAAGAGGGAGATTGATTTCGAGATCAAGTTGTATCCTGGCATTGCTCTAGTGTCATTGCTACATTACCGAATGGCTCCAGCAGAGATGTCTGAGCTGAAAAAGCAAATTGATGAGTTACTCAGACTGGGATGTATCCGGAACAACACATTATCTTGTGAAGCACCCGTATTATTTGTGAACAAGAAGGATGGTACGCTTCGGATGTGCGTAGATTACAGGAAATTGAACCAGCTGACAGTCAGAAACAAGTACCCTCTACCCAGAATTGATGATCTATTCGATCAACTCAAGGGTTCCAGTCACTTCTCTAAGATTGATCTGATGTCAGGCTACCATCAAACCCGTGTCAGGGATGAAGACATAGAGAAGACGACCTTCAGAACTCGGTATGAACTATTTGAGTATATGGTCATGCCATTTGGACTCACCAATGCACCAGCTGTGTTCATGGATCAGATGAACAAGATCTTTCGTCCTTACTTGGATAAATTTGTAATTGTTTTCATTGACGACATCCTGATTTATTCCAAAAGTCGGGAGGAGCATGCTGAACATTTTCGGATAGTTCTAGACACCCTGAAGAAGAATCAGTTGTACGCCAAAGCAAGCAAGTGCGGATTCTGGCTATCTGAGGTTAACTTCTTAGGACATGTCATATCAGCAGAAGGAATAGTCGTGGACCCGGCTAAAGTGGCAGCAGTCAAAGACTGGAAACCTCCAAGAAATGTGACCGAAATCCGCAGCTTTCTGGGATTGGCTGGTTATTATCGGAAGTTTATTATGGACGTCTCCATGATTGCATCTCTACTCACCTGACTCACTCAGAAAGAAATTAAATTCGAATGGTCGGAGGTGTGCAACCGAAGATTCGAAGACCTGAAGGAGAGGCTTAAGACTGCTCCTATTCTGATTTTGCCGAAAAGAGGCAAAGGCTATGAAGTATATTGTGATGTTTCAGAAAAAGGACTTGGGTGTTCTCTTACTCAAAGTCACACATAGTGGCTTATGGTTCAAGGCAGTTAAAAATTTATGAATGCCACTATCCCACACATGATCTGGAATTAGCCGCGGTGGTCTTTGCCCTTAAAAGCTGGAGACACTATCTGCACGGCGAGAAATTTGAGGTATTTTCAGATCACAAAAGTTTGAAGTACCTGTTTGATCAGAAGGAACTCAACATGAGGCAGCGCAGATGGATGGAATATCTGCAAGATTATGAGTTTGCACTTCGATATCATCCTGGTAAGGCAAACAAAGTGGTGGATGCCCTCAGTCGCATGTCACATGCAATAGTGGCCAGTATGATTATGAAGGAATGGGAAATGCTGAATTCCATTTGAGAGTTCAATTTGTACATCAAGAATCATGGGAGTATGTATAATCTGATCGTACGGTCCAACATGGTTTCCAAGATTGAGCAGGAACAACGGACAGATCCGAAAGTGGAAGAAATATGGGCTAAAATGTCTACTGGTGAGGCTATATCGGAATGGGAATTACGACCGGGACAATGTCTTTTATTCCGAGGCAGGACATATGTGCCTCAAAGCTGCAGGAGAGAGTTGTTGATCGAAGCACACCAAACAAAACTCTCTATTCATCCGGGTAGCACCAAGATGTATCATGACCTGAAAAGGCTATTGGTGGCATGGACTCAAAAGAGATGTGGCAGAGTTTGTTGCTCACTGCCTGACTTGTCAGCAGGTCAAGACTGAACATCAGAAGCTACCAAGATTACTCAAACCCTTACCAGTGCCAGAGTGGAAATGGGAACATATTTCCATGGATTTTGTGACGGGGTTGCCAAGATCATCAAAAGACAACGATGCAATATGGGTCGTAGTAGATCGATTGACCAAGTCTGCACACTTTCTCCCAATCAAGATGGCAGATTCATCTGAGACTTTGGGATGACGATACATCAACGATATCATCAGGCTACATGGTATACCCAGAACTATAGTGTCCGACAGAGATGGCTGATTCACTGGCTGGGTGTGGCAGAGCATGCAGACAGTTGTGGGGACGAATTTATTGATTAGCACAGCTTTCTATCCACAGATTGATGGATAGTCAGAGAGAACAATACAAACATTGGAGGACATGCTGAGAGCATGAATGTTAGACTTCAAGGGTGGATGGGAGGATCACTTATCACTGGTTGAGTTCTCTTACAAAAAACAGTTACCAGGCAAGCCTTCAGATGGCTCCATTCGAGGCGTTGTATGGTAGACCCTGTAGATCACCAGTGTGTTGGACAGAGGCCGGTGAGCCTGCACTTATTGGATGTGATCTAGTTGTAGAAACCACAGAACAGATCAATGTGATACGACAACATCTGCTCACAGCTCAGAGTCGTCAGAAAAGCTATGCGGACAAGAGAAGGAAATTCCTTGAGTTTGAAGTGGGAGACTTAGTATTCCTGAAGGTTTCGCCACGAAAGGGACATATGAGATTTCGAAAGAAAGGGAAGTTGTCACTAGATTTGTGAGACCCTTTCCATTCCAAAAGAAGGTGGGGGAAGTGGCGTATCAATTGACACTTCATTCACAGTTGTCATCTTTGCACGATGTATTTCATGTATTTATGTTGAGGAAATACAATCAAGATTCTTCGCACGTGTTGAACGTGCAAGATGTTGACGTGAAAAGCGACGTGACTTATGTTGAAAGGCCGATCAGAGTGATCGGGAAAGAACAAAGGATGTTACGGAACCGAGCAATTCAGTTCGTCAATGTGGTACGGGATCGACATGATAATGAGGAAGCTACCTAGGAACTTGAATCAGAAATGAGAGCAACTCATTCTGAGCTTTTTGTATAACTTGTTTTGAATACCTTACTTCGCTCGATTTTCGGGAGGAAAATTTCAAAAGAGGGTAATATTGTAACACCTAGGATTTTTCAATGCATTATTATATTGGATTTTGTCTATTTAAATTATTAAATTTGTTGAATTTAAGATTTATGGATGGAATGGATTTTATATGGGTCAGAATTGGGTCAATGGCCCAATTATGATCCAATGGATCATGGATAGGGTTTGATTGTAAGTAATTGGGTAAATGAAATTAATTGGATCAATTACCCAATTGGGACCCAATGGGTCAAGGTGAATGGATTTTGAAAGTAAATGGGTAAAGGATTAATTTAGTTGGATCATGTACCGAATTAAGACCCAAGGCATGGGATTCACCTCATCAAGTGAGGTGGCATGTGTATGAGGTGGCATGTGAGTGACATGGCCAAGTGGGACCCAAATCCACCTCATCAAGTGAGGTGGCAAATGGTTAAGGTAACCTACATGGTCGGCTAAGCCATGGTTGACTTGGTCAACCATGGGTAAGTTCAAATGTGTTGAATGGCTTAAATTGGAAATTGAATCCACATGAGTTGAGTAAGAATTTATTAATGTTGACTTCAAGGGCTTGAGTTGGAGAAATGAGTTCAAAAAGATTGCATGGAGTGAGCCGAATTGCATGGAAGAGAAAGAGGCTCTAAGTGAGTCAAAGGGGGAGATGGAGGGTTTCCATCTCATGGAAACCCTAGACACCAACGTTGGGAAGACCATAGCTTAAGCCATGTGTCTCCTTGGTTAGACCAAGGGACAAATGGGAAAGACCAAGGACTAATGAGGGTGGTTGGGAGGATGAAGGGTTGATTACTAAGGGGTATACTCCACTCCTTTGGCCGATCCCCTCTCTTGGAACTTAGAGATTTTCATCTCCCTCTCATCTCTCTCTCCTTCTCTCAACCTACACTCTTTGGCCGATTGCATCCCTAAGAAACAAAGAGTTTCTCTCATCCCTCTCTCCCTCTCTCAACTACCTTGGCCGAATGCTCCATTGAAGAACAAGAAGGTCCTCATCTCTCTCTCTCTCAATTCGGCTCTAGACTTAGAGAAACCGAAGAACAAAGGAGGAAGAAGAAAGCACTAAGGAAGGAGAAGGACCAAGGAAGAAATTCAGACGCTAAAGAAACGAAGGAGACGCGGAAAGAAGGTAAGGTTTATGTTCATGGTATTAAATTTAAGAAAACTAAGGGAACCATGGTTTCGGCTATGGAATGGCCGAAACCATGGGGTCCACATTTGATTGAGATATTTGGGCGGCCAACTGGTTATAAGACCATGGATTTGAAATCCATTCAAGGATGGTTAAACGTTTGGAATGAAAAAAAAAGACCCTAACCTTGTTTGGTGCATAAGATAAGTTGTAAAAATGAGGTATGATGATGATGACTATGTTTATACATGATTAATGGATGAATGTTATGAAGAAGGGCCAAGCCAAAACATCAAACAATTAAGGACTTAATGCATGTTTAAAATGGATAAGGGTGATAGCAAACAACCAAGGGTTACACTGTCTGCGGACGGGTTTCTGCCATCTGCGGGACAGGTTTTTATCGTTCGCGGACGGGTAACAGACAAAAATTATATGTTGTCTGCGGACGGATTGCACTCTTTGTGGGACGAGTGTCTACCGTCCGCGGGACGGGTTTTTATTGTCTGCGGACGGGTATGGAGCTTCCACAGGATGGATAATGGGTGTGGACCGTCCGCAGGACGGGTAACGGGTGTGGACTGTTCCGGGTAGCGGACAACAGGTATCAGACAGCAGGTATCGGACCACATCTGTGCGCTGTCTGCGGACGGGTATCACCGTCCGCGGACGGGTTTCTATCGTCCTCGGGACGGGTTTCGATCGTCCGCGGATGGGTAACAGACTTGAGTATAGCGTTGTCTGCGGACGAGTTACAGTCTGTAGGATGGGTTTCTGCCAACGGGTTTTTATCGTCCGCAGGATGGGGCAGCGGACGGATAATCGACTGAATTTTAAAAGTGAAATTTTAATATAATTTTTCCAAATTGTTTAAGATGAGTAAAGGATGATGGAAATTGATTGGGTAATTAAATTAACATATGTCTGTGATGAATTCGTTAAGGTAATGGGATTTCACAAACGGGTGTACGATCGGCTTTGACGTGATCGGTGATCGATATCTTCATGAAAACATCAAGGATACAATACTTGGAAGTTGGTAGGATTCCTACCTTATTGAAATAACATGTGGATTTTATATGGTTTTGTATTTTTCCAGCATGATGACTTACTTTGAATTATGAATTATATATGTGTATGAACTGTTTTGATGGAACATTGTAATTTGAAAAGGAATAACATCTTTGCACTTAGGATCTCATGCATGGCATGGGAGGGAACATATGAGAGGAGTCCACGCTCCATTCGGGGTATCCGATAAACAAAAGTGGGGAGGGATCCACACTGATTCCGATTGACATACGGGAAATGATACATGATGTTTGAAATGAAAGATGAGTCCATGCTCCATTCGGTGGGACCGATTAACATACGTGGGGAGAGAGGTATGATGTTTGAAACGTAAAAGGAGTCCACGCTCCATTTGGTGGGACCGATTAACACACGTGGGGAGAAATGCATGATGTTTAAAAAGGAAGTGGGTGGGAGATCATTGGCATATGATCCATGACATGGCATTCCATTAGCATTATTTGATATGAGTATCATGCACTGTTTTCATACTACAAAAGGTTTTATAAGTATGATATGTTTTTCTATATTGATTTTATACTAATCCCATGTATGACCCTACTTGGAACTTCTACTGCGCGCGTTGACTAACACCCTACTTCTACTTTAGATGATGGTACAGGAAACAGAACGGGCAATGGACGTGAAAGAAGCCAAGCGTAGGATCTTGGATAGTTTATGCTTATTTTATTTATGTTTTATTTTGGACAATGTAATTTAAGATAATCGTATTTTGGGACTGTAATAACTTAGAATTATTTTGCTACGGTTTGGTTACATTTGGACATTTGAACTTAAGTTAATTTATGTGATGGACTTCATTGCTTAGAAATGGATAGGGATAGTAATTCTAATCGTATGATAATTCCGCAATGTGTTTATTCCGCAAGTATAACTTTAAAGCTTGTGAACTGTTTTAGTGAACTCGGTCCACACACACGTATCGTTGGCCAGTTAAGGGTTGGGCTTTGGAAGCTCGGACTTAGTTCGCGTCGTGGCGTCCCGCTCTCTCTCACTCTTTATTTTTTAAAAAAATAGACTCTGATTTTCGGCGAGTGAAAAGGGCAGGGCGTTACAATTTATATGCTAAAGCAATTGTGGTGAGCCTCATCGAAGTAAAAGAAGCAATGGAGTGTCAAAGGGAAAGTCATGAATGTCAACGAGGGTCTCCGCCAACTGATAAAACTACGAAAACCAAACGAACATCAAAATCAATCGAAGGAAATCCCAGAAAATCCAACAAGTCAAGTGACGTTGTCAACACCTAAACAAAGCATTATAAATTCAACATTAATTAATTACTATGCTTCATGCTCAGTGCCAATGCAAAATGATCAATGCTCAATGCAAACCATCTCCATAACCACATCTACTATTACTTGGTGGCCATCCCGACGAATCGAGGAATACACAACTACCACCGAAGTGGCCATCCCGCCGAAGTGAGGAATATACAACCTTCCACCAAGCAATAACAATCATGATTTTGTCACGGAATACACAACCTTCCATTTGAAGTGGCCATCCCATTGAAATGAGGAATACATAATGTTCCACTTGATGCGCGAAGTGGCCATCATGACAAAATCACGAATACACACTCACATACCCAATCCCATGAATAAGAGAATTCAATGTCAATGTCAGCTTATCATGATTGGTCTCTATCACCATACCCTCATACCTTCTCAACATATCACAATGTCCGTAACATGCCCATTAAATTCCATGATTTATTCTAAGCACATTATCCAACATCCATGTCCATTCCATAGCATAATAATCAAGGTCCTCATCAACATAGAATGCTTATAATGCAGCACACTCCAGCATATCACGATTACAAAATAATACTTAAAATAATGCAATCAAAATATTGATGGTCCATATCATGCCAAACAAATTCAAAATTCCCAAAGAGCATATCATATTGTCCAATTCCATCAAACACTACAAACCACACAAACCACATGTCATTTTGACCACAATTGATTGAATCTAATCATTAGCCCTTCCAAAGAGGTTAATGGTTAATTTCCATAAATTCCGACGAACTGAGTCTCCTCATAGCTAAGAAGAGGATAATAGGGGAAGAGGAAGGAAACGGGAATCCACTCGTGGAAGGGAGAGGACAATAATTCTCAAATTTCATTTATTCATCAATAATCCTAATACATGAACTGATCAGGTATTTATACCAAAACCCTAAACCTAAAATTTAGAAAATAAATAAAAAAATAGAAAATAAAGAAATAAAAATAAAACAATTTGGTCGGGTTTTCCATGTTCGATCGGGTTAGGTCAGTGCTACATCATCAAGTCACCCTTCGGCAACTGACAAGATAGCAAAAACCAGAAGAACATAAAAAATCTACCGGTGGAAATTATGAAAAATCTAACAAGTCAACTCACCCTTCAGAAGTTATGGGGTTCAATTATCAGAGCTTTCGGACTCTTAGAATGGTTTGAGGTTTGGGCCCTCAGAAGGTCCGAGGTTCAATTTAGAACTTCCAATATAGGGAAGGTTCCGAACTCAGGGTTAAGTCTCCCTTGCCCTCAGAACGTCCGAGGTCAAGGCTCGGAACAAAGGTTCTGAGAGTGGTTTTGGAACACTGGGGGTTCCGAATCAAGGTCCGGAGGGAGTTGACCTCGGAAGATTCTGAAGTCAAGCTCAGAATGTCCGAGACCTCAGAAGGTCCCAGACTGGGTCTGATTCGCCTCTACCTCGGAAGGTTCTAAAGCTGATATCGGAACTTCTAAGCACTTGGAAGTTCCTACGGGTAAGGCTAAAGCATCCCTTGCCTCGAAAGTTTCGAGAATTATCTCAGATCTTCCAAGCCTGCACAGCGACTAGATCTGTAAAGAACAAGGAAACCTAGAAATTAATGATGAAATGAAAGGAAAATCCATTTTCTAGAAAACTATACAGTTCCTATAAAATCCAAGGTCGTTTTGAAAAGAAAAACACAACCAAAACCTTTTCAAATACCAATTTAATCGAAATCTACTTCCTCTATGCTAATAAACGAAATAGGGAAAAAGAAAGGATAAGAAAGACGAAGAAATTACCTGTAAACGAGAACTTTGGCTAGGAAAACAGCAATGGGAAAATCCTAAAAAATCCATGGACGAAATCCTTGTAGAAAACGATGGCAAATGGAAAGAGAGAAGAAAGGGATGACAGTCTCTCACTCTCTCTCACAAAAACCACAAAAGGAATAAGGCTCTTTTGCTAGAAAAATTAGGGCTATTGCTATATATAGTAAGTCGAGTTTTGGGTTTGAAAACAAGTCTTGTTTAAAATCTTACCTTTTGGACTTAAAATGGTCTTTTAGTAGTTTTTTTAAATTCTAAATATAAGAACCAAGCTTGAGGGGTAAATTTTCACTGAAAACTAGAATTAGGAAATAATTTTAATGAATCATTTTCTATTTTTAATAAATCATGAAAAATGTTCGAAAATACAAACGAACGACTTTCACACTAAACAAGTGCGGGTTTCTATTTTTCTCATGTGTAGCTAACTGAGGGGATTATGTGTGCCAACTTTGGAGATCTAAGTATTCAATTTTAGATTTCTGTGAATTTTCAAATATTTTCTCATCATAAATCACTAAACAATTAAAATTACGAAAATGTCACTTGAGCTCCCGAGCTCGAAACTTGGCAAACTTGCTCGCTAGAGAGCTCACGCGCTAACTACCACTACCAAAACCCCAAAAGTCATCTCGGAGATCTAGAGATCTCTTTATAATCCGGAAATCTCAGGTCAGGTTTTTACAAAGTCATTTGAGTATCAAACTGATTTTTTTAATAACCAAGGTGTCTAGGCCTCTTAGAGCATCAGACTAATACTTGAGGCATGTGCAAGCCACCCTACCCAAACACATTGAATAAGTCTATGGGGAGTGGCCATTTGGGTGGAGTTGGAATTGAACTCATGACTTTTACTTCTTAAGACGGGTTTCTGGCCATTATTCCAACCAAAACTAAGGGAGATTAATGACTGCGATCATTATGAGTATAACAAAAACATAATAGATAAACTTTAAGTTTGGATTTAGCAAAATGTTTTCATAGACTGACTGCCTGGGATTTAAACTCGTAACTTTTAGACTGTAACATTAGATTTTAACCAGTTGTACTACACATTCTTCTCCAACATTTATTGGGATATGCCACAAGATTGATAGATTTTGATTAAGAAAATGAACCTCATGCAAGATTTCCTGCATCAGGTAGCAATTTATCCTCCTACTAATGATGCTCACTGAATATTGTATGAATTGGCAAACTTTATTGATGAACAGTGGAAAATTACTATTTTATCCTTGATATTTAGATTAGTTAGTTTTTTAATTTTGTTTAAATGGTTTTATTAATGGGATTTACAAGTTCTGTAGGTAAAATTGGAGATGACCCTGAAATAGAGATAAAGCAGAAAAATAAGTGGTCTTGATTTTTCACTAGTGGCTGGTGGTGATCAAGGGAGGGAAAGATCTAAACTTATCATGTGCTCAAAGAGCACGTATTACACTGGCATGGGCTAATTCAAAAGATTGAGAGATTCTCTATTTCTGTAAATAAAGTTTTGTGCTGAAAGATGAGTCTGGCTGATTTTGTTTTTGGCCGTTCTTGTGTTTTGGTTGATGCCATTGGACTAAGCTTGGGCATGCAGAGTGAAAAGGAACAACACCAAACAGCAAGACCAAAAAGCGTTGGTTTGGTTCCGAAAAGCCAGATGTTTAATTGCTAAATCCCAACTGTTACTTCAAACTGATGAGTTGCTGTCCAACCACATACAGCAAATACAGAGAAGGTATTTTCAATTTCAAACAAGAAATCTCGCAGATTGAAGCCTTGGAAGAAAGAAGTAGTTAGCTATAGCAACCAAACACAAGCAGCAATTTGAATAAGTGTTTCAAGCAAACTGGAGAGCAACACCTTCTCAATCCATTCGATCCTCATGTGTTGACCCATCCAAACTGTATCTTTATCTGTAAAGAGAAGAAATAAAAGAAAGAGAGCCAGCGATTTAGCCAACTAAAAGAATAAAAATAAAAATAGAAGAAGAAGGTGTTAGATGATCGGTGGCTGCAACTGAGAAAAGAAAGGAGGAGGTGGACTTGAATAACGCTGCCAACGAATGAAGACAAATAAATATTGAATGAGAATATAAAGGACGATGACTGTTGTGTGTCGAGATGATAAGAATAAAACGAGGGGAAAAGAACCGTGCAACAGAGAGGATTCATCTGAGGGTGAAACTCATACACGGCAGTACACTGAAATAGAAGGAGGTGCTGGCCGAAAGAATTGAGAATAGAAAAGAAACAAAAATAGAGACGTTACCATGAAGAGAGATAGAGTCAGCCAATACATAGACTGAATTGAGGTGGGCCCATGTATTGCTCAAATTAACTCCCCTAAACCTTTATAAATTGAGAGCCTCTCCGCATAGACAATTCGAACTGGATAGAGGCGTGGAGACTGAGTGGAAAGAGACGGTGGCTGTTGTGCTCTGGAGCTCCGACGATCAATCAGGTTCTATTTTCCATGTCTTTTTGTTTTAATTCTTTCATAATGTCGTTCTGATTTTTGTACTGAGGTTGATGATGAAATCCCATTGATGGAATAATTTTCTTTTATTTATTTATTTAATTTCAAATTATGTGTGTTTGATTATTTATGATTTTGCCTTCATCAAATTAATAGATTCTAATTATTTTCACTATCATGCCATGTATTTTTGGTTGTTAATATTAATATCTAATTAATTAGTGTTTGGTTTTTAATTGAATAAAAGTAAAAACCTTTGATTCATTATTTTCTTTTATTTTAATTTAAATACATTAGATGCTTAGATTGATCCCTTTGATCCATTGTCTTTTGAATTAATATAGGATACATTGAATGCTTAGAATTTACACTTTTAAGCGAAGGAAACTCAATTTTTGAACACCATATTAATGAACTTAAATGTTTAAATCTTTAAAAATTGGGAATTAATAAATAAATAATTAGGATATTATGGATTTAATGTTGGTGGAATCCAATGCCTTAGTAATTTCTCTCACTTTGATTTAATCTCTATTTTTAGTTGTTTTAATTAGTTTTTGCAAATTTAATTCAATCATCCTCCATTAAAAGTATTAACTAGATTAAGGTTAAATTGTTAGGCTTTTAATTTGTTTCCTGTTAATTCTAAAGTCAAGTCCTTGTAGGTTCGACCTCGCACTTGCATATCTTTATACTCTAATTTGATTCCTGCGTTTACGAGTATAAACTTAAAATACAACAACTTTTTGGCGCCGTTCCCGGGGATTTGGGTTTGAAATGAAAAAATAAAATTAAAAATTCTATTAGTTTAATCTTTCCACAAGTTGTAGATTTAAGAATTTTGCATCTAAATCTAGGTTTCATGCATATTTTTATGTGATTTGGGGTCTTCACCTAGGTTTTGTTTGTTGAATTTTGCAAGGATTTTGAATTGCACGCTTAATTTCTTTTTTTTTTCCAAAAGCGACTAGAGGCCAAGGTAAGTGCCTAAACCACTTTATTTAAATTTTCAATTTTCATGCATTCATATAGATTTTATTTGGTTCTCTTGCATTTATTTTGCATAAAAAAATTAAAAAATTACATATTTAATTTGTTCACTCATTTAGGTTGCTAGTTCATGCATTAGGTTAAATTGTTTGCTTATTTTTTTCATATTTGCTTGAATTTTGAATTAGTAACTTAGGCCTGCATTTACAAAAACTAGAAAAATCTAAAAAGATTAGTAAAATTGGTTTATGCATTGTATATTAAAATCAATCTAGAACCATCGTTTAGGGTTGTTCATGCTCAATAAGACACTCTTTAATTCAGTTTATTTTTAGTTCACTGGTGAATAGTTTTGATTCAAGCACGATGTCTAGGCTAGTTCTATCACAAAGGTGTGAGGTTGAGCACGTCTAAGGATAAGCTGGGACGAGAAACCGTATGTGCTCCTCCATTTACCTGGGAACTTACCTGGCCGTGCTTGTGGTTAAACTCTCCTCAGAGGCTAAAATTTTCTGGAAAAGACATTAAGAGCAGTCTAGAGTCTAGCATCCCTATGTCAGTATAGGTTTAAGGAATATTTTGTGTGGATTTGTTTGAGCGTTTTTGTTTGTGTTTGTGTATGAGTAGTTGGGTTAGCGACTCTACCAACCATTGGCTCGAGTTGAACTGTATGTCGGTCCATCGTTCGTTGCATCCGGAGCCCAGTCAGGCTCAGTCAAAGTTAGTTTACTAACATCACCCAAAATGACCGGAGTTGCAAAGAAAACTCTTCGACAATACCTTTCATTGGTCGTAGCCAACGCACCTTCCAACATAGTCATCCCAACCACCAATGCCACCTATGAGTTAAAACCAACCCTCTTACATCTCCTTCCTGTTTTCCATGGCCTTGATCGTGAAGATCTTTACTTACACGTTAAGGAATTTTTAAAGATTTGCTCCACTATCAAAATTCAAAATGTCACTGAAAAATCTGTTAAACTTCACCTCTTTCTTTTTTCTCTCAAAGGAAAAACAAAATCATAGCTGAACTCCCTCCCCTCAAATTCCATCTACATGTGGGATAAGTTGGTTCATAAATGCTTGAACAATTTTTTCCCGATATCTAGAACGAACGCCCTCAAAAAGGAAATTTCAATTTTTACTCAGAAATAGGGTGAACAATTCTCAGAATCATAGGAAAAATTCAAGGATGTATTAATCAAATGTCCCCATCACGGGTTCGAAACTTGGAGAATCGTACAATTTTTTTATGATGGCTTAACCACATTTAGCCCTACTTTGGTCGAGTCTATGAAGAATGGGGCATTTTTGGAATAAAATCAAGACGAATGATGGAATTTCTTGGAAAACTTGATGGAGAATTCTCAACCATGGGATTTCTCTAAAAGGGAGAGTTCAGGACAAACCTCCAAAAGAGGAGGTTTGTATGAAGTGAATAACAATTTTGATGTTAAGGTCGCCATTGCAAATCTGACTAAAAAAATAGAAGCCTTAACAATGACTCAGAGGGTGAGTTCATCAATGGGCATGCAGTCTGAGGTGTGCCTTGTGTTCTAACCCGAAACACATAGCACAAACTTGTCCTTCCCTAAACACAGATCGAGAGTGCCTAACTGAACAGGCTAATGTACTAAATAATTTTGGAAAGCAGCGGGGGAGTCCATTCTCTGCTACATATAACCCCAATTAGCGGAATCACCCTAATTTCTCATGGAGACAGAACTAGCACATGTATCAGGGACCTCCTTCGTTCCAAGCGCCCAACCAGACATTCCACCCACCGAATCAGCCAATCCATCTACTCCAGAGTCAGTCCTATCAATCTGGTCCACCACAGCATAAACCATCTATGGAGGAAACACTGCAACAATTCATGCAATTCACTCAGCAAGCCTTACAGGTAAATTCTCAAGCAATACTGAAGCTTTAAACACAGATAGGGCAATTCGCAAGTGCTATCGAAGAGAGGGAAAATGGCAAATTCCCCAGTCAGCCCATTCCCAATCCTAAGGGTTAGTTCGAAGTGGGGCCTTCAACTATTTCCACTATGCTTAATGAAGATTTTAAATCTATCATCACCCTTATGTCAGGAAAGACAGTTGACAATCACGTTAGGGTGCCAGAAGATAGACAAAAGGACAACCAAAGCCATGATCAATTTGACCATCAAAGGGCACTGATTACCCTCATGAAAAGGAACCCAAAAGAGTCAGTCACGAATGATTTTGTCCCAAAAACTCCTTACCCACAAAGATTGATTCCAATTAAGAAAGGTACACCATATAGTGACGTGTTAGAGGTGTTCAAGCAAGTCCTCATAAACATTCCTCTCATCGATGCTATTAAACAAATACATTTTTATGTAAAATTCTTGAAAGATCTCTATATGGTAAAGAGGAAAACGAATGTTCTAAAGAAAGCATCTCCAGCTGAACATGTGAGTGCCATTATACAACAGAAAACTCTTCTCAAGTACAAGGACCCTATGTGCCCCACAATTTCTTGTGTCATTGGTGACCATTCGATCGATCAGGCCTTACTCGATTTAGGAGTGAGCGTTAATTTGTTGATGTACTCTATGTACGAGCAATTGGGGCTAGGAGAACTGAAACCCACACCTGTTACACTTCAATTGGCCGACAGGTTAGTCAAAATTTCAAGATGTGTAATAGAAGATGTTCTAATCAAGGTTGACAAGTTCTATTTTCCAGTGGACATTATAGTCCTTGATACACAACCTGTGATGAACACCAGTGGACAAATTCCTGTAATTTTGGGTCTACCATTCTTGGCCACCTTCAATGCAATCATCAATTGAAGGAATGGAGTGCTTAAATTGTCTTTTGGTAACATGACTGTAGAGCTCAACATGTTTACTTGTGGCCACCAGCCTCTGGACATGGATGACCTATGTGAGCTAAACATGATAGAGAGTACAATCTATGGATCCTTCCTTAACTTTACATGTGATGACCCATTTGAGAAGAGCGTGTCAAATTTTGAAACTGACTTCAATGAAAAGAAGGTCAAAGAAATAAATGCTCTATTGGAATCCACCCCATTTTGGAAACCAGTAAATGGAAAGAAAAATTCGAGTCTCACCCCGCCACTGTTGAAAAGCCACCAGAATTGGACCATGGTTGATCTATAGGTTTGTCAGTCGAATCTGAGTCAGTCTGTTAATGGAGTCCAAGTCAATCTGTTAGTGTGTCTGTTGATTTTGATTGTGTCGAGTCAGTTTAGTTTAGTGTTTTTCAAATGTGTCCTAGTGTTCTGTTTAGTCAGTTTTTGTCTGAGTCAGTTTTATATGAGGTCAGTCCAGAGTCGTTTGTGTTTGTAATAGGTATTGCTGCAAGTGGAGCCATCTCAGGTACTTCTGAATCCGAATTGTTCTTGTTCTGTAAATTTTCTTCTAATTTGTAGGTGCATGTGTAGATTATGGAACATTAATGACAATGTTCAATTTAAGTTTGGCGGTATTGACAGATTACACTGTCAATTTTGTGTGTTTGTTAGTCCATTTTGAAAAAAAAAAAAAAAATCAGTCATGTGCGTGTTTTTGAAAAAAAATTGAAAATTTTGAAAAAAAAATGCTTTTTAGCATTAATATGTGGATGAAAATTTTTATATCATGCTTTTTCAATTGAATTTTATGAAATTTATGTTTGGAAAATTTTACACAGCCATATTAATTTAATCTAAAAAAGAAGAGTATTCATGAGTCAAGTGATCACTGGAAGAATACCAGTGGAGACTTATGACCCAGTGAGCTTTTTAGCTATTCAATTTTTTTGAGGGTTATAAGTAATTCTATTTTTCTTTGAAGTGTGCATTAAGTCATTTTTCAATCTCATTATTCTTTATTTTGGTCAATTACTGAGAATGACATCAAAATTGGATTATTACACCAGAATTTTTTCTAAACTTATTTGAAGCAATAAAATAGTCATATGAAGCTTAGGAAGTGATAAAGGTCATTATTTTGGATTGTTTGAGCCTTTGAAGCCTACCTATGATGTCATATTATCCTGTTAGTTCCCAAATTTGAAATTTTTAAATTTATCCTGATTTTTTTTTGTTAACCATGTTTTCCATACCCAACTCCAGTTGTAGAGTTTGAGCCTTCATTGAAATATATGTGACCTATTCTAAGGATCTAGAAAAGGTTAGAGATGATTTATTGGTATGGTATTCTGAAAAATTTGGTGAAATAAAAAATATACGAAATATGAAAAAAAAAAAGTGAAAAAAAAAGGAAAAAAAAAAGAAAAGAGAAGGAACATCCATACATTAGAAAAGAGGGATGTGAAAAGAAATGGAAAAAAAAAGAGATAAAGTGCTGAAAAGAAAATAGAGGAAGCAATATCCCATTTTTAATTTTAAGACCTCTAATTTTTTTTTCTGATAAAAGTATAATTTTAGAATCTTTTACTCTTCTCGGTCCTAAGCCACGTTTCGTCCTATTAAGAAGTTCTCATTGATCCTAAGTCTAAATTTGGTGTTTTATGTAGAGAATAGATGAGGAAAAATAATGGTGTTTGAATCAACGTTCTTAGGAAAATGACATCCATTCATGAGATCTGTGTTTTCTTTGTTATAATCCGTCTTTTCTTGATAAATATGTGAGATATTTGCATCTGAGAAATTATTCCGCTCATATATATTTTTGTGAGAAAATAACCCAATCTCTGATCGAAAATCTTTCTGGCAGACATATCTAGTGAGATTTGGATTCAAAACGCGTTTGATGGTTAAGTTAATATTTACCTATCAAACACTACACTCTAGGTATAAGTTTTGTAAAATAAATTTTGGAATTGTATGATATTTAAATTTTGTTTAGATATTTTTGTTAAAATTTGATGTTTGTGGATATCATCTTTCGAAGCCCTCACGAGACTATAACTCGTCCACTAATGGTGAGCTACGGTTTAAATGCAATCGAGAGTACCAGCGAAAGTGGTGTAGATTAGGATTAGTTTAGGATTTTATTTTTCAGTTTTTAGTTTTAGTTTTTGCTTGACTAACAAAATATAAGTTTGGGGGTATTTGATGAACATTGGAAATTGACTATTTTATCCCTGATATTTAGATTAGTTAGTTTTTGAATTTTGTTTAAATGATTTTATTAATGGGATTTTCAAGTTCTGCAGGTAAAATTGGAGATGACCCTGAAGTAGAGATAAAGTAGAAAAATAAGTTGTCTTGATTTTTCACTGGTGGCTGGTGGTGATCAAGGGAGAGAAATATCTAAACTTTATCAGGTGGTCAAAGAACATGTATTACACTAGCATGGGCAAATTCAAAAGATTGACAGATTCTCTGTTTCTGTAAATAAAGTTTTGTGCTGGAAGATGAGTCTGACTGATTTTGTTTTTGGCTGTTCTTGTCTTTTGGTTGATGTTATTGGACCAAGCTTGGGCATGCAGAGTGAAAAAAGAACAACACCAAACAGCAAGACCAAAAAGCGCTGGTTTGGTTTTGAAAAGCCAGATGTTTAATTGCTAAATCCCAATTGTTGCTTCAAACTGATGAGTTGCTGTCCAACCATATACAGCAAATACAGAGCAGGTATTTTCATTTTCAAACAAGAAATCACGCAGATTGAAGCCTTTGAAGAAATAAAAAACAGTCAGCTACAAAAACCAAACACAAGTTGTAACGCCCCGACCCGATGGTGGGTCCGGAACACTACTATCTTTTTTCTCCAATCACCTAATATTATAACTGGGTTGGATCTTCAAGTTCACCAAAAGCCCATCATAGAAAATGTCACACGTACTCTTCACACTTAGACTCAAACATGTATCATATGTTTCTCATATACAAACACATATCATACAAACAAATATTTCCATTTACCTCATAGAGTTATGAACGAAAACATGATAGTTTAATGCCTGCTTAAATTAAAGTATCACAGACGATACTAAAATCAACAAAACATCATCATCTAAAAAAAATATATAATAAACGTATTTTCCATCATCGGGGAATACGGTCATCTGCAAAAGCTCTCTCATCCTAAGGCAACAGTGGAGCTTTCTCCTCCTCAGGTGCTAAACCTGAAATGTAAAGGATATGAGCTCCAAACCCAGTGAAGAGATCTTAAAATAACAGATTCATCAACATGTACATGTTAAACAATGCAATCTAATCATAATAACAATAATGGTCTACTCTTACCATTTAAAATCACAGTTATCTTACTCATGAATGGTCTACTTTACCATACTTACCAACTTACCACAAATGGTCTCACATACCATTTTACCAACTTACCACAAATGGTCTCATATACCATTTTACCATACTTGAAATCATAATTGGTCTACTACACCAATTTATCAAGTCACCATCACTGTCATACTACACAAATGGTCTCATATACCATTTATCATACTTGAAATCATAATTGGTCTACTATACCAATTTATCAAGTCACCAACACCACTACCATACCACCGTAACACCAAAGCACTACATTGATTATAAATGCATTAAGTCCCGACCTGATCAATATACAACATCTTGCAAAGCATGAATAACCCCAATGGTCCGGCCAATTGCCAATAATATGACCTTTATGGTCCGGCTTACTTCCAATATATGACTTATATGGTCCGGCCTATTGCCAATAATATATGACATTCAGTGGTCTACCATAGCCTAGCAGCTAAGTGTACGTGGAGGAAGTATCAACATCATAGTTTCATTTCTCATCATAACATGATACTCAAGTTCTCACATCGGAGCATTTCATCATCAATATCACAATACTATGCATGATAACACCATTAATATCAATATGAACATCTCACATTAATATATCAAGTCTAGGCATATAAGTAGGTTCATTCTTCGTTTATAGATTACTAGACCTCGACTCCCTGACACCGTGTTATGCTTCCATTCTAATAGTTAGAACAAATTTTCATCCCTCACATGGAAGCAATGTCAAGTTTCATATTCTGGCCTATTCGGTCTTTTCCATAACATATAATATCCTTGAAACCAGTCATTGCACTATATCTACATAACCTGATTTACCCATGCTGTATTTCTAAGTCTCCTCACCGAATAACGTGATCTGTTACACACAAATAGAAATACAATGAATACACATTCATAATCAGACATTATTCACATTCATATATAATACAGAATACATTCATAGTTTTTCAGATCTTTCTATCTTATTTTCCTAAAAATTCCAAGGGAAATAGATGTGAGTTCTCATAATAGGTTACTACTCCTTTTTAATTATAATAATCAATCAATCAATAAAATACTCAGTGTCCAATCTCATATTTCTTTCTTGCCAGGGTAGAGTACTGAGATTTTGCCCAGAGGGTACAGATAAAGTGCTCAGACCACTACACATATTGTCTTCTGGATTTGACAATGGAGACTTATTAAGTTAGGCCTAAAGATTTAAGGTGTTCAGGCCACTACTTGTATTATCTTCTGGATTGAACCATGGAGATATATTGATTTAGGCCTAAAGAACACTAAAATCACTCAGTGCTCGATCCTTTCTTTTCTATTGGGCGTCTTTTCTGCTGCGCCACATATAGAGGATTTCGGCCTAGAAGTGAACACACAAGGCAATAAGACATACAGGGGTTAATATCACTTTTAACTTAGAATTTTAGGCATTTTTCATATTATCATCAAAGATTAAGATAATATCCTACACAAATCTAACTTAAACAGTTTAAACAAAACTTTTAAAAACCAGTTATGGGTTCCTTAGAACCAAGTATTGTGGCTTCAGAACTTCAAAGCCACTGTCTTAATACTGTGTTTTATCAGATCCTTCAGATCATGGGTTCACCTTTCGAAACTTCTGAAGTTCAGGTCTTCCGAGCATGTTCCTGAAAGAAAACACTAAAAACAGGAAAACATTGGTCTCGGTCTGCCTCGGAACTTGTCGAGGTCTGCTCGGATCTTCTGAGCAGTTTGGAATGCCCGAAGATGTTCTCAGAACATCTGGGACTGTCTAATAGAGGTGGAGAAAACAATTGGCCTCTGTATTCTTCGAAACCCCAAACATGAGTTCGGAACTTCCGTAGGTGAGCCTTCAGAACTTCTGAGAGTCGTCTTCTTCAGCCAGTTAGTTGCGGACTGCTGTAATGGGACAATCCACTGGAAATACGAATTCAAAAACATTGGATTTCCTGAATTTGTTTTTCACAACTATCAAGTCAAATATGTTCTACAATCAGTCTAGTATAATTTTGAAATAAATTAGACAATCAACAAATAAGAAAAACATATGATTTTAATAATAAAACCAGTAAAACACATGAAAAATCAAAGTTTCCACTAACTTTTAAAATTGATTTTGAAACTCAAATCTAAACCAAATTTAGCTCTGTTTAATCCTAAACATGTTAAAATTTAAAAACTAATCTAATGGTTACCTTCGCTTTGCAGAACGAGTTGAGTTTCAGCAATTTGAAAAAAAGCTTCCACTTAAGCTAAAGTTTGCGGAACGTTAGAAGAAGAAGTAACTTAGAGGAAGAAGAAAGAGATGGAGCAGCAAGATGAACTGAAATTATGAAGATTTCCTTGGCTAAAATCTGTTTGAATAGAGAATGAGCCTATCCTTTTTCTATAATGGAAGGGTTGAATTGATAAGCATTATCCAAAGTTTTGGATAAGCATTATCTAATATTTTAGATGATGTTTATTCAAAACATTATCCTTAATGTTTATCTAAAACATCATCCTTGATGTTTTTCCAAAACATTATCCTTGATATATATCCAAAATATTATCTTTGATGTTTATCCAAAATTTTATCCTTTTATTTTTCTAATTAAATAACTAAAGTTCAGGTATTTATAATTTTACCCTTCCAACTTCAACGAGTCAGATCAGTGAGCTCTCGATCTCAGATTGAGTCAAACTTGGACTTTTCGCAAGGCCCACTACGTAATCTTCATGATTAACGGGTCAAAAACACAATTAATTAACGCAAATCACATACTTAACTCTAATTTTGGATCAGGGTATCACACAAGCAGCAATTTAAATTAGCGTTTCAAGCAAACTGGATAGCAACACCTTCTCAGTCCATTCGATCCTCATGTGTTGACCCATAAGAACTGTATTTTTATCTGTAAAGAGAAGAAATAAAAGAAAGAGAACCAGCGATTTAGCCAACTAAAAAACATAGAAAAAGAAGGTATTGGTTGATTCGGTGGCTACAATTGAGAAAAGAAATGAGAAGGTGGACTTGAATAACGCTGCCAATGAATGAAGACAAAGAAAGAATGAAGGAGAATAGAAAAGACGATGACTGTTGTAATCGAATGCATTTAATGAGGATAAAGGGAAATTAAGCAAATTAGTCAATCCTGACGAAGCTTCGGGCCAAAAGTTAAGCACTGGTCACGAATATAGAATGATTAATAATATGGAATGGTTAACAGTGTAACACCCAGGATTTTTCAATTCATTAATATATTATAACACCCAGGATTTTTCAATGCATTAATATATTGGATTTTGTCTATTTAAATTATTAAATTCGTTGAATTTAAGATTTATGGATGGAATGGATTTTAGATGGGTAAGAATTGGGTCAATGGCCCAATTATGATCCAATGGGTCATGGATAGAGTTTGATTACAAGTAATTGGGTAAATATAATTAATTGGGTCAATTATCCAATTGGGACCCAATGGGTCAAAGTGAATGGATTTTGGAAAGAAAATGGGTAAAGGATTAATTTAATTGGGTCATGTACCCAATTAAGACCCAAGGCATGGGATCCACCTCATCAAGTGAGGTGGCGAGTGGTTTAATGTAATATGCATGGTCGGCTAACCATGGTTGACTTGGTCAACCATGGGTGAGCTCAAAGTTTGAGTTGAATTAGTGAGTTGGGAAATGAGTCCAAATGGGTGAGTTTCGAAGGAATAAGTTAAAGTGAGTTGAGTTGAGTTGATTGGGATGTGAGGAGACTTTCAAGTGAATCAAAGGGAGATAGAGGGTTCCATCTCAAAGGATGGAACCCAAGGCACAACGTTGGGAACAGGTGCCTTGGTTATGCCAAGGGACTCCTTGGTTAGACCAACATTAATGGGGGATTGGGGGGAGTTGTGGGCTGATTTAAAAAAAAGAAAACTCCACCCCTTTGGCCGATTGGATCTCTTTGGCAAAGATAGAGAATTGCATCTCTCTCCCTCTCTCAACACCCGTAGCTGATTTCATCCTTAGGCAACATAGTGATTTCCTCTTCCAATCTCTCTCCCTCTCTCAACATCCTTGGCCGATTGCATCCCTAAGAAACATAAAGTTTTCCTCTCTTCCAATCTCTCTCTCTCCACCTCTACATGGTTATACTTGGAGAAACTGAAAGAACAAGGACTAAGGAAGGAGAAGGACTAAGGAGCAAAGACACAATAAAAGAAAGGAGGAGACGCGGGTAAAGGTATGTTCTATGGTTATTTTAGATGGGGATGTGATTAAGGAATTCATAGACTTGGTCATGGGTGGCCGAATCCATGGATTCTAAGAATGGTTGGAATAAATGGTCAAAATCATTGAATGATCATAGAGTCGATATCCATTCAAGGTATAGATGTATGTTGGAAACAAACAACCAAAGGGTTGAATGCAAAATCATGTTAAAAGGATAGAAGATGAATGAATCTTAACCTTGGTGAATGAGTAAAGTAAATCCATTTATGAATTATATGGATGATGTTAAAAGTGTTTTAAAAGAATAAGGAAATAAATTCCAAGAGGAAGGGTCAAGCCAAACATCAAACAAAAGAGGACTGTCCACGGGTGTGCACTATCTGCTAGACGGTTGTATACCGTCCAGGGGACGGGTAACACATAAGGGATTGTATGTTGTTTGCGGACGGATTTCACTGTCTGCGAACGAAGTTCTATCGTCCGCGGGACGGGTTTCTATCGTCCGTGGGACGGGTAATGGACTGGACATGGTGTAGTCTGCGGACGGGTTGCACTGTTTGTGGGACAGGTTTTTATCGTCTGCGGATGGGTGTGGACCGTCTGCAAGACGGGTAACAGACAGGGTTAGGATGTGGTCTGCAGACAGATTGCACTGTCTGTGGGACGGGTCACGGGTAGCGGGTAGTGGGTAACAGGTACCAGGTACATGGTAGCAGGTCACGGGTACCGGGTAGCTGGTGGTGGGTACCGGGTCACGGTAAGAGATGTGAACCAAGTGTTGTCTGCAAACGGGTTCCATGTCTGCGGACGGGTAACAGACTGAACAAAGTGTTGTCTGCGGACGGGTTGCACTGTCTGTAGGACGGGTTTCTGCTGTCCGCTGGACGGGTTTCTACCGTCCGCGGACGGGTTTCTATCATCCGCAGGATGGACAGCGGACGGGTAATCGACTGAATTTTAAAGTGGATTTTTTTAATATAATTTTCCAGATTGTTTAAGTTTAACTGGAAGTAGGTAAGGAATGATTTAAATCAATTGGATAATTAATTTGATTATTGTGTATGATGGAATTCATCTAAGGTAAAGAGATTTCGCGGACTGGGGTGTGATTAATTTTGACGAAATCGTTGTGCGTCACATCACAAAACAGCAATGATACAATACTTGAATGTGGGTACGATTCCTACCTTGTTGACATACTGTGGATTATATACATGCACTGTTTTATTTTCATATATGATGATTTATTTTGGTATCAAATGATTATGTTTTAAGACTTGAATTTCAATGCTATCATGTACTTTGATATGAAGTGGCATCATTGCACTCATTTCCTCATGCATGGCATGGGAGGGAACATAAGGGAGGAGTCCACGCTCCATTCGGGGTTTCCGATAAACAAACGTAGGAAGTAATCCACACTTATTCTGATTGACATATGGGAAGAGCGATATGATGTTTGAAATGTAAGAGGAGTCCACACTCCATTCGGTGGGACCAATAAGGCATACGTGGGGAAGCATAATAGTGAATACTTTGATATGGTTGTTGGTTGGGAAATCATTGGCATATGACACTCATGGCATGGCATTAAAACAACATGATTAAGATATCTATTATCATGCACGGTTTTTGGGTATTATGTTTTACAAGTACGGTATGATGTTTTTATATCTTAATTTTTATACTAATCCTATGTGTATGACTCTACTTGGAATTCATACTGGACGCGTTGACTAACGCCCTACTTCTACCTTTAGATGATGGTACATAGAACAGAATAGGCGATGGACGTGAAAGAAGCCAAGTTTAGGAGCTTGTATAGTTTATGCTCACTTCATTTAAGTTTTATTTTGGACAATGTATTTTGAGATAATCGCATTTTGGGACTGTAATAACTTAGTTATATTTTACTATGGTTTGGTTACATTTGGACCTTTGAACTTCAATTAAATTATGTGATTGACTTCCTTGCTTAGAAATGATGTTATGTTTATGAATGAAATCTTAATCCATATGTATATTCTGCAATTGTTGTAGCGTGTGAATTGTTTAGTGGACTTGGTTTACGCACACGTATCATTGGCCCGTTAAGGGTCGGGATTGGAAACCCAGACTTAGTTCGCGTCGTGGCGTCCTGCCCTCTCTCACTCTTTATTTTAAAAAAAAAAAATAGATTCTGATTTTCGGCGAGTGAAAAAGGGTGAGGCTTTACAAACAGGATAAATATTTAGGCACATGGGGTTAAATGGGAAAGTTGGAGGTTAAGATCGCAGTAGATAAGGACATAAGAGGCGAAAGAAAGAGGTCACGGAACAGGGTATGGTGGGAAATGATTTATCTAAGAGTGAAACCCATACACGGCAGTACACTAAAATAGAAAGAGGTGCTGGCCGAATGAATTGAGAATAGAAAAGAAACAAAAATAAAGAAGTTGCCGTGAAGAGATAGAGTTGGCCAACACATCGGCTGAATTGAGGTGGGCCCATGTATTGCTCAAATTAACTCCCCTTAACCTCTATAAATTAAGAGTCTCTCCGCATAGACAATTCGAACTGGACAGAGGCGTGGAGATTGAGTGAAGAGAGACCGTGGATGTTGTGCTCGAGAGCTCCGACGACCTATCAGTTTCTATTTTCCATGTCTTTTTGTTTTAATTCTTTCATAATGTCGTTCTAATTTTTGTACTGAGGTTGATGATGAAATCCCATTAATGAAATAATTTTCTTTTATTTATTTATTTGATTCCAAATTATGTGTGATTGCTTATTTATGATTTTGCCTTCATCAAATTAATAGATGTTAATTATTTTCACCATCAATGCCACGTATTTTTTGTTGTTAATATTAATATCTAATTAATTAATGTTTGCTTTTTAATTGAATAAAAGTAAAATCCTTTGATACATTGTTTTCTTTTATTTTAATTTAAATACATTGGATGCTTAGATTGATGATCCCTTTGATCCATTGTCTTTTGAATTAATATAGGATACATTGAATGCCTAGAATTTACACTTTTAAGCAAAGGAAACTCAATTTTTGAACACCATATTAATGAACTTAAATGTTTAAATCTTTAAAAATTGAAAAGTAATAAATAAATAATTAGAATATTATGGATTTAATAGTGGTAGAATCTGATACCTTAGTAATTTATCTTACTTGATTTAATCTCTATTTTTAGTTGTTTTAATTAATTTTTGCAAGTTGTATTCAATCATCCTCTATAAAAAGTGTCAACTAGATTAAGGTTAAATTGTTTGGCTTTTTAGTTTGTTTTCCCGTTCATTCTAAAATCAAATTCTTTTGGATTCGATCTCGCACTTGTATATCTTTATACTCTAATTTGATTCGTACCTTACGAGTATAAATTTAAAACACAATAAATTTTCACTGAGGAATTCCAAACCAAGGCAATTAGAGTAGCATATTGATGATCGTACTTGTGCTTATACATGTGGTCAGATCCAGAAATGGTCCTCCAATTTTACCAGTGAGATGCTGGAGAGGAAAACACCCTCCTAATTGTGGAGATTGCTAAATGAAATTTTCAAGTAGACTTCAAATGTTAGGATAAGATGTGAAAAATTGAGATAAAAAAGGTCAAGTAAAACATACTCTTAATGATTTAAAACCTTAAAATTTTTATTGGGTTAAAGAATTGATTTCTGTAAAGTTATCACCTGGACACTGTTGTAAACTTTATTACTCTACAAACCTAACCATAGAGCCTACCCAATAGAGTGATGATGGTCTCCTAAAACGATCTTTGAATATACGATCTATCAAAACTTATTTTTAGTATATTTTACTCAAGTAATTTTTTTCAAACTTTCCAATTTTGACTTAGTTTAAATTATTTTTTAATCTAAAAACTTTACTACATTTAAAGACATGATAAGATTGATACAATAAAGTGACATTTGATAGACCTTATGCTCTAATAGACCCATCAACCCTATAAACCACTCGTACACCGAAGTGTGCGAGGTGATACTCTTTTCTTTTTTTAACATTTTGTGGTTCATTTCGTAAAATTATAATAAATGGATGATAGACCGCAAAAGTAATTGCTCAATTACCTGGCTATTTTTGTCCCAAAACCAATCCAAACGACTAAACCCAATTTCTAAATAAATTTTTTTTAATCGAATACATTCCATGTAATAACTAGATTGATTTGACTGAAACTCATTCGTTGAATTAGTGGGTCTGAGGATTTAAATAAATGGGTTAGTCAACGTCCCAAACCCAACGTGACCCAATAAGTTGTGATGAAGCCTGTCAACCTGACTTAAACCCAACTTGCAAAACAGGATTCCAAGCTGAACCCTCCAATAAATGGGCAAATTTGTATTTAAAGGATAATGATATACAAACCCCTTTTGAAATTTATTCCAATTTTACACCTCATTTCCTCCCTACGGTTGCTTGCCTCATCTTCCTAATTTTACTCCAGCCCAATGTTTTAAAAATCGATACGTGGAGCGAGCCATCTTAGAGAAATGGTGGATTAAATAAGGTTCAACCGGATTGACCCGTAGTCAAACTCGTGCCATTAATATAATATTATAAATAATATTAAATTATTAACTAAAGTTATATTTCATAAAAATATATTTTTGCTCTTACAAACACAATTGTAAAAGCTTTAATCAAATCAAATACACCATTTTTTAAACTTTCATATTTTAGTCTCTTTAAATAGTTTTAATCTTTAAATTTTTGTAATATTTAAAGTTATATAAATTTTAATTAAAAATATCTAATTATCTATACTTAATTTTTTGACCAACTTAAAACTCTATATTTATATAAGTAGCCACATATCAATATTTAAAAAAAAAATAGTATAAAAGCAATTAATAAAATCAATAGCTTTGAGAGTTTGTCATTTCACCACTCTAGTCACACGTGGCCTCAACCACAGATCCACTATTGCTGTACTGCATGCTCTCATTTTGTCCCACATCAAAAAGTCCAAAAAGAGGGACAACAGTAAGGCTTATAAGAAGGTGAAAAACAGTACAAACCATTTCAGTGCTTGAATGGTTTATAAACTAAAGTTCAATCCTGCTCGGTCCTTCAAGGTTGGGTTTATGGGCCAACCCTTAAGGGCTGCCAAGATATAAAATTACAAAAAATTTATTGATAATTTTTTTTTAAAATTTTTCTAAGGGTCACGGGTTGAGGGTTTTTATGGTTATGCGGATTTTATCTAAATTCAGCCCGTGATTTAGACGGTTATGGTTAAATCGGCGGTTCAAGCATGGGCCAGGCTGGGTTTAAAAACACTGCTCCAGCCACATCTCCACTTTCCCATTCGCCTAATTTTCCTTCTTCCCTTCTTTCTAGGATCCACATCTCTCCCTCATTTCTTTAATCTCAGGTCTCTCCCTGTACCGGGCCGACTGTCTCTAGCTCTCTCTCCACTCTTGAATCGCGGCAACATACTCTCTTCACTTTTGAAACTCAGTCGCTCTCCACCTCGCTCTACTCTCGATTCTTAGCTGACGCTCAAGCTCTTCACTCTCTCTCGGTAGCCATTGCCAGATTTTCAAACCCGTGGTTGATGCTAGTGCCCTTCAAGTTTTCATGACAGAACGGATTACTTATAAGGACATTTTTGGGCTGCTGTGAGAACATTCCCTGCCTTGGGTCTAGTGTTAGAAAAGAAAAAACATTCGATTACAATTAGACAAATCTTTGATTTCAGGCGTCCAAATGGTGCCCATGCCCTCCATTGCCATTGCCAACATAACATATTAATATATTTAAAAATAAATTGATAAAAAATATAAAAATTTGAAAAATATATTGCAACGATGATACTTGAGAAAGTCTAAGATAAATATTAGTCATAATTTTTGAAAAATACTAAAGCATCATGAAAATGGACCATTTATCTCTTGTTCACAAACCTGAAAATCCCTCAAGAGTCTTTGTAGAGTCGAATATTGTTCTTCCTCCAAACCCCTAAACCCCCTCCTGAAGCTCACCTCCCATTGTCTCACAGATTGTTTTCATTTTGGCTTGGAGTTTCACTAGATCAAGGGGAAGGGGAAGGGGAAGAAAAGTGGTAATCTGTATATTGCAGTAGCCCTGAATTGTTGATTGTTTTAAAGACCCTTGTATTATGGGGGAAGAGCATGAACTTCCTTTTAACTAGAAATGAGAAATTTCAGTTTGTTCTACATTTTAAGAGTGTTCAATCATCAAGCCTACTTCTATATATTGTAAGTGTTAGATCATAGCCATCCACAATTTTAGTATTACCAAGTTACTAATGTTCAATTTTTACTGATATAATCAGAGCAGTCAAATCCACTCAGGCAGGTCATGTTAGAATCACCAAATATGAATTCCAACTCCATTAAAAAGAAAAAAGACCAAGACAGAAAAGAAGAGAGCACATAGATCTGATTTATACCCTAGTAAGTCTAGATTCATCCTCTCTCAAACCTGGAACTTTTTGATGTTTGATAATGGACACCAAAAAATTTAAGACTTCTGATACCACGTGACCAATTTCGTTCTCGAGTAATATCAAAATATTGTCATTTTACATGGATGTTGACACCCCCACCAATAGGCTGGTAGTGATCATCACAGATCTCTACCCATCTATCCAACAAGGGTTAACAGGTTCATTTTTAATGATGGGAGTCCGGCCAACTCTAGTCTTCTCTAGATCAACAGTGTGCATAAACTTTTGCAGATCCTTTCACAAGCTGTAAAGAGGATAGACTCTCTTCTTCTTCTTCTTCACTAAAAGAGTTATTTCCCCATTGTTTCTATAGTATCGTTGCAATATAATTTCCAATCTTTTATATTTTTATCAATTTATTTTTAAATATATTAATATGTTATGTTGGCAATGGCAATGGAGGGCATGGGCACCGTTTGGACGCCTGAAATCAAACATTTGTCTAATTCTAGTTGAAGGTTTTTTCTTTTCTAACACCAGTGAATTGATTTTCATTTCAACGTCAATATTTTCAAGCTGGCCCAAGGCAGGGAATATTCTCACATCAGCCCAAAAATGTCCTCATAAGTAATCAGTTCTGTCATGAAAATTTGAAAACCACCATCATCAGCCATGGGTTTGAAAATCCAGCGATGGCTACCGAGAGAAAGAGTGAAAAGCTTGAGCGTCAGCCAAGAATCGAGAGTAGAGAGAATGAGGGCCAAGATTTGAAAGTGAAGAGTATGCTGCCGCCAGAGAGAGCTAGAGAGAGTCGACCCGGTGCAGGGAGAGGCCTGAGATGAAAGAAATGAGGGAGAGATGCAGGATGCTAGAGAGAAGGGAAAGAGGATAATTAGGTGCGTGAGAAAGTGGAGTTGCGATTCAATGGGCTGGAGGAAAATTAGGAAAACGAGGCAAGCAACCGTAGAGAGGAAAGCAAGGCAAGAAGGGTAAAAATGGAATAAACTTCAAAGGGGTGTATAATGAAAAAAAAGGAGTGCGTATATCATTACCCGTATTTGAAGGCTCAAAATATATATGAGATCACTGAGAACTGGTGCTCAAGTTACTAGTTAATCACTACTGCATTGTGAGGCTCATAGTTAACTCAATCAACTACATCCCCACACAATAAACTAAATAAATAAAAAGAAGAAAAAAGTAACATTAATCATCTTGATCAGTTTTCAGGCGGCTAGTTATGGTTGAAACGGCCGGCTAATTTATTGAAAAAAATGGTTTCGACCCAAACATGAGGTTGGCCACAAGTTGGTGGTCGTGTTCACTGGAATGGCTCAAACCAGTCGACGAACTAGAATTTGAAAGGTTTCGGATCCTTTGGTTTTTTTTATAGCCAACCGGTAATGGATCTTGGCAACTCACAACTCTTATTCTTCATGACATAAGGAAAAGCAAATTTCTGGTGTTATAAACCGTGAACTTCTTGGTCTCTAAGATAAAGGGATGATAGAAGTAAGAAGATGCTTGTAAATACCCAATGAGTGTAGTTTAACTGGTTGTCTCTTGCCTAAGGAAGCCAGAAGTTGCGGGTTCGAGACCCCATGGCCTAACCTTGGTGTGCCCTAGGGGTACTGGGCTCACTTGTGAGAGTTTTACGCTGAGTATCCCACGGTTTCCCACGTAAATTCAAAATATAGAAAGATGCCTGTAAATAAATATATAAAAAAAAAACCTTATGTAGAATGAGTAAAAGGTTTGGATGCAAATTATAAATATGTTTCTGTATTGAAAATCTGCATCCACATTCAATATTTAATTGGTATTCAAATGCAAATTCAGATGATATAATTCCATAGATGCAAATAATATAAATAAGATATAAATGCAGATGTAAAGGACGAAAAACCATAGCCTCAATCTGGATTCTAATTCGAAACCAGATCATGAGTTGGTTGTCGACCCAGATGTGGGTGCAGATGCGGATCGCCCATCCAATATTACAACATCCAAATAGGATCGATGTAGATTCACACTCTACGCTTAGGGGGAATATTAAGTCTAGACTTATTCAGATGTAATCCAAAATCCAGCCTGCTTGCATACGTTGAGGGGATGATGAAGCTACAATGGCCGAAAAATGATTAGCAGTTCATTAAGACCTTGTCCAAAGGGCATGAACTACCATCTGCATAAATCTGAAAAGTGGAAAAATGGTCATAGAGATCATACCATAGAACTCAGAAGCACTACCACATAAAGAAAAAGTCCGAGTCCGAATAAATAAGAAGACAATACAGTGCTTCATTATTCACCAACTAGAAGGGAAAGACACCCTCAATTTCATTTGAAGGATCAGGGTGGGAGAAAAGAAATTTACAAGCCAAAGAAGATGAATGAATAGAACGGCAGCTGAAAGAAATTTTCTAGTGTGCACTTTGGAGGGCTTCATTACGTGTGTTAGTTTTGGAGATCAGATGAAGACTTTATCCTTTGCCACTTCCATGCAACCTGCCATCTATTGAAAACAAAAATTCTTAATACATCCTTTAAAACAATCTCATAAGCAAAAGATTGGAAGGAATAAGTTAGACAATCTCTTGTTAATTAAAACGATCCTCGAGACCAAAGGATGCCCAATGGTTCTCCCACAAAGTTGGACTGATAAGGTCATGGTCAGTAGATAATATTGCAGTTCATTGGGGTTTGTTTTTTCCATCCACGATTCAACAAGTTTGTAACCATTTGTTTCGAGGTCCTTGACTCTAGCACCTATCCACCACCCCATTCATCTGTGTGTGCAGCTACTAGGGCTAAGTTTGGATGGGGGTAAGAGGGGGTAACCTCCCGTTACCCCTTATTACCCTCATTTGGTAACAAGGGAGTGAGGAAATTTTTACCCCTCTCATCACCATTTTGAATACCCACATGGGGCTTAGGGTATTCACTCTTAAATACCCCTCCTTACCCCCATTTTAGGCTGCGTTTGGATGGGGGGTAAGAGGGGGTAACCCCCCATTACCCCTTGTTACCCTCGTTTGGTAACAAGGGGGTAAGGGTAAAAATTTGAGTTTTTACGCTTCTGGTCACCATTTTGAATACCCCCATGGGGCTTGGGGTATTCATTCTTGAATACCCCTCCTTACTCTCCCTTTTGCTCTTTTATGAGTTTTTTTTTTTTTTACATTTTATTTATTTATTTATTTTGGTGAGTACTTGGCTTTTATTTTTTTTAAAAGCACTCCATTATTTTCATTTGATAAATTTCATATCACTAAACAACAAATTATATTTTTTTATGAAGAGATATGTAGAATTTTTTTATTCATTTATTGAAATTTAAAATAATAATAGTGGTTTTTTATTTGTTTTTATTTTTTAAGGAAACCTTTCCCCTATTAAACCCGTGTCTTCCTCTATTTTTCAATTATATATTATATAATTGAAAATTAATAGATTTCAAATAATTAGCAATTTATTTTTTATATTATATAGATTGTCAACATGATGTATTTGGATGAGGAGTAATTTTTTATAGGGGTTACCCCAGGTTACCCTTGAGTAGGGATAACCTGACATATTAACAATTTTAGAATAACTAATGATTTTATTTAATCCATATAATATAAAAATAAAAATAAAATTTTCTGAAACGTATTTGTCAAAATGTTCTATTTTTAAGGGGTGATTCTGTCGAAATTTCGATAGGGTCTCAAAACTCTGAAAAAGTTTGAGGTTCATGATAATCTCTTTCAGGGTAATTAACAATTTATTCTGTTAGAAGATTATTTTAAAAATGTGTCAACATTTTCAACGTGATGCATTTGGGTGAGGGGTAAATTTTTACAGAGGTTACCCTTAAGTAGAGTTAACTGTAAGTAGGGGTAAACTGACATATTAACAATTTTATGAGAATTAATAATTTTATTAAATCTATATAATATAAAAATAAAAATAAAATTTTCTGAAACATATTTGTCAAAATATTCTATTTTTAAGGGGTGATTCTGTCGAAATTTTGATAAAATCTCGAATCTTCGAAAGAGTTTGAGGTTCATAGTAATCTCTTTCAGGGTAACTAACAATTTATTCTATTAAAAGTTTATTTTAAAAATGTGTTAACATTTTCAACATGATGCATTTTAATGAGGGGTAAATTTTTACAAGAGTTACCCGGGATTACCCTTAAATAGGGGTAACTGTAAGTAGGGGTAACCTGACTTATTAACAATTTTATGAGAATTAATATTTTTTATTAAATCTATATAATATAGAAAATAAAAATAAAATTTTATTAAACATATTTGTCAAAATGTCCAATTTTTAAGGAGTTCAGCCCGTGACAATTTTTAATATTAATTTTATATTTGTTGTGATTTATTAAACTATTATAATAGTTTATTATATTATATATTTCATGTCACCAATAAATAAATTATATTTTTTTATGAAGAGATAGGGCTGCAACTCGGGTCGGGTTACAATGGTCGGGCTATAGGGTCGGGTCGGGTTGAGAAAAGAAAAACCCGACCGAAATTCAGGTCGGGTTGGGCTGAGGCCTTTAAATTTCAACTGGACCCGACCCGACCCGAGAAGACCCGACCTGACCCGACCCGACCCTATTTTCATAAGTTAATATAAAAGGCTGCCTTACCCAGTTACCTTCAAATCTCAAACAGTCAAACCCTAGCAGACCTCTTTGTTTTCCATTGTTCCAGCCGGCAGCGTTTTTCCCCCTTCCCTCGTCGCCTCCTCTTCGAGTCGTTGTCGTTTTTCCTCTTCTTCACCGACATCTCTTCCCGGCCGGACCTTGGTAAGTCTCTCTCTAACTGATATACATAGATATGTTTTATATGTGATTCAAATCAGAGCTCTAAAGCCGTTCCATGATTTTTAAATGCTTTCAAGCCCTTATGAAATCAACAGGTTAGGTCACATTCTATTATCAGACATTCCTCTCGAAATGATAATTTTGTGAATCACCTTCTACTGCAGTAAATTATGAATTTGAAAACTCATTAACCTTTTTCCTTAAGGCATCAGTCTCTATATCATTCGAATCCCTTATCCCCACTGGACTGGAAAAAAAAAAAAGCCATTTTTGTCACCACTGTCATTATCAAGAACTCACAAATTCCAAATGGATGTATATTATATAAATAAAATAAAATAAATAAACTTTCCAGGAATGAGGTAGTGGGCTGTGTTGCGCACTCAAAGGCTAACAGACTTAATTTTTAAACACACTACTTACTAGTAACAGGACATATGAGGCAATCTCGGGTCGGGTTAAGGGTCGGGTCGGGTTGGGTTAAGGGTATTACAATCTCGGGTCGGGCTCACTATCTCGGGTTTTTTATTCGGGTCAGGTCGGGTCGGATTCAATATGGAGTGAGTCGGGTTAGGGTTGGGTTTATTAAAACCCGACCCGAGTTGCAGCCCTATGAAGAGATATGTTGATATTTTTTTATTCATTTATTGGGATTTAAAATAATAATATCTATTTTTTTCTTTATTTATTTTTTTACTGTTAGAATGCAAGTGTTCATTTTAAATTATAGTTATAAAAAAAAACTATAAAAATTAGATAATATTAGATTTACTTAATTAATATTATTTAATAATTATATTTTATAAAATTTCTCATAAAATTGTTAATATATTAGGTTACCCCTGCTAATAGGTACCAAACAAGATTTTTTACCCTTAGGGTAAGTTCTTACTTTACCACTGCAATTACCAAACAAAATAAGGGTGACCCCTACTCAGGGGTGACCCCTATAAAAATTACCCCCTATCCAAATGCAGCCTAGGTTTTTTCTTTTTAAAGGTAATAAATTTATTCAAAAGAGAAACAGATGATACACATAAATCAAAAGTACAATAGGCCCACAGAAGGCCACAACCCCCATAAAACTATACATGCTTGGTTACAATCTCAGAATTAGACATCACCCCCTGTCTAGCCAACTCACCCGCTAACGAATTAGCTACTCTAGGAACCCACAACACAGGAAGCCATTTAAGAGAATAGCATATCAAATCTTGTCCACTTTATCCAAAACTTTCAAGGACAGCTAACACCTGAAGCCCATCCCAAAATTACATTTGAATCACCTTCCAAGATGCCCCCATAAGCACCTAAATCCTCTATCATATCCCCTCTCGAAAGAGCATGCAACTCGGCATCAATAGCTGAACCAAAAGGGAGAGGCCCCAAAAAGGAGAGATACCTCGATGATCCCTTATCACTCCACCAAACAAAATCTTCCCACAATCCTGCACTCAACTTCCGCCAAAATTCGCCACCACTAAACTTAATTCCTCCTTATCAGCGTTGAGAAATAGAATAGTATCATCAACATACTGCAGATGTGTACCCTCCAATTGCAGATGTATAAAGTGCTTCACATGAAAACCATGAATCAAGAAGCCCCTAGCCACAATATCATGCAACATGAGATGAAGAGATTCTGCCACCATAACATAGAAATACTGGGAGAGCGGATCTCCTTGACGAATATCCCTCCCCATGTTAAAGAAGCCTTTTGGGCTTCCATTCACTAATTGACAGATGAGCCGAAGAAACACAAGCAAGAATCCATCTCCTCCACCTCCGAAACCCATTCTCTCCATGACAAAGTCAAGAAAAGACCAATCCACCCTGTCATAAGCTTTTTGAAAGTCCAATTTCCAAACAATACCAGGATCACCCGCTATGAATTTCGAGTGCATGCTTTCATTAGCCACCACCAGAGTCACTAATCTGTTTCCCTTCCATAATGGCACTTTGGTTGGCTGAAATAATCTTCGGGAGGACTCTTTTTAACTGATTAGCCAACACCTCAGCAAGAATTTTATAGGGACTCCCCAGAGACATATTGGATGGAAATCATTCAACTGCACCACACCATCTTTTTTTGGAAACATTGTAATGAAGGCTGCCCCCAAATCCTTGTAAATAATACCTCTATCAAAAAATTCATGAATGAGGTCAATAAGATCCCTTTTAATGAGAGCCCAAAATCTTTAAAAAAAAAAAGATTGGGAAATCATCCGGCCATGGAGCATGATCTTCCCCTAGACTTCACCTCTTCCTCACTAATTCTATCTTCCAAAGACATAACATGGTCTTCATCCAAAGATCAAAAATTAAGACAATGGAACCGACCTACACCCCCCTATATGGAATAAATACTCGTAAGGTACTCAACAATTTCCTCACAAATATCATTTCTATTTTCTATTGATCCCCCTCAATCTGTTGAATCTAAATGCAATTCTTTCTCCTTTTGGCACTGGCCATCTGATGGGAAATTTTGTATTTTTATCTCCTTCCCTAGCCATCTAATTCTCGATATTTGCCTCCATTTGATTTCCTCCAGAAGAACTTTCCTTTTAAATACCTCTGTAATTTCTGTTAGTGCCCCGGTTTGACCAAGTCACCTTATTGTCAATACATGACCAAGTTGAACCTTGCCTTGGAAGAATGAAGATGGTGAATCAAGACTGTTGAAGATGAGAAGCTCATCAAGGACATGACTCCATGTATTTTGGCAACCACACAGGTTAAGGTTGAACCCATCTCACCTAGGAATCCTTACCTAGCCATAGGAACCAAAAATGGAGAATGGATCAAGACTCATGAACACATTGAAAAACACGTGTTGTCCAAGTCGAGCCCCTCGACCCGAGTGTCGAGTGAAAATAATGTGAAAATGTGATGGCCTCAAGTTGAGGCCCTCAACAATGTTCGAGGCCCTCGAACTTGTTCTGAATTCTGTCGAGGCCCTTGACCTGAGTTTAACTTAGAAAATTCTGTAAAAATGCCCTACTCTCAGGTCGAGCCCCTCGCCAAGTTTCGAGCCCCTCGAAACTGGTCTGTGTAATGTCGAGGCCCTCGACCTTGTTATAATGGGAAACTAACTGTCAAATCTCTGTTGTCTCAGCAAGAGGCCCTCGAAGATGACCGTTGTCAAACTGTTATCATTGCATTTTTCAAACGGCCCAGTTGACTTGACGAATGTGACACCTTCGAGGCCCTCGAGGCACAGCTCCGAGGCCCTCGACAACTAGCCATTGGAACACCTTTTTCTCTATAAATACTTGCGTTTTTGAGCCAGAAAGACTCTAGAAATCCTAAGGCTATACCAGAGCTTCCCATACTCTCCCTATGCACTGAAACTCCATGAAAACGCTTAGCCCATTCCATCAATCCTTTGATAGAGAGAGAAACCTCTAGGATCCAAAGTAAAATCATATATCCTCGACATCTTCATTGCTTGTGGTTGCACATACACTAGTATATCTCAACAACTGAAGACCAAAGCAAGGAGATCTTGAAGAAACACATCTACATCAGCTGAGCTTCTACAAGCAAGTGTTTCTTAGTTTGTTTTTATTTAAACAAACATTATATGGTGGATTATTACCTTGTGTTTGAACCAACATAAAAAATAGATAATAAGGATTAGACCAGGGTGGTCAAACCTTTCAAAACTAGGATTGTAATGTTAGGGAGGGATTCCCTTACATAGTGATTTTGGGATAATCCAAGAGTGGGTGAGTCCAACATTGGATGTAGGTTTGTTGAAACCGAACCACTATATATACCTTGTTAATATGTGTTGATTGCCTTGATGGTGTGATTATTGTTATCTCTTGCATATTGTATTATCACACAGCACATGACACTTGATTAATTCCGCTGCACTTCAAATTGATTAAATCAGAATTTAAAAAAATGCTATAAAATTTGGAAAGGTCCTCTTCACTGAAACTCCATGAAAACACTTAGCCATTCAATCAATCCTTTGATAGAGATTGAGAGAGAGAAACCTCTAGGACCCAAAGTAAAATCATATATCCTCGACATGTCCATAGCTTGTGGTTGCACATACTGGTATATCTCAACAATTGAAGACCAAAGCAAGGAGATCTTGAAGAAACACATCTACATCATCTGAGCTTCTATAAGGCAAGTGTTTTTTAGTTTTGTTTTTATTTAAACAAACATTGTGCGGTAGATTATTACTTTTTTGTTTGAACCACCATTAAAAATAGAGGATAAGGATTAGACCAGGGTGGTCAAACCTTTCAAAACTAGGATTATAATGTTAGGGAGGGATTCTCTTACATAGTGATTTTGAGATAACCCAAAAGTGGGTGAGTCCAACAATGGATGTAGGTTTGTTGAAACTGAACCCAATATATATATATATATATATACCTTGTGCATATGTGTTGATTGCCTTGATGGTGTGATTATTGTTATCTCTTGCATATTGTATTATCACACAGCACATGACACTTGATTAATTCCGCTGCACTTCAAATTGATTAAATCAGAAATTTCCTTCCTACAAGATTTTTTTCCCACTAGAAGAGGTCCTTCCTTTTCAAGTTTAATCATTTGTTGCATCTCTTCAAGTAGCTCCATTTCTTCCCGTTTAGCAGCTTCTCTCTGGATTTTATTCCATGCTGTTAATTTTCCTTTAAGATACTTTAATTTCTGCACAAGACAATAACATTTCCATCGTTGAGGGCTGATTTACTGCCACCAATTTTTTACTAACTCCCCAAATCCCTCCTCTTTTAGCCAAGCTATCTCGAAACGAAAAGGGGAAGAGCCCCAAGAGTCCATACATGAGTCTAGAATAATTGGGAGGTGATCTGCTTCCAGTTTCAGTGTAGTCCTTCAAGAAGATTGATTGAATCTTTCCATCCACCCTTCATCCACTAAAAGTTTGTCAAGTCTTGCCAAACAAGGACTAGCACAACATTCTCCTCACAACATTGAAATCTCTTCCAGCACACCAGGGAAGAGAACTAGCATGCCTAACTGTTATCAGCTCCTCCCAAAACTCATTCCTTACCAAATCCTCAGTAGGCCATAGACATTTGTAAGAAAAATCTCTTACTGGTAGCTAACTCTTCAATAACAACAGAAATTGAGAATACCTTGATGTTTGAATGAATGAGATTCTTTAGCCACCCATCCCATGTTTCCATCAGGCCATATAGCCCTAACATATCTTTCCTCCATCTTTTGAATCTTTGTTTCTTGAAGGAACATGATATCACGCAAACTATTAGATACTACCTTCTTTACCGAAGCCTTTTTCCCCACTGCCCCCAGCCCCCTAACATTCCATGAAACAATATTCATTAAGAAACCATTATTGCCCCCTTTCTCCCTTCTACCTCCCCATTTCTATCATAATTAACTGAAAATTGAAGATTTAAGAGATCTATATCTCCTTTTCTACTTTTCCTAACCTCCATTTCTTCTTCCTTCTCTTTTTTTCCTCCTCCCAGAAGCCTACAAAATTTCCTTCAATTAAGTCGTCCTCTCCTATGACGAAATACCCAACAGAGCCTCCACTAGAAAAAAAACTTATCATCATCAAATTCTGATGATCTTACCCTGATCATCAGATTATTCTCTCTCATGTCCTCCTCTACCTCCCTTCTTCCTCCTGCTGTTACCCCATCTGAGAGTGAGTGGCGATTGCCTTTCGCTTCTTACTTCCTGGGACATGCTTAGATCTTTCTCTTTTTGATTCCTAATTTGAATCCACCCATCTTCCTTATACATCTCTCCGGTCCCATTCTTCCATCCTCCAGTCTTTCATTGTTTCCTCCAGCATCACCTTCCGTTGTCTTGGATATGCAGAGAATGAAGACTGGTAACACTCTGATTAGCCTGAAATTTGTTTAGACCGACGAGCTGGGTTCCAACCTGGTTTGGATTCAAGTTCCTCTGTGATTTTCGCCGATACGATCGAGGCGTCAGGCTCACGCCGCTAATTTGGTGAAGCAATTGGATTTCCTTGCATTCATGTGCCATCAGTTCTGTCCCGCAATCTATGGTAATAAACCACGATAGACGATGCCGTAGCAGCCACCAATTCAGTCCCATCACCGAGTGTCCTCTCCGCCACATCACCATCATCTTCCTCTTCCTCCTCAGGCTCCGGTTCCATTAGTATGGTCACCAGTGTCGGTCCACCCCCTCTAGCGATCATTGCCTACATCGATTCCACTATTTTCAGCTCAATTTCGACTCTAATTTAGAATCAGACATCTCCAATATCCAACTAGAGATCTTTAGGGATTTGAGCATCCAGAGTATGTATAATCTTCATCCTAGCAAACTCCACCACCTCCAGCTTTAAACATCTTTCATCTATGTCATCTAAAAGCCTGATAGCTCCCCCAACTTCATTAAAGTCTCCTTCCAGCCATGCAAAGGAATCCCCCAGTCTTACCCAATCTGCCACAATAACCGGCCCCAACATTTATGTCCATTTGTCTAGCCACTTTAGAGGATCTTGAGCAAAATGATTGCCTCCCAGACAGAGTTTTTTCCGATCTTCCAAAGAGTCCAGGACGACCCAGAACAGTGTTGGGGATAGCCGTCACACCGCCACTTCCCTTTCCAACACTCAGGCATCCATGATCCAATCTGCTACCTCCTCCTCTAGATCTGCCTGCCTTTCCAAACCAATCCAAGTTTCTGATATCAAGACGTCAATATATTTCTCACTTACCTGAATCAGCCTTCGTTCTAGGATAGCAACCCTCTAGAAGCAACGTAGAGCTATCTTCTTTTTTCTATTAAAAGATAATTTCTCTTATACCTTCCTACCGCTCGGTGTTATTTTATCCTATCTTCTATTTTCCAGTCCAAATTGAGCTCTATTAACTTGAATCTTCATCCCATCAAACACCTTACCATCCAACATCTTGATGACTCTCTACTTCTCTCTGTCTTAAATCTAACGAAAGAGAAATTTCTCCTTCACCTGGTTCTTCTATCCGTCGGGATAAAACAGTCGAAGACAACCCCGGCGATCCCAAAAATGTGAACAATATCACCCAAACCCCATTCTTGGATATTTCTCACAAATAGAGAGAAGCTCTCTCCACCACTCAACCATCATTCCCTAAAAATTCTGAAAGTAAGATTACTTCGATTTGGTTCTGTACAGGAAGCAAGGCTGGCTGTTGACTGATGGTCTAATCAAAGAGCAATGTTATCCTTTGTGTGTGCACCTACTAGTTATTTAAGCTGGCAGTTGATTAACAATCTAATCAAAGAACAGTGGTTCTTAATTAATGGTTGTTCAACAAATTCAAGACTCAAAGTGAGTCTCAGGTTGATCACAAAACAGATTAGCTGCAACTCTCTTTTTCTTTGTTTCTATCCTTTTTTTTTTCTCTTTTTAATGAGAGGTAGGCTAACCTTGTAGGCTTGTACCACTACAGACAAGCTGCTGCTTAACCTGATCGAGAAAGTCCAGAAATGATATTTATGTATCACCATAGAACCAAAATGCAACTCAAGAAGGCATTGGAGAAAATGGAAGTTCAGTTTTCTGTTTTTAGACGCATTCTTGCCATTTATTACACACTGCGACAAATCCAATGTGTGGATACTTTGCTACCCTTTCATTCAGAATAAAGTTTTGGTTAGACAACTCTCTGTGACAAAGTGCATAGTGTGCTTCACGTGGGTACAGATTTTGATGGACTCCTCCAAGGGTGAAGCCACTAAAAATATAAGTGTGAAATTTCCATATATGATTTTTTTCGCTTTCTGCTTCATATTAATGAGGAATCAAATGAAAAGAGTTTGGAAAAAGACTTTAGGAGAAACTGTGGAGGGAAGCGATAAATTTGAAACCACCATATATGACCTCTACGTAAGTCAAAGGTTCAACGATTACAATAAAAATGACCAAAATGACTTGTTAGAAAATTAATGAAAATCATTCAACAATTGTCAGGAGGGTTGGTCTATGCACACAATGCTTATCACATGAACAAAAGTGGAAATTAAAAAATTATATCCTTAGAGGAAATGAACAGAAACTTCATGCTTAGTGGGGCCTACTACTAATTATCATCAAAGTAAACTGTTGCATTAAACAAAAAACATTTGCAGTTGGATTGGGAATGAACTTGATAGAATTTGGTTTCTATTAGCCTAGGGCTCATGAAGATCATTTCAATCTAACTGAATACTACAAAGTCTAGATGATATTTTTGAAAATCTTCATTCAAAAAGAGGGAGCCGTATAGTGCATATTTTTAGAGGATAAATAGCACAGCTCTAGACTGGGATATGGAAGTTATAATGTAGACCCTTGATAGACATGATGATGTCTAGATGATGGTGATATAATGATGGTAGACTTCCCCATCTAGCTACACATGATCATTTCTCAGTATCATAGAATACTAAACTGGGTTTTACCAATGCAAGAAATGACCATCTCCTTCATAAAAATAGAACCCATTTTCCATATAAATTAAACGAGTCAAAGGAACTGACCCCACCAAAAATATGTTCCACATGACAAGAATTAAAATTTCTGCTGGATACTAGATCTTGCCTTTTAGGAGCTAACTAGGGCCACAGCAGGCCATCAGATTGTTTTCCCCTTGTTTTTGGGACATATTCAGCAATAAGTCACCAGATAGAAGAATCTATATAAAATATGCCATGCACTAAGACAAGGAAGTCATAATATTTCTCTTCTTACATTTAAAAAGAGGATGAGGATTTCTCTTCAATGTGCTAGAAAGTCGATTGCTTTATCTTTTATAATTTGGGACTGATATGTCGATGAGGACATCATAGGTGCAGTGGAAGAAAATGATGATCGATTTGATGAAATTGTGGAATTGGTTAATGAATTTTATGACAAATTTGATCGTGGAAATGGGACCTTTCCTACAATTGTAAATTGAAGAGATGAAGAGCCCATATGATGGATATATGGGTTAGGGCCTGATCTGACATGTTTTAGGCTTCAAAGGCTCACTTTTAAGGGTCCATTAGCAAGGAGTGACGAGATAAGAAGAGAAGATAAAGCTTCCAGATCATCATCTTTTATCTCATCAAACCAATTTAGCAAAGGAATCCTCTCCCTTTTAGCAAGCTTGGGCACACCTCCTTTGAGGATATTTTTAGATTTTTTTTTCCTTTTTTAGTTCAATGACATGTATGGCTAGGATTACTGGATCTACGAGAGATGCCACATGGGACTCATCCAAGTTATGGCATTGAAGTAATTTTTTTTTCAAAAATTCATCTATGAATAAAGGGGCCATGGGTGACCATCCAGTTCAGTTGTTTTCTTTGGTTTGTGCAAGTTATCTCTCTCTTCTAGTTCTTTTGATTTCTATTCTAAACTTTTCATTGAATTTAATTTAGTTGTTAATGCAATTTTAAATCTAGTTGTCATTGAAATTGTTAATTTCATTGTGAATTTCGCATGGTGTTGGAATTCCTAGTGAGATTTTGAACCTTCTCTTAATTTCTTTCTAAGTGAAATTGAGTGTTGGTGATCATTCTAAACTTTGGGTTTCTTTTTCAAAGAGCCATTGTTTCTTTGGCAGAATTTAGAATTCTTAGAATCCGAGGATTATCTTTGAATTCTTTGGGTGAATTTGAAATTGAGTTCTCTCAATCAAATTGAACCAATTTTGAATTTTCCTTGGCTCGGCTTATAAAAGTTGGATCTAAATTCAAATTTAATTGACGACATTTCGAAGATCTCATAGTTTCGACCACTAACCTTCATCACATCTCATCACAAAAAGATGATCCACAGCATCAGTGGCCACTTAAATAGATTGCTGACCGAGTGTCTTCATATCGTCTATTGTTTGGGTATTAATGCACAATTGCACTTTTAGTCAAATATATATAGTATCTGTAAATTTTCCATTCACTAAAACATCCATCTGAGATGGCCCAGGTCATGTGTCTATGCAGCCAGGTGGACACACCATCAACTGACCAAACAGTTGAATAAGGAGTTCTCTCCAGTCTGTACATGTAAATAGCGCAATGAAGCAGGAAACCATTTAAGCCATGGAGGATATTGGAACTATGCCACAGTTACCCATTACTGATGATGAATGGTTTGAGAGATGGAAATATTTACCAGATGTAAAAGTTGTATTAATGCAGCCTACGTGATTGGAAGATAGCATAAGGTCCCACTTTCCTGCTTCACTTGCATTGAATGCCTCTGAAGTTCTGCACTTTGAAGCTGGGATGACGAATGAAGTAAATCCACAGTATGATCAGGTTCACGAGAGGGTATAGTATCCTTAGAATCCACAAAACCTGAGCCTAGAAAGTTTCTCTTCACTTGGGCTTCAAAGGAAATAGCATTGCTGGCATCTGAAGCCAGCATGGCTCCCATGTTATCATCATCAGTCCCTGGTGAAGAAAACGTGCTTAATGGCACACTTGTTGAAGCTTGGGAGTTTACTGCAAAGTTCTTGTCAGGAAACTCTCCCACACTGTAACAATTGTACCTACCCTGTATGGTGAGAGGGTGGGCCATGGGAATTGCTGATAGATTCGTCGATAAGCTCTGTGATTGTTTTGACAGAAGAGAGAGAGCACCAACAGAGCCTGAGACCCCATGTAACGGTTTGATGGTCAACGATGCATCGAACGAAGCAAATTCTTCAGTTCCTGATGGCCCATTATTAAAATGCAATTGTGAACCACTGAAGTCCTGCACATACCGGCTGCCATTTTCGTAGCACAAACTACCTGATACAGTACCGACTCCATGCAAGAAAGGGAACTGTTTCTCCATACCAGATGGGATGAGGAATGGTTTCTGTTTCTGTAACAGATGCCCATTCACGACAGGTATAAGTGACTGAGTATCAGCATTGTCCTCTACTTTTACATGCTGATACCAGTTACTCTCTTCATATTTAGCTGCACGTACAGCACAACTTGGAAATATATCTGGGCAAATAAAGGATGGTGCAGCTGATGAGGATGTCCCAAGAAATCTGCTACCTGTGATATGGTAATAATGTCAAACAAGAAACATGATATGGTCAACAGTACATAGCATGGTATCATTAACAATGTATGGAATATATAATGTATTTGCACACCATTTTCCTTTTTGAAAAGTATATGCACACCAATTTTTTCTATCATGTGCCCAACTGTCATTACGATCAAAGCTTTCTAGAGATACAACGAATCACAACTTTGTCCAGGTATCCAGGTAATTGAAAGATTGGGCCTTTTCTTGGGGCCAACATAGGTACCTGCCAAGTCATGGGTTGGTGGGATGTCAAGAGCACAATGTCAAAATATGATTATGAAAGACTGACATAAGAATAAGATTGATTTTGATGCCAAACACTTTTTCAGCCATATGCTTGAAAACTTGAGATGCAGCCTAAGTTGCATAGGTACATGTGCGTGTCTCGGAGTCTAACACAGGTTTGAGATGTCAGACTCAACAATCCAAAAAAAATAGGACATAGGGACACGGCACCATATTTAAATAAATTTAAAACTAAATTTGTTTTAAATGGATATAATGATACACTAACCAATATCAGATTTGTTATTTTGTCAGACCTTTAAAAATCATAACTATAGAAGGGTAGTGATTTTTGCACCAACATTTTCTCTCATGGTGCACCCCTTAAAAGGAAATTCTAATTTTGCCCCTGCTTTTTAGAAAAAGGAAAAGAGGGGTGAGGAGAGAAGTAACGGAAAAATTGAAATTTCCTTTTAAAGGGGTGCACCATGAGATAAAATGGTGGTGCAAAAATCACTGCCCTAAATTAAGAATAATGATCATATACTACCGACAATATGATATTGATGCGGTGGAGCTAGAAGAATAAGAGAAAAAGCACCAGCTCTATCTAGAATTCAGGGAAAAGAGAAAAAAGAAACAAAAGGAATCAAAGACTTCAATTATTTTCTTCTTCATTCGTCATTCTATATACATCCATATATAAAGGCCTCAAAACAACCGAAAAACCTAACTTAATGTTCAAGAAAGAATCCTAACCTAATCTACTATAAATGGGGCCTAATTTTAGCAGTTGCCTAATTTTAGCAATTACATCTAAAAATAAATTTTCTTTTAACCTCCTAACATGGCCACAAAGAAAAGTGACGAAAATCCCAAATTAACAACTTGCTAAAATCACAAAATTAGAAACTTGCTAAAAATAACAAATTTTCTAAATTTGATCTAATTTGCTAAAATAAGACTCTAACGAGTCTAATATCGTTGATTCATAAGATCCAAATATCTGAACAAACACCCATGACCTATCCTACATCAGATACTAACTACCAAATCCATCTTCCATTTAGAGTTTTTAAATATCTCAATTTAGGAGGCTCTCTCTCTCTCTCTCTCTCTCTCTCTCTCTCTCTCTCTCTCTCTCACCATTGCCAAATCACCTCTCAGATCGTACACCATTGTCAATTTGTACAGATATAGAACTACATTTTTTGACACTATAACCGTAGCCACAATCTCCATTCAAAATCAACTGGATCAAGGAAAATTCTCCTCTCAGTCATCTGCCACCATTAGGGCAACAATCTCTTGTCACCCAACGACAATTCTCATCCTCGAAAGTGTTGGGAATAATAATGCAGAATAATAAAAACAACGGACTAATCACAACATGATAAATAAAATAAAATCAAGCACACCCATAACTCAGAGATTTACATGGTTCGGCCAAACCCAGCGTACGTCCACGGAGAGTAATTGTCACTATGAGAGAAAAGAGAACACCTATACAATAATATGACTCCATGAGTTTAAATCTCAAACCCAAATCCCGAGTCCCTTATACACCCCTCTTCTTACCACTCTCATATCCAGAAGAATGAACTCATCTTTTGTCCCGGTCTCCGGCTTGCTTCTTGTGCTCTCCATGTGCCTAAACTTCTTGGTCTCGTCAGATGCAGATAAGTTGGTGTTCACATCCAATGGGGTATTAGTGGGTTTGCAGTCAAAAAAGCCAGCGTCTTGGAGGAGATCCAGGGCATACTTTCGCTAAGAGAGATAGAGGCCACGAGAAGTCCAAGCGACTGCAATTCCAAGAAAGTACCAAAGAGGCCCCAAATCCTTAACATCAAAAGTCCGTTGACGATAATGTTTGAAGAAAGAGATGGCTGCATCATTGTTACCGGTGAAGACAATATCATCAACATAGACTACCAAAATCATCACAACTGAGTGGAGGGGTAGATGAAAACTGAGTGATCCGACTGCCAACGAATAAAACCATAAGGTAGCAAGACACTGCTAAACTTCTCAAACCAAGCACGGGGAGACTGCTTAAGACCATAAAGATCCTTTTTGAGTTGGGAGACAGAGTTGGGCTCCCCTTGCTTGACAAACTCCGGAGGAGGAAGCATGTATACTTCTTCCTGAAGATCTCCATAGAGAAAAGCATTCTTCACATCCAACTGGTGAAGTGGCCAATCAAAAGTCGTGGCGAGGCAGAATAAGATCCGCACAGATGTAATCTTGGCAACATGTGACAAGGTGTTTTGGTAGTCTACACCATATGTCTGAGTGAAGCCTTTGGCAACTAGGCGAGCCTTGTACCTAGCAATGTAGCCATCAGGATTATGCTTCAAGGAAAATACCCACTTGCACCCAACAAGAGTCTTCCACGGTGGGAAAGGAACCATGTCCCAAGTGTGGTTCTTCTCAAGGGCAGCTAATTCATCATCCATTGTTGCTTTCCACGAGGAATGTTTCAAGGCCGTGTCAACCCTGAAACAACATGATATGATACAAAATGAGCAAGTAGATGACAGGTGCAAGAGCGCTTACCTTTGCGAAGGGCAATGGGGAGATCAGACTGGTCAGGGATGGGTGGATCTAGACCACTGGCAAATGAGTGGGTGGAGTCAGTCCGCAGATGGCAGTCGGGGCTATCGGCGTTGATACACCAGAAGAGGCTTCGTCGGAATGGGGCGGTTGAGATCTGGAGGAAGAAGAGGAAGGACTGGGGAAGGATAAGAGGTAGAGTGAGCTGAAAAATAAAGATCCTGCTCAAAAAAGGTTTCATCCATAGAGATGTAAGTTTTTCCATTGAGGGGATCAAGGCATTTACAGCCTTTGTGAAAAGGAAAGTAACCGAGAAAGACGCAACGCACAACCCTTGGAGTGAGTTTATGGCCAGAAAAATTGTGAACAAAGCAAACACACCCAAAGATATGTAATGGGAAAAAAGGGATGGATTTTTGTAGAGAGAGACGATCAATGGAGGAACGGTCCTGTAAAATGCGAGATGGCATTTTGTTGATGAGATAACAAGCAGTTAACACTATCTCGGGCCAATGGGATTGTGGGACATGCGTGGTAAAAAAAAGAGAACGAGCCACTTCAAGAAGGTGATAGAAGCCCACGGAGCAGTGCTAGTGAATCTGTTCAACTACACCATTTTGTTGAGGTGTAGATGGACATGAGAATTGGGAGTCTATACCATGGTTTTGCAAAAAAGTAAGAAATGAGTATGACAAATATTCTCCCTCGTTATCACATCGTAAAACCTGAGTTTTACACCCAAATTGAGTGTCAACCCATTTGTAAAAAGTTCGGAAGTGATCAAAAACCTCAAACTTATTTTTCATCAAATATGTCCAAGTCATGCGAGAATAATCATCAATCAATGTGACAAAATAATGAAAACCAGTGCGAGATACGCTAGGAGATTGCCAAACATCAGGGTGAAAAAGTGAAAATAAAGTGGATGAATGTTTATTAATAGGCGGGGGAAAAGGAAATCTAACATGCTTGTCATATTGGTAGTGTTCACACTCAAAAGAACTAAAAGATAAACTGGGAACAAGATTTTTTAAAACAAAATCTGCAGGATGTCTCAAACGACAATGCCACAGCCACACATCTGAAGAGGAAGAGGTCGAACACACCTTAGAGTTGCAAGTCGAGAGTCGAGAAGGTAGAGGCCACCCGCTTCACGACCACCACCCAACACCTCCTTCGTGGTCAGATCCTAAAAAACGCAGTGAGGAGGAAAGAAAGTGACTGAGCAATTCAAATGTTTAGTCAAAGCACTGATAGATAATAAGTTGCGGGATAGATTTGGGACATGCAAAACAGATGCAGGTCCAAAGTAGGAGTAAGGGGAACAGTTCCTTTCTCAACAATATCAGTATAAGAACCGTGGGCTAATTAACTTTACCACATGAAACAGGGTAAAGAGAAGAGAAGATGGTGGACAGACCAGCCATGTACTCAGTAGCACCAGAATCCACAATCCATAAATGATTGGAGACATGGTGTGCAGAGGACTCAGTACCTAGGGTAGAGGAGACAACATTGGAAACCTCGAAAGGTTGAAAGCGCTCCAGCTATTGCAGCAATAAGTTAAAGTCATGTCAGGTCACTTGGGCACTATCAGAAGGAACAGGACGTGCAACAGAGAGATTAGCTTGCTTTGGTCGCCCATGAAACTTATCGCATAAATCAACGTAGTGGTTGTTCATTTTGCAATAAGTGCAAACCCGGGGTACCCTTCTTCTGTGGGCCTTTGGATGGATCCTTGCCATGGGAAGTAGGAGACTCATGAGTTGGAGAAGGTGTGGAAGCATGGGTGATGACCAAGGTAGAGCGTTCAACTGGCATAAGAGTCATAACAAGGCGACGCCTATCATCCAAAGTAATGTAGAGTAGACCTCATCCAGAGAGGGAAGAGGTCGTTGCCCAAGCAGTTGAGCCCTTATAGGCTCAAATTCCTACTTCAGTCCTGCTAATAACTCAAATGTTCGTCTCTGAGCAACCAATTTCTTATAAAGAACAGCATCACCAGGGCGCTCAAATGTAGCAGATTCAAATTGATCCAACTATAACCAACGGTGCGCAGTTTGGAGTAATACTAAATCAATGATCACTCCCCCTGTCGAAGATGGGATTCTGTCTGATAGAGTTCGTATAAGCGGGCTAAATTGTCACCATCAGAATCGAGGGCTTTAATTGTGTCCTAAACATCCTTGGCAATCAGAGTATAAATAGTGCCACGTACATGATCTTCCATGAAGTGAAGAAGCCATGACTTGACCAAAGAATTATTAGCTTTCCAAGCTCGGTATGAGAGACTATCCTTGGCTAGTTCTGTGGTCGTGCCATCAATATAATCGGACAGTTGCTTAACTTCAAGGAACATTTGGACAGAGTGAGACCATTGGAAGTAATTGTTCTCATCCAACAACACGGTGGTGATCTTGCCAATGTGAGTGGACCCAGAGGATGTCATATCAGCAATAGAACTGGTAGTAGATGAGACAGTAGATGATCCAGTAGAAGATCTAGCAGAAGAGGCCATGAGGCAGAAGTAGTAAGAAAATCTGAGTAGTAGAAGCAAATAAAGGCCAAAAAATTGACCCAAACGTCAAGATGCCGTAGTCGATCGGGGAAGAAGTAGCAGCAAAGGACCCCACACAACACCAACCGAAGCAGAAAACCACACCAAATATCCACACACCACCAATCTGCAACAAAGGTCCAAAATGCAGAAGAAATCCATCAAAGGGATGGACAGCAGCAACGAAGAAGGGACCAAAAATGGGCCCCACCGAGATGGTAACCCTAGCAACTCCAAATGGATGGAAGGAGAAGGTAAAGACGACTGTAGTGGTGTAGAGCATAGGTGAAATAGGGCTGAATCCACTCAGATCTTCAGAAAAATACTCAAATTTGGGGAAAACTGACATCTCAAGCAACAATTGCGAGAATGCCTTTACGTGGGTCCCACCGTTGATCAAAGGGGGTACAACCTGGTGCGAGGGAAACTAGGATGAGGGGCGTCACCAACGATGGTAATCCAGCTGTAGACTGAGACCTGGGCCAACAGATCAAGAAAAAAAAACATGGAGGGCCTTTCGTGTTGCGGCAGAACAAACACTCTGGACGTGGCACGGTAGATAGCGTTCCACTCGTGGAACCCAGAAAAGAATCCGGAGTAAAAAAAACCGTAGAGAAGGGGTCCGCTACAGATGTCCTCGACACAAATGCCAGGGAAAAACAATAAAAACAGAGAAATGTTCTCTAAGAAGACCAAAAATCGTTCCTGCTCTCTGATATCATGTAGAATAATAAACTATAGAAAAGTGAATAGAGATTCTATGTATTGTGTTGTATTGTATGTAAAGGGTTACATCTATATATAATAAACTGGGAGCCAATCTAGGTGGTTAATATGGAAAAGAATAGAAGAATGATCCAATTACAATCAATCGTACAACTCATAAAATAAACTAAGATGTCTTTCCTAAATAGGGTGATTCTAGTCAACCCCGTCCTGAAGTGGGTCCCACAACACTGCCAACCTATTTCGCCCACTGCTCACGCCTTCTTACCTCTATGTGCAGCGCTCAAGTTGTTGCCTGACTGAAAAAACCCCAAATCTGAGTTTCTTCGCACTAGATGCTACCCACCGACCTTTGATTCCATCTTCCTACCGTTTCTCTACTATCTGGCGATGATGCTTGACCCAGATCTACTGTTTTGCGAAACAACCCCTTCTTGACTCAGAAAATCCAAACTGGAAGAGTGATTCCTCTAGAAACCCCAAGACAGAGAGAACTGTTGTATTCCATTCATCCACTCTTCTCTGGTCTGAACGAAAGACTGATACCATTGTTGGAAATAATAATGCAGAATAATAAAAACAACAGATTAATCACAGCACGATAAATAAAATCAAATCAAGCACACCCATAACTCAAAGATTTACATGGTTCGACCAAACCCGGCCTATGTCCACGGAGCGTAACTGTCATTATGAGAGAAAAGAGAATACCCATACAATAATATGACTCCATGAGTTTAAATCTCAAACCCAAACCTCTTGGTCTCGAACCAGACCCATGCATGCGGTCTCACGTGTTACGAACACATACAACTCCATATGTGTATGTAGAAGTCCCATACTCACCACCGTGAATGTGTGTGTTGTTTGCGCCCAGCATCCACTCCCTGCTAGCAGCATCAAAGACCATGCAAAGCAGACTCCAACGTGTATATCAGTGGCGTATGGCCCACCCCACAAGCCCTCCTTTCCTCAAGGCCTTTCCAACGTCCATGAGCCCTTTACTGCATGTGACTACTCCATAACTAGCACCATACAATCACATGGTGCTCCTTCTTGATGGTAACACATGTTGCATGCAAACATCTCCAACAACATCTCCACAGTTGAGAGCAAACCATTCGGCCACCGTTCTTTCATGCATAATACCATGCATGTGGCCATCAAAGGAACCTTCTTCTGAAGCCCACACCAACATATATATAGGAGTCTCCAACACCCAACTGGCATCTTCCAGATTTATCTCATACTGTCGTGTACTTCTCTTGCAACGTGTTTCCAGCGCCTTCTCCATGCGCATGCAGCTATTCTATCTAGCTGTTTGTAGAGATGCCGTAGACGCCTTTGTGTGTATTGGTTGCAGTGTCCATGTTGGATTTGGACAGTGAATTTGAGCCACACGCCCAACACACAGCTCTACCAAATGCTCGACCACCACCCTCACCTACAGTGCCTCCAACTCGGCTATCTTTCCTTCTTTTCATCCTTGGTACGATATCTACCTCCTCCTCCTCCTCCTCCTCATACTTTTTCTTCCCATTTCTTTCCTTTACTTCTATTCTTTATCCTTTTTTTCTTCTTTATCCAGTTCTTCCTTCCTTTGTTCTTACTTTTCACATTTCTTCCCTCTTCTTTATCCATTTCTAGCAGAAAGAGAGAAGCATCTTTATGTCCTCTCCCTATAATCTTCCCATTCAGATGATCTTGCACAACACATCCATCTACAGAGAACATAATGGAGCAATCATTTTTAACTGATTGGCCTACATAAATCAAATTTGCTTGTCACTTGGGAACACAAAACACATTGCAAGGAAATATAGGATTATGATGTGTGCGAGTGGGCGAATCACAAATGTGAGTACATGTGTGTGTCTGTCTGTGTGTAAGAGAGAGAGAGAGAGAGATGGTTCCAATGCCAAATAGAGGCAAATATTCACCATCAGTGGCCATAATTTGTTTCATACCATGGCAAGATTTTGACACTTCTAAATGGTTGGGAGTTCCAAAAACAATAAACCACAAGCAAAAGTTATGATCATTTTAAATAGATCAGAATAAAGGAGAGGCAGAATAAAAGTAGGCATGCTGCTATGGATTCTTCAGCAGTCAACCAACCTAGTTCGTAGTAAGGTGGCCATCTGAAAAAGGTCCCTTTTTCCAGTTTTGGGGAGAAAGGGGAGGGTGGGGATTCAAGACCTGCCATAAGCGAGGATGTAAGGCATCAGTTCTCACTGTCACATCAAGACCTACCTAACTTTAAAGATATAGCTCCTCCCTCAAAACATCCTGAAGACAAACGTCAAGAGAAGGAAGAACTTAAACTGACAGACCAACCACTTTAAACAAAAAATCCCTTATTTTATCTTTTAATGGAGAAACCTTTTGGGATTCCTTTAATGCACTCATTTCTTATTGATAAACCACACATCCATTTTACACGCATATCAATATCATGGTTACTTTATTTATTTGCCTTTCTTTCATCACCCAACATGTAGCTCAATATTGACTATTTCAATCAACATGACATTCTTCTATCACATAACACTCCACTAACTTGCTTATATTTAAACTCACCATGCCTTACATCAACTATTTCAATCAACATGACATTATTCTATCACATAAGACTCCACTAGCTTGCCTATACTTAACTCACCATGCGCCCATCCTACAACCCATATCCAAGCCTATCCTCTATTTTCTTTAACGTTCAGACGAAGTATTTTAGTTTCTTATGTGGTATGAAGTCATTTCAATTTTAATTAGTTCATCCTCCCTACTCTTTAATACTTTAAAACTCCATATATTCCCTCTTTATCATACTAATTTTTAGATTATTTGCATCAAAAGATTTTATCCCATTTCCAATTTAGTATTAGTTGATTTTTGTCTAACTAGTGGTATATTATCTATAAATGACATACACTATGAACATCATCTTGGACTTAAAATGTCAACTTGTTCATAAATAAAGCAAATATGGCTTCAAAGAAATCCCTTGGGAATGTCCCCTCCTACTAGGAACTTGTTTTGCCCCTTCATACGTGCTATATAATCTCGATATATCCCTCTGAGACAGAATTCTTATTGAATTATCACCACCATCATTGAAATTATTTATCCCATCAATCTAGAATTGGCATTTGCAATTTGATTCTGCATACTTCTTTCTTCTGTGGGTAAGATGCCTATCTAAAGCCCATAGGACTTACACCTCCGACTTTTAGGATGGAATAACGAGTACTTACCAACTGTGCTAGAGGATCATCCATTTCTTGCTAAATGTTTATTAAATTAATTTCCTTCGCACCCTATCATAGGACTTCTCCAAATTAATAAAAACCATATGTAAATTTTTCCTCTCTAAACTTTTCCACGAGTTGTTTCAATAGAAAAATGGCTTGTGTTTTTAATTTTTATCTACGTAGCTTAAAACCAAACTGGTTCTCAAACTATAAAATTATTGCCTTACGATATTGCTCCATTATTCACCCCTAAACTTTGATAATATGGTCCATAAGTTCAATAGCTTGGCAATTGGCACTTTTTGAAATAACTCCTCCTTTCAAATAAAAAAGGACCACAATTTCGGTGCTAATTTGTAGAAAAAGGATAGCAAAGAGATGGAGCCCACCACCAACAGGTTTATCGTGTTTACTATTGAGGGGGTGGCTAGGGAAAAACCTGGTCCAAAAGGTATAATGGGAGTGTTTTATGATGAAAAGGGACAAATGAGACTACCTTTTTTTTCCATTGAGAATTAGGGATTCAAACAAGGTAGAATTGATGACAATTAGGCAGGCCCTTGAGTTGTAGAATAGTTAGGAAAATGGTAGATTGGTTGTGGAAACTGACTCAGCAAAATACAATAGTATGGTCAAAGGTTAAGAAAGACTAACCATGGAAGCTATTATATATCATTAAAGGGATTAGGAAGATTTGCTAAGGGAGGGAAATTTGTTTCATTGGCTTTTTTATTTTCAAATATCATGGGTATGGTTTTTTTTCTTTTTTTCTTTTTCTGAAAGGTAACTTCATTAATTTCAAAGAAGAACTACATACAAAGAAAAAGAGAGAAGAATGTGGGCAACAAGCACCCTTACAAAAGGCGAACCCCCCAAAACATTACAAGAAATTATTTACAATTTCCATCAACGAAATCACCCCCTGACGGGCCATTTTATCTGCAACTGAATTAGCAAAACAAGGTATCCATGATACCTTAAAGCCAAATGAAGCAATTGAATGGTGAATCCTCTCAATTTTATCTAAATAAATCCGATGACATAAAGAACACAACGCCCAACTAACAACAACCTCCGCATCACCTTCAATCATACTCTCTGCCACCCCAAATTCTTCCAACTCCAAAATACTTCTCCACAGAGCAAACAACTCCACCTCTATGACTGATCAATTAGGGAGTGGACCAGTGAAAGAAATCAAAGTAGATCCCATATCATTGCGAATGACTCCCCCATATCCTGCTAGCCCCATCTTACGCATACAACTTCCATCAAAATTAAGCTTAAAAAGACCAAAGTCTGAAGGCGACCAAGTATCATGCGTCCTGGAGGCCACATGAGACACAACTGAATCTACCAAAGACCAATTCCTACAAATGTCTGAGATGTTAATTCCTCGAAACTTCTCTAACCCTGTCAACCACGAAGCAACTCGAACCTTAATGACATCAAGCAAGCTCAGCATTGAAGATTCTTTTCCTTGAAAGATCCCCATGTTCCTTTCCAACCAAATAGACCATACAATACACAAGACAATCGCATTCCAAGGAGTTTTAAGGAAAGAACATCCGACCACAAGCACCTCTTCATTAAATAAATAGCAACAATCTTTTGGGACACAATAATCAACACCAAGCAATTGGAAAAAAATGCAACAAAATCTTAAATGAAAATCTACAATTAAGTAAAAGATGGCTCACAGACTCCGCATCAAACAAGCGAAGAGGACAAGCATTCACAATAAACATTCTCCGCAATCTCAAATTATCAATTCTTAGAATCCTTTGTAAACCAGCAAGCCAACCGAAAACCTTCATCTTATAAGGAAAAACACCTTTCCAAATTTTAGGATGAACACAAGGAGCTTCACCAACACTCAACAACTTTTTATAAAAGGATTTCACTGAAAAAATCCCATGAGGATCAAGTTCCCAAAGGCATCTATCAAAACCATTTCCCACAACAAAAACTTTACTCAACAAATCCATCAAGCCAACCATCCTTCCACCATCCAATCCTCCAAATCTCTGTGAAACTTGGGGCCCCAAACCACCTTATTCTGAATGATATCATAGCAGTCCCTAATCTTAGCATCTTTGATGCAGGACAACTAGGGTAACCCTAAATACCTAATGTGGTCCCTTAAATTAAAAAGAATGAAAATAATGCACCCTAAAACTAACATAGGCTAAAATTAAATTTCAATTAATAAATGCAACTAATGAATATAAAATTTACCACAAATAAATATGCAAATAATAAGAATAAGATGTGAATGAAAAAAAAGATAACGTGGGCTGAAACTTAGGAAAGGGAGGTATAAGAAAGGGGTACAAATGGAATTAAAGGTTTAGGGCTTCCATACGAAAAGGGGGAAATAAGAAGGGGCTTGCGGCGAACACAGTATGGGTTACGGAAGAGGGGCGGAGGCTATGGAAGCAAGGAAAGGGGATAGAAGGACACGGGAATGGGTATTATGAAGGGACGAAGGCTGCAGAGAGGTTTTTGTGTCACTGGCAAAACCAGAGAGGGGACTTGTGGATGGTGGAAAAGTGGATCTTGTTAAGGAAAGGGGACAAAGGTGAAGAAGGAGTAAAGAGAAAAAGAGAAGAGAGGTAGAAGGAGAAAGAGAAGTACCTAAATCAGAAGTAGGGCCTCTCACCAAGCCTCACGCCATTGCCTCACGCTAAGGAATCACTCCCAATCGCACCGATCACAGGTATTTTGCGAAAACTTTCTCAAGCTTTTATTCATTCAACTATATCTTCCAAAAAACGGGATTACATAGGTGTTTATAATAATCTCAAAGCAAGAAAATAGTAATACCTAAAATTAGAAACCTCTAAATACTCTCAAACGAAAATAACTCACTGAAAATATAAATCCCAATTTCTAATTACTAACAAACCCTATCTAAAAATAAAACACGAAAATAGAAACAATCTGAAAATGGAAGGTGCTGAGATGCACCGCATCAATCTTTATCAGCAAATAAAGAGAAAAGTGCAACGAACTTCTGAACCAAAGAAACATCAAACAACTATATGTCCGTCCAAAAGAAAATATCATCCCCCCTATATGCTCGGAATCGAATATGGCTGTTAAATTCCAATGAAATTGAGCAAACAACCTTCCAAAAATCAGATTCCCTCCTTGGAGGCTGAATAATCCTCCACCCAGATGCATGCAATCCATATTTCCTACGTAGAATTTCCTTCCATAAACCCTCAAAGGAATCCCCCAACCACCATAACCATTTCCCAGAAGTGCAATATCAAACTGACGGGTCAGCCGAATACCAACTCCCCCTTCGGCCATTGTTTTACAAACCTGTGCCCAACTTATGAGATGGAATTTACGTTTGTCCCTATCATCATCCCATTAAAAAATGGTTCTGAATCTTCTCAAGCTTATTGATTACAGCCATTGGACATTTGAAAACACTAAGAAAATAAATTGGAAGACAAGATAGAACGGCCTTAATCAAAATAATCCTACCACCAATCGACAAATGCTTACCCTTCCACATCGAGAGCCTCCTCTCCATCTTGTCAATAATCTTAACCCAACAAGATTTACAAGGTTTTGCCCTTACATAGAGGAAGACCAAGGAAAGTAAAAAGAAGAGAAACAACTATGTAGCCTAACTCTGAAGCCAACTCCACACACTAACTATACTCAGATTCAACCCCATCAATTGACTACTCTTAAAATTTATTTTCAGCCCCGAACAAATATGAAACCATAGGAGACTCACCCTAACAGTTTTCACATCCACCACATCAGCTTTAAGGAATTAAACTGTACCGTCAACATATTGTAGATTAGAAATATCGATGTTTTGGTGATCTATGCGAAACCCACGAATCCACCCTTGAGAAGATGCAACCTGAAGAATGAGATGGAGAGCCTCCGCCACAATGACATACAAATAAGGAGATAAAGGATCCCCTTGCCAAATCCTTTTCTTCATTCTGAAGAACCCTTTTGGGTTGCCATTTACCAAGACAGATAAATGTACTGATGCCAGATATGAACGAATCCAACCTCTCCATAGACTGCCAAACCCCATTCTCTACATCACAAACTCTAAAAAAGACCAATCCACCTTGTCATAAGCTTTTTGAAAGTCTAACTTGCAAACCACCCCTTCTTCACCTAATGCAAATCTAGAATTCAAACATTCGTGAGCCACCACAACAGAGTCCACAATCTGTCTCCCTTAAAGGAAATCACTTTTGAGAAGAAGAAATGATACGAAGAAGCACTACCATCAGTTGATTCGCCAAAACTTTTGCTAGAATCTTATATGGGCTACCAAGAAGAAAAATTGGGCAAAGTTGGTCCACTAAGATGCACCTGGCTTTTTCGGAATCAACGTGAGAGAAGAAGCCCCAGATCTATGGAAATGATGCCACGGTCAAATAACTCACAGACAAAGGACAACACCTCCAACTTGACCAACTCCCAAAAATATTTGAAGAATAAAATTGGATACCCATCTGGCCCAAGAGCTCTATCTTCACCCAACTGCCGAACTGCAGTTTTCACCTCAGACTCCTCAAAGGAACACTCCAATAACAACATTTGCTCCTCACTCATCACATTGAATGGAAGCAAGGTAGGAATAGGAGATCATTCCTTGAAGCTGTAAACAAACCCCTGAAGTAATGAACAACTTCATCACAAACTTCCTCCCTATTATCCACCCACTCCCCATCAACTTGAAGAGAAAGAATATAATTCTTCTGCCTTCTCACACTGGCCATTTGATGAAAAAACTTTGTATTCTTATCTCCCTTTTTCAGCAAACGAATTCTAGAACGTTGTTTCGATTTTATCTCCTCCTGCAAAGTCTTCTTTTTGAGGCAGACTTTAATCTCCTTTCTTCGTAATACGTGTTCTTAGGATAAGGGACCCTCCTCCTCTAAACAATGAAGCCAATGCAATTCTTCCAGCAAAGTTTTTCCCCTGATTAGATTCCTCCCTCTGACATTTCTCCCAAGTTCTCAACTTCCCCTTTTAAAATTTGAGTTTCTGCAACAGACAATACCCCTTCTGATGCAGAACAGCCCAACTGGGCCTTGGCCCAATCTCGAGCCAAGCCCAGTTTCGAGGCCAGCCCAGCCACAACTTAAGTTTTAAAAGGGTTTTGTAACCCAAAAGGAGATTGATTTTCGAAGATTACAGAGAAGAGAAGAAAAGAAACGAAGGAAGAAGGGAATCAACCGCCAAATCGTTGAGAAGCCAAGGAGAAGGGTGAGAAGTCCTCCTCCAGGTACTCTTTTCGTTCTTTATCTTCTCTCTCTCTCTTTTCCTTTTCTTTTTCTCTCTTCTTATTCTTCCTTGCCAAGAACCGAACCCCCTTCTGACACCTAAAATTCCAGATCTGTTGTTGTCGTTGTCCAAACCCCCTTCCCTTTGTCGCTTCTTCTCCAGTCCTCCATACGAAGGACTGTATATGTTCGAGCCAAGCACTCAATCTTTTACTAACTCTTCATCCTTTCATGATGAAATTCACTTATGGCATTATCATTTGGGCCACCTTCTTGGCCATTTTGAAAAAAAAAAAATCTATTGATTGTGAAACAATTTAGTTGTGGGACACAAGAACTTACTAAGCATTGTGGAACTTCTTTTCCATCAATAATAGACATACTACATCTTTATTTACTTTCAGTCATTATGATGTTTGGCAATCCCCTACCATTTCCGTGTTTGGATGTCATTTTTTTCTTTCATAGATGATGCTTCTTGCATGAGTTGGATTTATCTTATGAAATATAAGGATGAAGTCTTCACTATTTTTCAGCCATTTAATAAGTGGGTCCAAAATTAATCAAAAGACCAAAATTCTTTGTAGTGTTATCAGAATGTGCATGTGTAGGAGACCAAATACCGTGACATGATGGAACCAACTTTCCAGCTTTCCCAGATTGAGAGTCCATCTGAGGCTTTCTTCGACGTTCATTATGCCCAGCAAGGCGTTTACGACAACTACGCTTGCCATCATCAAATTCAGCCAGCAAATGGAATCTGCATAAGGAGAAATGGAATTAAAAATATCCCTACTATATTGTTCAATGATACAAGAATTCAACAACAAAACAGTTAAAATGAAGATATTGATAGGATATTGGAGCCTGTTCAATAGGGACCCCCACAATGGTTCTCATGATGAGAACCCCTCATGAGGGGTCAACCTAAGGCCCCAATTGTAACCTTTTCTATCTACACCCATTACCCACCTGTGAATTGGATCTCATAACTGAGTTCCACCACCAATGGATTGATTGGTGGAACTTGATCAAATTGCACTCCTATATATATGGACTTCATGTTGACCATTGATGAAGTCTAACACCTATTGAGAACTTCCTCACATACCATCCTTACACTAGTGGTTGCTTGTTCATACATATCCTGTATAGCCTAAACATACTTAATAGGAATGTGTTTCTCTTCCAAAGCTTGTCAAATTGAATGCCTCGGCCCTAACATAGGCCTTTTCGAAGCCTAAGAGGGTCATATAATTTTTTTTCCTTTCTAAACTTCTACATAAGTTGTCTTAAAACAAAAATCACTATTTTTTTTTACAAGTATAACCAAAATCACTATCGTTGACCTATCAGGCATAAATCGAAATTAATTCTCAAGAATCTTTGATTCTTGTCTTAACCTATGTTCTAGTTCTCTCCCAATTTTTCATGGTATTTCTCATAAGTTTAATACCTCAAAAATTGGCACAAATCTAAATATCTCCTTTTTTTCTCATAAAAAGGACCATTGTACTTGTATGCGTCTTCTGGTATCCTATTCAAATCTAGGATTTTATTAAACAACCTCATAAGATATATAATCCCAATTTCACCCATTAAGATCCACACTTTTATAAGGATATCCTCCTTCCTAAAGCTCAATTTTTTGAAATTATTCAAGGCCAATTTTACTTCTATTTTTGATAGTTTGTTTACAAACCCTACTTTGCTTCCACTTCTATGTATATTTCACTCTCGTATTTCATATTTAATAAGTCTCTCAAAAGCCTTTTCCATCTATTCCATATTTCCTTATCTTTGACTAAAATCCTTTGTTTTTCATCCTCAATACATTTTAGATGATCCAGGTCCCTAGTTCTCATCTCTCTCACCTTCGCAAGCTTGTATATTCCCCTTTCTCTCTCTTTGGTTTCTAATTTTTCATACAAATCATCATATGCTTCCTATTTAGCTTTGCTTGCATTTTCATAACTACCCAAATCTTTTCATGTCCTTGCTTTTTGCCATTTCGAAGTGACAATTCTTTTCATTAATAGACCTTTGGAGTTCTACATTTCACCACCATGTTTCTTTGTGTCATTTATTACCTTCTAATTTTCCCAATATGCTTTTTTGTACCTTGTTTTATACCAATAGCCATATTATCTCACATTTCACTTGTCTCAAGTCTATGTCCCAAATATCTAAAGCAAGAATTTTTCCTGTAAGACTTTCTACTTTATCTCCCTTCCATGTTCAACCACTTAATTTTCAAAAAATCCCTCTTTTTTGTTCATGATTTTATTTTTAATGTACACATCACTAGAAACCTATGCTAGGATATAAGGTTCTCCACTGGAATAACTTTACAATTCTCACAATGATCATTTCCTTACTTCTTAACAAAAAAAAAAAATCTATTTTGGATCTACATCGCCACTCTCAAAAGTTATCAAGTGTCCTCTCTCTTGGAAAAATATGTTAGCTATTACCAAATCAAAAGCCATCGCAAAATCTAGCATCAATTCACCCATTTCATTCCTCTCTCCATATCCATGCCCTCTATGTATCGGATGTCTCTTCGGAGATATCTGATAAAATTGGAAAGATACAAAGAAGATTAGTATGTATGGTTCTATATCCATCCTTTTTATCTCTTACATGTCCATTTAGGTCACCACCTATTATTAGATTTTTCCCCTTCAAGTACATTTTGCTCTAGTTCATCCATTATATTCCAACAGACTTTTTTCTCATTCTCTTGTAGTTCGACTTGAGGTACATAGGCACTAATAATGTTTAAGTTATGCTTATATAAAACTAAATTAATAATAATCCTATATGTCCCATCTCTTAACTTTAAGAATCTTTTCCTTTAAATGCCTATCAACCACAATGCCTACCCCATTTGTATACTTGTTCTTATGTAATAAAGTTTAAAACCACTCCTGAATCCCCAGCATTATTGTTCTTCCATTTTATTTCTTGTAAGCAAACTACATTTAAAGTACCTGCATTTCAACAAGCAGATCTTAATTTTTGGTTATCTTGTTTTCATTTATTCTGTAATGTCGTTGTCTATCTATTAATGTGGTTTCCTTTTCTTTTGGTACTGTAACCCCACGCAACACCCCATTAAGAGGGAAACTAGTACTAGATATGAGTGTACGGTACGAATTTATAAAAGGATTTGGCTACAAACTATACAGTTGGACCTGTTGCCAGCCTAGTGTCCAATAGTTTTACCAAAACAAATCTATGAAGATATGAGAAAAAATATTACTATGGCTAGAGCACTATATACTATTATTACTACCCCAACTTGTGAGTCATGATAGAAATTGGAAAAGATCAAGGGATTACACATTTGTATGTGTGCATGTCTGCCAAACTCTTCAGATGAGAAAAAAAATATGAACTAAATAAAATGAAATTTATTTAAACATTGTAATTTTGAAAAATAATAGGCATTTCTGTATGAATAGTCATTTCTGTAGTAGGAATTAATTTAGCAAAGAGTTTAGTGCGGAGAAGGTAGACCATGAACATAAACTTTAGTTCAGTTAAACATAAGAGTCTGTCACAAACAGCTAATAGTTGTTCCCAAACAGCTGAACAGATTAAGTAATTACCTTAGAGAATATAAGAAAGCATTATGGAAACTAAGATATTGGTCCAAGGACAAATTAAAGAAAATAAATATTAACATATATTGCACTCCAGAATCTCAGTAAATGGATGATCTAACAAGTGACAATTTGCAAGTTGATTGAAAGGACTAGAACTGTGAGATGAGTGTGTGAATGCAATGGCAGAGAACCTTTTAAATTACAACCAAACGCTAAAGATAGTTAATGCAGCCTACTGAGAGTAACTTCCTATCACCTGCTAAGGCTATTAATGTGACTAATCCTGTCTTGATTCGCAGGTTGACAGTGACATGAATGTCAAGATTCAGGCCCTTCAATAGGCAACGCAGAGCTGGTCCATCAAGATCCCAGCCAATGTGTATGGGGGGAATGGACAGTCCACAAGTGACCCACCTGATGAATCAAGCAGACTGATACTAGGGCCAACATAATCACATGGCAACCCCACATCAAAAACAGCTCAGATTGCCCACAAGTATGATAGCTGTGAAGGATGAGGAGAAATGCTGGAGACCTGAAGCGCTCTAGGAAACTAATAGTTCCCCCATTTGGAGGCAACATTTAGAGGAGAAATCATATTTTCCAAGGAACCAAATTCTCCTCAAATTGAGAACGTCAAGTTTTCCCAGGAGTAAAGCACTCACAAGTTCTCCATCCATTGCTACCTCCACATTCAAATCAAATTCTACCACCAATCATTCCTCCAGTTCATACCAGAATAAGACTTCTTAAAAGAGCATGAGATCTCTACTTTTCCTCTCTTCCCAAAGCAGAATGTATTTATCAAGCTCTCTACAGAATCCCAATTTTAAAGCTCCTATCCAAATACAGTGTGATTGATTAAATTCACCCACAACTGGGATTTGAATCCCACAAGTGCAAGTGAATCTGCATCTCTCACCAAATTCCTGCCAAAGTAAAGAACAAAACAATGCGAATTTAAAAACTGAGTTAACAAAAGAAGCCCACCTACTACATTGCTGACAGAACCTCTGTTCAATACCATTCACAATAACTCTGGCAGTTTTTGAATGAATTTCACAGACTTTGTGCCTCTTGTGGTAATCCTTAGAAGAGCTGAGGTCCATATTACATCCATGAACTTGGCAGAAAGGAGCCTGTCCATTGGAATTCAACGGCCGTGACCTCTTCACTGGGGCCACTGATGACCCAATTGAAGATGATACACTATCCTCTTTTAACCATTTACCACTTTTGGATTCTCTATGATCAACAAATCTCCCCAGCTTCAAATCTATCAGTGAAGAATCCCATGTACTAGAATCTATAATAGAACTTGACACCCTTGGAACGCCTGACCTTTCTTCTACCATAAATTTAAAAATAAAATAAAAAAATCAATGAACAAAGAGATGAGAATTTATGAAAACGAAATACTCTTAAATTACAAGCCTTACCACCCAATCCAATAAAAGACTGGTTCCCAACCACTTCCTCGCAAGACAACAACATTGCATTTTCACAGTTACTAGGAACTTTCAAGTCCCAATTGGTAAGCACTTTGCTATTTCTTGCTACAGCATCAGTAGTTGAAGAAACCATTTCATCAGATAAAATGAGACCTCTCCCATCAGAACCGTAGGACCAAGAATCCATCACATCAAAAGTTCAAAAAAAAAAAAAAAAAATCAAACTCGCAATAGATGAGCAACGACCCAGCAAAATTCGAGCCCAATAACCATCTCTTTTCAATTTATCGTAATAAAACCAGCAGAAACTCTCAATGCCTGTAAACCGAAAGAAAGACCACAAACGAATTAAAGACATAACCGAGAAATAAAAGTGCATCAAAATGGCAGAAAATCAACAAATGCTCACTTCAATTCAAAATATGGGAAAAAAGCTCATTCTTTTCCTAGAACCAAAGAGGACATATTTTGAATGGAAGACAACCCAAATGAGCAGATGCAATGACCTCTAACAAAAAAGAAGAATGCCAGAAAGCTCGAAAGAGCAGATTTTTTTTAGAAATAAGCTTCAATTCAAGCAAGAGAAAGCAGTGAAATTAGTATTGAATGTATGGGAAACCAAATGCGCAAATACTTTTAAAGTGAGACCCATTCTTGGTGTCAGTAGAAGGAAAAGGAGAAGAGGGCTTCTTTGATGAAAATCTGAGTCATCGTTTGAAAAGAGGTTTTGTTTTATAAGAAGAACAGAATGGAAGACAGCAGAAACTAAAGCCAGTAACTGAGCAAGACATGCCTCTTGGCTTTTTTATCTTCTTTCTTTTACCCATGCAGAGAGAGGAAGAAGGGAGGGGAGAGAGTCAACAACGAAGTCAACACTGGTGAGAGGAGAAAAGAAATAGAACTTCTTTTTCTCTCAACCTTTATTTGCCCTGTTAAAATGTTAAGTACCCCTCAGGTCTAAACTATGAACTTTTTCTATGACCTTTATTTGCCCTGTCAAGTACCATATTAGATTTAATTTATCCAACCGACATGTCTAAACTATCTTCCTTTCGTAACATGTATATAAATTTCAGGTGCTTTGAATATAAATGGTAAATAAAATGTAATTATCCACTTCCCACAATTTTCTCACCAATTTATAAATCAATTCAAGAACTATTCTCAGATAATTTGGACATTGTTTCCATTTGCATCCACAAATTTTTATTATTTTAAATTTTTTTTAAGTTATGCATGATCCTGACGTATAATCTATATCTAATTTCCTGAGAAATAATATAAAGCCTATTTCAGTTTCAATTTATGAAGTCCATTTCAATAGTTGACACTCTTAAATTATAGTTGTTGATTTAGACACGCAGTGCTTTCTATGAAATTATATCATTTTAAAGTAAGTCTCCTCGGGGCAATTACATGAACAATTGTTGCTATTAGACACTGTGGGGCCTATAGGGATGGGTTCAATGTATAAAGATAAATGGGTTTAAAGGCTACTTTGTTTCTCATAAAAAAATTAGATCCCATGACTTTGAAAAGTCTTGATTTTAAAAGGCTCAAACACCAACAGGCAATATGAGGTCAATTTTAGATAAATATGTAATTTAATTGTGAGATCAACTCAAATGGGTATCAATTGGATATAGATACAATTCATAAAGAGATAGATGGGTGTGAAACAGGGGTAGAAAAATCGGCCGGGTCGAGATCCCGGCTGATTTTTCATATCAGCCGAACTTTTTTCTCTCTCCTGCCCATTTTTTAAAAAAAAAAAATTCCAAAAAAATTAAATAAATGCAGATAATTATGGGCTTATTGAATATGTAATTTTTTTATAAAATATCAGACATTTACATCTTCTAATATATTTTTGAAGTTACGATAGCGGGAAATTATATAATTAGTAATAAAATGGTGAAAATTACAAGGAAAATGATATAAATGAGGAAAATTTGTAGAAATAATTTCATAATTTATTTTCTTAGTCAATGAGTGTTATTTTAAGTTATGAATTATAGAAATAAAAAATAAAAATAAAATGATTGAAAGTTACATAATAATGTACAAAAATATTAGAAAATGAAACTAAAGGGTCCTAATCACTTGAACTGATAACCACACAAATGTCATACATTTTTAATTATAAGAAATTCCATTTAAATCATTAACTGAAGAGTTTTTAAAAATTAACTAAATGAAGAAACTTCAAGATCTAAACTCAAAAGATAATTTTTTCTCATCCATTTCAGCTACATTTAAAGACGAACATCAATATGGAGAATGTTCTTCACACTCATAACCAAACCCAGCAACTGCAGATGCATAACAAAGGGCCCGTAGATAGGGATTTTCTATATCCCTTGGTGGCCTTTGAATATCTGTGAAGTATTTTGTCGCGGTCTTTCCAATGCCTTTTTTGGCCTCGTCTTTTATGACCTGGTCTAATCTCCTCTACATCAAAGAGGCGAGGCGGGCTTATCCCATGTTGGATCCGCGGGGCCGACAGTTTCTGGATTGATGTCATAGTGCGAATCAATAGGTGCATTTTGATTACCCATGCAAAATATAGTTTTCATTGATTTCCATGTAGCCCGTAATCCGGTATTCTTCTTCTTTGGACTGGACCCACTTGCACCACCATGGCGGGACCCACCTGCATAGATTAATAAAAATAAGTAGATTAGCATTTTTTTTTTCTAATTTCCGTCTCAATAAAATGTATTTATGATTTTCTAAAAATATAATTTTTATATTACCCACACCACAATGGCCGCCCATATGCATATCGCAACGACTCTCTCTCAAAGCCCACCGCAATAAAAAAATAATTATAAAAAATTTAGTACACAGTAAATAACAGCAAATAAATAAATTTCATGTATTATTTTAAAGGTTTTATCATTTTCCCACATTTATAACTCATAATCTACATTTTATGATGAAATATTTAAAAGAAAGTTAAATAAAAGAAAAAAATGTTGCTGGAAATTTTAAAATGTTAGTAAACAGTAACTAAGAGAAAATAAAAAAAAATGAATTTATTAATTTATAGGCTTCATCATTTTCTAACATTTATAAGTCATAAACCATATTTTATGATGAAATAATTAAAAAAAATGAGAGTAAATAAAAGAAAAATATTGCTGGAATTTTTGACATGTTAGTAAAAAGTAACTAAGAGCAAATAAAAAAATTTAATGTATTATGTTATAGGTTTTCGCATTTTCTAACATTTATAACTCATAAACAATATTTTATAATGAAATAATTAAAATAAAGAGTAAATGAAAGTAAAAAATGTTGTTGTAAATTTTGACATGTTAGTAACAGTAACTAAGAGCAAATAAAAAAATATCATCTATTATTTTATAGGTTTTATCATTTTCTAACTTTTTTTTTCACTTATACTATTTTATGTTGAAATAGTTAACAAAAATGAATAAGTAATTGAAAAAAAAATAGTAACTAACAAAGTGCACAAAAAATAACTACAGATACATTCAGATGGAAAAAAATTATAATACCTTAATAAAACTTTTATTTCTTCATGTATTATTTTATAGGTTTTACCATTTACTAACATTTATATGTCATAATCCATAATTAATGATGAAATAATTAGAAAACGACAGAAAATAAAAGTAAAAAATTGTATCCCTGTAAAATAAGTTATTATACATTTAATAACAGCAAATAAAAAAATTTCATGTATTATTTTATAGGTGTTACCATTTTCTAACATTTATATGTCATAATCCATAGTTAATGATGAAATAATTAAAAAAAGAAAGAAAATAAAAGGAAAAAATTGTATCCCTGTAAAATAAGTTATTATACAGTAAATAAAAGCAAATAAAAAAATTTCATGTATTATTTTATAGGTTTTACCATTTTCTAACATTTATATGTCATAATCCATAGTTAATGATGAAATAATTACAAAAAGAAAGAACATAAAAGGAAAAAATTGCATCCCTGTAAAAAAGTTAGTATACAGTAAATAAAAGTAAATTAAAAAATTTCATGTACTATTTTATAGGTTTTACCATTTTCTAACTTTTATAAGTCACAATCCATATTTTATAATGAAATAATTAAAATAAAGAGTAAGTGAAAGTAAAAAATGTTGCTGTAAATTTTGACATGTTAGTAACAGTAACTAAGAGCAAGTGAAAAATGTTCATCTATTATTTTATAGGCTCTATCATTTTCTAACTTTTTTTTTCATTTATGTTATTTTATGTTGAAATAGTTAACAAAAAGGAATAAATAAATGAAAAAAAAAGTAACCAACAAAGTACACAAAAAATAACTACAGATACATTCAGATGGCAAAAAATTATAACACATTTATAAAGCTTTTATTTACTGCATATGTTATTTAAGTTCAAGCATTTTTTTAACAAATTATAACATTTTATGTTATTTTTGGCTAAAAAAATTAAAATAAAGTACAGATAAATTGAAATAAATTACAAAACTTAAAAGATCAGTAGATCTATAAATGAAGAAAACTTTGAACGATCTGGATCGTTCACTTTCAACCAAATCCAGGTCCTTTAGAACTTAGTTTAATCAAGTAGTGAATAGTAAAAAAAAATTTCAAAGAGAAATAGTAAAATCTGGTTTTTTCCTTGAAAATAAGGTGTGAAATTTGAAATGTAGGTTAATGGTATTTATAGAAAAAAATTGGACCGGGTCGATTTTTCAGATTTAAAAAAAATAATAAAATATTCACGCATGCGGACCAGCCAAACCCTGCAGTCCGCCGTAAATAGAGAATTGACTGGGAGAAATTGGTTGACAGGTGAGATCTTGCCCAAGATCTCGCCAGATATATCGGCTATGAGATATCGTCCGATATATCGGAAAAATATCGCCGGACTTGAGTTGGGCCCAGGCCCGACTTTTACTTTTTTTTATGGAAAAAAAGGTAGATTCGGCCCAAATTCGGTTGAGATTTTGACCGATATATTGGTCATCTCGGCCGATATTAAAAAAAAAAAGCTTTTTTTAAAAAAAAAAATACAAAAACCGAATTTTTAAGATTCGGCCGATATCATGACCGATAATTTGGTCAAAAATTCGTTCATATCGGCTGAATTTTTTTTTTTTACAGACGATATAATTCGGTGGTAAAAAATCCGATATATATCGGCCGATACGCACAGTATCGGCCGATATTTTAACCCCTAGTGTGAGAAGGAATGGGTATGAATTCAAACCCTATTAGCCCAAAGGGGGATTATATTGAGGTAGAGCTATGCTCTAGGGCAACCTGAACCTATTTGTATTTATAATCCCAAGCTTCTCTATTAAGAATGTCAAAAGTTCAATCTAATTGAAAATAGACTTTATAAATTATGAGTGAACTAAATTTGAGCTCAAAAATAATTTCTAATCACTTGATCTTATGATCAAAGCTATTAGACACCTTATCTAAGTATTGTTAAGAAACTTGATGATTTTGACTAGTAAAATCAGATGAGTAAAAATTGGTTTTTACGCTCAAATATGGTTCTCTTTTAGCTTGTCATGTCTACTATCAATCTAAGCAGTCATTTTTTAAAATAATTATAAATAATTGAAAAAATAGATCAAGACTACACAATAAAAAAGTCAAAGGCCCTACAGACTTTCACATGCTATTATGTAACACCTCGGATTTTCAGTTAATTATTTTGTATGAAAATAATCCATTTAATTTATGAATATTAGTTATGGATCTTAATTGGGTAAAGAGTTGGGTCATTGGCCCAATTAAAACCCAACGGTTTTGGTAAATGGTTTCAAATAAATTAAATGGGGTTAGATTTAATTAGTAATAAATAAGGGATTTGGAAGATTGCATGCGCATAAAGGGATTAAGAATTGGATAATTTTACATGGCCGAATTATAAATATTAAATCCATATTTATGCGCATGAGTGATATGCATATCTATGTAATATGCTAGAATATCTTGAGAAGATATTTAAGAATAACTTGAAAGGATACATGGCCGAATGTGAGGTATGAGGATAAGGTGTACACGGCATTAGCAAAGGCTAATTTAGAGAGTCATGGCACCTTATAATCTAAGATAGGATTAAAGGGAAGGTTTTAATAAAAGGAAAGACACAAGGGCTCACGGCATTGCTATTTTAAAAATGGGATCAAGAGGAGTTTTATAAGATAAAAGAGAGGTGCACACGGCATAGGGAATTAATTATCTTAGCACATTCTAAGATAGGATTAATTGTAAGATTATATAGAAAGGCAACAAGGGAGGGGCGCATGGCACCTTCCCCATTTAGATAAAGGGAAACTTATATAAAGAGACACCCATAGGCCGATTTCTCTCTCTCTCTCTCTCAATTCCTATTCATGCCAAAAACAAAGGAGACATGAAGGAAATTAATAAGAAGGTTGTTCGGCCAGCAAAGGGAAAGAAAAATATTGGAAGAGAGATATCGGAGCAAAGGATAACCGAAGGAGTCGCGGAACCGGTAAGTGATTCCAAATTTTGATTTAAGAACTAAGGTTATTTTTAATGGAAAAATGGAAAGACATGGTTTAGATAATGGACTTTTATGGGTTGGAAACCATGGAAGTAATTGGAGAATTTTTATAATGGATTTAAAACCATGGAAGGACATGGTTATTGTTATGGAAATTATTTGATTAAAAATGGAAGGATGATGATGACTTAGAAAGAAATTATTATGGATTATTCCTATGAGTGAGGTTCGGCCATGGTGCATGGCCGAACCCCACTAGGAATTGATTTATGAAAGTTTGATAATTTTAATGGAGTGGTGTTAGTATTATCATTGAATTTTAATGGGAGAAAATAATGGAGGATCAAGGTTAGATAATGGCCAAGGACCTTGAACCATAGGGTTCGGCCAAGGTTAATGGCCGAACCCCATGGAGTGGAATTAGTATTTTGATGAAGGTTAATTTGTTTCAAAATGGAAGTTGTTTATAAAGAAAGAACCATAGGGTTCGGCCATAGTGCATGGCCAAACACCATGGAAGGTTGTTGGTAAATTTTAAATAAGAGTTGATGTCAATGTTATATGATTTTTTTGAAAGGATTAAGTGGATAAGAATCATGAATAAATTGAATGGGTCTTAATGGATTTTAGAATGATAAAAACCATAGGGTTCGGCCATGGTGTATTGCCGAACCCCATGGATTGTTTTGGTATTTTGATGTATGATAATTATTTTTGGAAGGTGGAGTTTAAATTTAGAAACTATCTAATTATGGAGGACGGTTATAGAAGGATTAATGATTATCTTGGAAACCTTCTAATTATGGAATTGGATATTAATTTAGAAAGTTTCTATTTAAGGACTTTCTAATTATGCAGTTGGAAAATGATTTAGAAAGGATCCAAGAATGGAATGAATGGATTATTATGGAAGGTGGAGATTAAATTTGTAAGTCTCCAAGAATAGAAAGATGGTTATTCATGATATCATATTTTGATTTAATTATGGAAGGAATGCATGTTAAATATGAAACTACCTAATATGGAAGGTTGCATGCTAAATTTGGAAACTATCTTAACATGGAAGGTTATTGATGGTTAATTAATTTTGAAAGTTTCTAATTATGGAAGCATGGATGCTAACTTAGGAAACTTTCTAATTAAGGAAGATTGGATTTAAAAAGGGGAATGAATGGATTGGTTGCCATGAGTGAGGTTCGGCCATAGTGTATGGCCGAACCCCACTAGGGTTTATTTATGGATCCATGTATTAAGGGACCTAAGTCTTAGAATTTAAACATGAAATGATTAGACCAATGGCAAAATTGTAAATATGTGGAAATATTAGACATAGGGTTCGGCCATGGTGTATGGCCAAACCCCAGGAACTGTTTTGATGGAATTATGGATATTAATTTAAGGTAGTGATAAAATTAGAAACTATCTAATAATGTACCTTAGATTAAAATGGAAAGTGGAGGATACAAATGTATGTTATGGATTATTCATGAAGATAATGGCAAAGTTGTAATTACATACCAAAGTGGAGGATCATGGGTTCGGCCAAGGTGTATGGCCGAACCCCATGAGGCTTATTTTATGAACTCAGATTGTTGGGTTAATTATTAGTCTAAGTACATTATGAATGAGAATAATGGGTGATGATAGCCATGGATGGCATTTTCGTAATTAAGTGAAAATAAGGGACCATGGGTTCGGCCATACACTATGGCCGAACCCCATGGGAATTGTTTGGTGAACTTAGATATCTATGAATTAGTTATGGGTTTATTGTGTTTATGTGTTAAGGAGAGGAAGGTTTGAAATGATTAAACCAGGGGCAAAGTTGTAAATACTTGCTAAAAATAGAAGGTTACCCATGAGTGGCAATTTTGTAAATATGAGAATTAATGGACCTATGTTTTGGAAACTAAAACTTAGGTGATGAGAGTAATGGCAATTCGGTAATTAAGTGAATTAATTTTAATGAAGTGGCACCAATGGCAAATTTGGTAAATAAAGGGTAAAAAGTGGGAAATGGTTTATGGATTGAAAATATTGTAAATTAAGTAGGACTTGGTTTTGATTGGTTATTATATTATAAGGTGACGGGATCTTGTAAGCGGTGCGCGATCGGTGATCGATTCTTGGACGAAAGACGCAGGACACGTTATCGGTCTTTGGTAGGATTTCACCTCTTTGAAACCATGGATTTATGTACATTGTTTTTATCTTGATTTAATGATTTTTCTATTGCAAAAGATATGTTTGAAATGGTGATTTTATATGCTATGTTTATTTGATAAAATAGCATGTGTTTTAAATATGAGCTTTTAAATGTTATGATTTTGTATAATTGCATAGCATGTGGTATTTGCATCTCATGCATGGCATGGGAGGGATGACAGGAACTGGGGACCCACACTCTGTCGGGGCGTCCGTAAAACACTCGTGGGGGGATACCTTGATGATGAAAATTCCATCAAGAGGATACTATGTATAATACCTTGATGATGAGAATCTCATCAAGAGGATACTATGTATGAAAACCTTGATGATGAGCATTGCATCAGGAGGATACTATATATCCGGAGATCAACACTCCGACGGGGCGTTCGTAAAACACTCGTGGAAGGATACCTTGATGATGAGAATTCCATCAAGAGGATATTTTATGATGGGTGAGATTCATTGCATATGATAGCATAGCATGGCATTGAATCGGCATGGTTATGACCTTTATTATCATGCAAGGTTTCTGGTTTTTATCGGTATGATTGGATCTCTATTATCATATACTGTTTTGGATACGATGCTTTATATGTATGGTATGATTTATTATACTGGATTTGATATATTTATTATATCTGGATTTTTGGTACTAACCCATGTGTTAACCCTAATTGGAATACCTACTGGGTGCATTGTTCTAACGCCCTACTTCTACCCTAGTTGATGATACAGGAAACGAGGGAAACGATGAACGTGAAACGGGCCAGGCGTAGGAGCTTGGAGGTTTAAAGTTTAAATTTTGTTTAAGATACTCATGGGCTTGTATTTCGAGTATCTAGAATTCGAATTGTAATAACCTAGATGGATTTGCTATGTTTGGATGTTTTATTGGATAATTGCGTTATGATAATGATAATTAAGGATTTGACGTACTTTGCTATCTGAATGGAATAGAACTGTGTTCTATTATGTTTCCGCATGTTATGATTTTTATTCCGCATGTTTATATTGCTATGTGTGAACCGTTTTCGTGGACTTGGTCCATGCACACATAGGGTTGGCAAGTTAAGGGTCGGACTTTGGAAGTTCGGACTTATCTCTCGTCGTGATGTCCCACGCTCTATCACTCTACTCTGTTATAAAAAAAAAAAAGAGACTCTGAAGTTACGGGAAGAAGCGAGTGAAAAAGGGCGGGGCGTTACATATTATAAGGGCTCGAGTCCACCCATCAAGATAAATCGGCTCAAGAATTTGGTCCAAACCTAAACCAACAGGTTTGTACAAGTATTCTAATCCGTTCGAATGTGATGGGTTCGAGTGGGTTTGAGGCCTCTTGCTCATTTAGGTTGATTTTTATTTTTTGCCATTTATTGTCCTTATATTGACCTTTCAAGAGTTAGTTACGATCAGGGTGTGAAATCTCGGCCGATACATGTAACACCTCGGATTTTCAGTTAGTTATTTTATATGAAATTACCCATTTTAATTGTGAATTTTAGATTAGATTTTTATATGGATAAAGAATTGGGCCATGACCCAATTAGGACCCAATTGATTGTGGAATTGGTTTATTAAAATTTAAATGGGTTGAATTATCTTAGTAATGTATTATGTCCAAAATCAATTAAAAGATTATATGGCCGAATTTTAGATAATAAATCTATATGTTATGCGCATAGGATGGTACCCAAGGAAACTATCTAATCTAAATAAAGATAGAATTAAGGGAAGGTTTTAAAATAAGAAAGGGAGGTCGGCAACCACTAAACAAGGAAGGAGTACACGGCATTGCCATCTAAGACATGGGGTGCACGGCCAAAGGAGGGAGGAAGTAGCTATCTTAAGCACTTCCTAAATATTGATCAAAGGAAAATTATAAAAGGGAGAGAGGGACAAGGTGCACGGTTTTTACACCTTTCATATTGCCGAATTTTATCTCTCTCTCTCTCAATCTTTCATTCTCTCTCACGGCAAAGAGCAAGGAGAAGAAGATGGTTGTTCGGCCAGCAAAGGGAAAGGAGAAGAAGATTGGAAGAGAAAGATCAAGCGAGGGAAGAACAAGAAATCAATTGGAAAGAGGTTAGTATCTTAATTGAATAATGTTATTTATGAAACCAAAGAACCATAGGGTTCGGCCATGATGTTTGGCCGAACCCTATGGAAGAAGTTTGGATGATGATTTAATAATTTAAATGGACAAGAAAGAACCATAGGGTTCGGCCATAGTGCATGGCCGAACCCCATGGAAAGAAGTGTTTAATTCATGGGTTTTGGAGGATTGAAAACCATGGAGAGATTTGATTTATTTTATTGGGTTTTTAAGAATGAAAACCATGGAGTTTCTCAAATAAGTAATTGGTGATAGTGATATGTAATTTTGAGGGGATTAAATGGAAGATCCATGATTGATTAGTTTAAAAAAAAAAAAGAGGACTTTGAACCATAGGGTTCGGCCATGGTGTATGGCCGAACCACATGGCGTTTTGATGACTTTATTATGGAATGGTTTAATGGATCTAAATGGATGGACAAGATCATGAACCATAGGGTTCGGCCATGGTATATGGCCGAACCCCATGGGGTAGTTTTGGAATGGAGATTAAAATAGGAAACTATCTAATTTTAGAATTGATTGCTAAAATTGGAAAGCATTCAATTATGGAAAGATGGTGTTTAAATTTGGAAACCATCCAATTATGGAAATGGGATTTAATTATGGAAGAGAGTGTAATTATGGAAACCTTCCAAGTATGGAAAAATGGTTTCTAATCTTGGAAACATCTAATTATGGAAGGAGGTTACTAAAATTAGAAACTATCTAAATATGGACCATAGACTAAAATGGAAGGAGGAGTTTATTTATAGAAACCTTTTAATTAAGGAAAGGATATGGGTTCTTGTTTAATGAATGATAATGGATTGCTTCTATGGGTGAGGTTCGGCCATGATGCATCGCCGAACCCCACTAGGGTTTATTTTTGGAAACCTTTCTATTTATGGAAGGAGGTTGCCAAATTAAGAAGTAGTATTTATGGAAGTTGGTTAATTTGGGAAGTTTTTATTTTTGGGAAGTAACGACTAAATTAGAAAGTGTTAATCTAGGAAACTTTCTAATTAGGGAATTTTTATTTGGAAATCTTTTAAATATAGAAGGTAGAGATAAAATTGGAAACAAAGATATCATGGGTTCGGCCATGTGTATGGCCGAACTCCATGAATCAAAATTATGGGTTATATTTTATGTATTGTAAATAAAGTGAATGGATTAATGATGAAGGCAATGGCAAAAATGTAATTACATGCCAAAGTGGAGAATCATGGGTTCGGCCATGATGTATGGCCGAACCCCATGAGGTGTATTTATGGACTTGATTTGGTTAAAGAATTCTTAAAGGGTTTAGTTAAGGTAGATTTAAAGGAATGAGGAAACCAATGGCACTTTTGTAAATATGTGAGAATATTGGACATTGGGTTCGGCCATGGTGTATGGCCGAACCCCATGATTTAATTATTGGATTATGTGATTGGATTCAAGAAGTGTGCATTATTTTAGAACCTAAGCAAGGAAAGTGACTAAGGTTTAGATCAATGGCATTTGGTAATTAATGGGATAAATGAACAAAAATGGTGAGGCTCGGCAATGAGTATGGCCAAACCCCACAAGTTTGGTTAATGGACTATAAATGTGGTAAATCAAGTGGGACTTGGTTTTGATTTATTATTATATTATAAGGTAACGGGATCTCGCAAGCGGTGCGCCATCGGTGATCGAATATTGGACGAAGGACGCAAGCACACGTTAGAGGTCTTTGGTAGGATTCCACCTCTTTGAAACCATGGGTTTATGTACATTGTGCCTTATCTTATTTTTGATGAATTGATGCTGCAAAGGATATGATTTAAATTGTGATTTTAAATGCTATCTTTATATGAGGAAATAACATGTGTTTTAAATATGATTTTCAATGCTATGATTATGTTATAAAATAGCATGTGTTTCATTGGCATCTCATGCATGGCATAGGGGTGAACGATTTGGTAACCGAAGGGTCCACACTCCGTCGGGGTATCCGAAAAACCTATGTGGTGTACCTTGATGTGTTTTTCCATCAGGAAGAAACCGGAGGGTCCACACTCCGCCGGGGTGTCCGGAAGACCTATGTGGTGGGTACATTTATGTACATGTGATGGGTGAGACTCATTGCCTTTGTCATCATTGCATGGCATGGATTTATATGGTTTTGACATTACGATATTATTATATACGTTTTGTATTAACCATGTGTTAGCCGTAACTGAAATACCTACTGGGCGCATTGTTCAACGCCCTATTTCTACCCTAGTTGATGACACAGGTAATCAGGGGAGCGAGGAACGTAAGACGGGCCAGGCATAGGAGCTTGGATGATTTAGTTTATTATTTTTAATAAAAGTTACTCATGGACTTGTATTTGAGTATCTAGATTTTGAAATGTAATAACTTAGATGAATGGATGTTTAGTTTGATGATTATGACGTTTTAATAATGATTAAGGACTTGGCGTACTTTGCTATCTGAATGGAATAGAACTTGGTTCTATTATGATTCCACAATTTTGATGTTATGATTCCGCATGTTATGATTTCTATTCCGCAAGTTGATATTGCTATGTGTGAACCATTTTAGTGGACTGAGTCCATGCACACATAGGGTTGGCCAGTTAAGGGTCGGGCTTTGGAAGTTCGGACTTAGCTCGCGTCGTGACGTCCCGCGCTCTATCACTCTACTCTGTTATAAAAAAAAAAAAAATAGACTCTGAATTACGGGAAGAAGTGAATGAAAAAGGGAGAGGCGTTACAGTTGGTATCAGAGCGAACCCGAAATTTGAATCTCTCAGAGTAAATTAATCCGGTCTCGTGCATTAATTTACTTCATTAGACTCAGACGGATGATAGTAAAGAAAGTACAGTCAAAATAATCGGATTATCAAACATAGCAACATAGGATGTATTTCCCCAGAAACAAAACAAAATCAAGAGTGCTTATTTGGAAATTTTCCCCAACAGATAGGAATTACAAATTTTGTTTATGGAAACTAAGTCTTGATGTTTTCAATGGCATAGGGAAAAATGGCTCCAAGGGGAAGGCCAAGGAAAAATACCCTACAAAACTTGAAAGGGGGTGAAGATGAGGAACGACACTCTCACACTGAGGAAGAACAATCTCACCATGATGAGGAACGACACTCTCACCGTGAGGAAGAGCAATCTCATCACGATGAGGAAGCAAGTAGCATAAACATACTGGTGGTACCACCTGAATTGCAGAATCTGGTTCAAGCGGTGGTTACTTCGGTGCTTCAACAACACCTGAATGAGAATGGAACCGCCAATGGAAACAATGACAGGAGCATGGTCAGGGACTTCCAGCAACAACTCCCTCCTTACTTCAAAGGAAGAGAAGGGGCTGTCGGAGCAGAAAACTGGCTGAAAAAGATTTCACAGATCCTGACTTTGTTGAATATCACGAATCATGCTCACAAGATTTTACTGGCCACATCACAGCTGATTGATGATGCTGATAAATGGTGGGAGGTGATAGAGAAGCAGCGAGCACTTCTTCCAAAAGGAGAAAGGACTGCCATGACTTGGGAACAGTTCTAAGCTACCTTTCTGGAACATTATTTTCCTGAGGAGGATAAGGAGCACCAGACACAGGCTTTTCTATCTTTGGTACAGGGTACCATGACTGTGGCAGAGTACCACCAGGAGTTTCTCAATCTATTTGTTTATGCATTCTATATGGTGGATACAGAGTATCGGAGGGCACGCAAGTTTGAGTGGGGCCTTCGGCCAAGCATAAGGGCCAAGGCAGCCACATTGGCAGAAGTGGTCAGCAGGGCCACTATAGCAGAGCAGGAAATGGCGGAGTTGACGCGTTTTGATAATCGCTGAGCTGAGAGTGGGAGGGGTGCTTTCCAGTCCAATAAGAGGTTCCGACCGAACTCTGGCAGACCCGCACCATCCACTGGGTCAACAGGGGGCTTTCGACCCAATCATCCCTCCCCATCTACATCAGTCACTCAGGCTCCCAGAGTTGGGAGCAACTGCTTTCATTGTGATCAGCCTGGCCATTTTAAGAGGGAATGTCCACAACTCAACATGTCAAACAAAATCTCACATGTCAAACAAAATCTCGCACTCCCATTCCTGTGTACGGCGTACTGCAGTATTCGAGTGGTCAGCCATGCCTTAATTTTTTATTATTTTTTTGAAATCCGCAAAATCTACCCCAACCAATTTTTTTTTTTAATAAAACCCAATCACTTGCACTTTCATTTTCACACACGTATTTTCTTCAGAAACTAGATTTTACAATTTCTCTTCCAAAAGTTTTTTCACTCTTCATTACATGATCTAATTAATTTATAAAGAACCAGTATTTGGCTGAAACTGAACGATCCAGACGTTCAAATTTTTATTCATTACTAGATCTACTACTCTTATAAGTTTTGTAATTTATTTCCATTTATCTGGATTTTATTTTAATTTTTTTATCCGAAAATAACATTAAAGTGTTATAATTTGTTTGAAAATGCTTAGACTTAAATAGCATATGTAGTAAATAAAAGTGTTATAAAGGTGTTAGAAACTTTTTTCATCAGAATTTATCTGTATTTATTTTCTGTGTACTTTTTTAGTTACTACTTTTCTTCAATTATTTATTTTCTTTTTCTTAAAGACTTCGCACATGAGTTATAAATGTTAAAAAATGTTAAAACCTATAAAATAATATATGAATTTTTTTTTATTTACACTTATTTACTGTTTACTAACATGTAAAAATTTCCAGCAACATTTTTTATTTTATTTACTAATTTGTTTTAATTATTTCATCATAAATTATGGATTATGAGTTATGAATGTTAAAAAATGCTAAAACCTATAAAATAATATATGAAATATTTTTTATTTGCTCTTATTTACTGTTTACAAACTTTTCAAAATATCCAACAACATTTTTCTGTTATTTACTTTTTTTTAATTATTTCATCATAAATTGTGGATTATGACTTATAAATGTTAGAAAATGCTAAAACCAATAAAATAATACATGAAATTTTTTTATTTTCTCTTATTTACTGTTTAATAACATGTAAAAATTTTCAGGAACATTTTTTTATTTTATTTACTAATTTGTTTTATTATTTCATCATAAATTGTGGATTATTAGTTATAAATGTTAAAAAATGCTAAAGCCTATAAAATAATATATGAAATATTTTTTATTTGCTCTTATTTACTGTTTAATAACTTTTCAAAATATTCAGCAACATTTTTCTTTTATTTACTATTTTTTTAATTATTTCATCATAAATTGTGGATTGTGACTTATAGATGTTAGAAAGTGCTAAAACCAATAAAATAATACATGAAGTTTTTTTATTTTCTCTTATTTACTGTTTAATAACATGTAAAAATTTCCAGTAACTTTTTTTATTTTATTTACTAATTTTTTTAATTATTTCATCATAAATTGTGGATTATTAGTTATAAATCTTAAAAATGTTAAAACCTATAAAATAATATATGATTTTTTTTTATTTTCTCTTATTTACTGTTTTAATAACATTTCAAAATATCCAGAAACATTTTTTCTGTTATTTACTAATTTTTTTATTATTTCATCATAAATTGTGGATTATGAGTTATAAATATTAGAGAATGCTAAAACCAATAAAATATTATATGAATATGTTTTTGTTTTTTTTTTTTTGCTGTTAGTTACTGTGTACTAACTAGCTATACCGTCCAGTAACTTTTTTTTCTTTTTCTTTTTTACTTTCTTTTTGCAATTATTTCATCATAAAATATGGTTTATGAGTTATAAATGTTAGAAATTGCATTCACCTATAAAATAATACATGATTTTTTTCTCTTATTTATTGTTTACTAACATGTTGTACTTTCCAGCAATATTTTTTCTGCTGTTTACTATTTTTTTAATTATTTCATCATAAATTATGGATTATGAGTTATAAATTTTTAAAAATGTTAAAACCTATAAAATAATACATGAATTTTTTTTTTTTTGCTGTTGGTTACTATGTACTCACTTTTTATACTGTCCAACAACTTTTTTTTTTCTTTTATTTACTTTCTTTTGTTAATTATTTCATCTTAAAATATGGTTTATGAGTTATGAATGTTAGAAAATGCATTCACCGACCTCGAGTTTTAACTCTAGGGGCCCACTGTAATTTTTTCAAATTTCTTTGAATTCAAATTTAGAGTGTTGAATTCAAATTTGAGGTGGATGAAATTTTAGTGTGGAATAACATAATTAGAGAGATAATTAACAAATTAAGAGGAATAAATGGTGATTTAGTTAATTGTGTAATTTAATTACATATTTTCTAATGGAGTGGGATTAAAGAAATAATTTACTAAGTTATGAAATTAGAGAGGTGATTAAGTAATTAAGTGAAATTTAAGAGAGACTAAATTAAGTGGGAATTTAATTAAATAATTATGAAAGAGGTAGAAATAAAATTAAAAAAAAAATTATTGGTGATGTGGGAACATGCCACATAAGCGATGACGTGGAGAGGTGTGGTGAGTTGGCATGCCACATGGAATGAGATGACCTCTAACCACCCTCCCCTTTGCATTAAATGCAAGGGCAACCCTACACTCTATCCTCTTTGACTAAAGTTGAGAAAGAAATGAACAAGTGCTCCTTCCTCTCCCTTCTCATCGGCTCCCTCATTTATTTCACTCTCTCTTTCCCTCTCCATGCAACACTCTCTTCCTCCTCCCTCATTTCACATGGTGGTACCCATATTCTCTCCCTCTCTTCTTCATCTTCATAGTTGAGGCTTCAAGAAAGGGAAGAAAACAAGAAGAAGGAAGAAATAAGAGGAAAAGAAAAGAAGAAGGGAATTCCACCATACGGAGTGGAAGCTCAACAACTCACAAATTTTCCTTCATCTGGATTTCTCTATGAATACTAGGTTGGCCCCTTCTAACTTAGTATTAGAACTTATTGTGAAGTTTAGAATAGTTTAGAATCAAGCATGGACGAATTTGGTTAAGAAATACGGAAATTGGAAGAAAATGGAAACTCATGGGTTTCCACACACATAACCTTTATAAGGTGGAGATCATTGGATTTTCTTAATCAAATTGTATATATTAAGTTTCAAAATTATAGCCAACTCAATTTAGAATGCATGTAACTGAATAAATTTGGAAATCAGGACTAAACACATACCCATTTTAAGATTTGAGTTCTCGAATTTCTGGACGTTTTTTCAACTGTCAAAATGTGGAAGACAGGTCTCGGAAGGTCCGAAAACAAAGTTCAGACAATCCGAAGGATCTTCGAATGGTCCAATGTAATTATATTGGGTCTGAGGCCTGGGGATGATCTGAAGCAGGCCTAGGGACGTTCTGAGGCTTGGGACGGTGCGAAGCAGACCTGGAGATGTTCCGAAGTAAAACTGTGTAAAATACAATCTGGGCTTCGGATGTTCTGAAGGAATAGACATGTTTTGAAGCTTCTTCTGAAGTTTTGGAATACCCGAACTGGACTGATGTTCTTAGGGAACAGTAATAGAAATGAGATTTTACTGATACACTCCAAACTTGATTCATAGAATACTTAATTACTGAGAGTGATAATGAACTTAATCAACCTTAATGTTGTGTTTATATGCCTTGATACGTGGAAATGAATGAAGAACCCGAGAGTAACCCCGGCGTCTTATGTGCCATTTCGTGATTCATTTCCTACGTCGATTATCTCCAATCAAGTAGGTTTTCCTACATCTTTGAAGCACAATGGTTGTGAATCTAGTATTTTACCTTGCCATTACTATGATAAGTTATGAATTAAATTTCTGATTTAAAATAAGGTGATATTGTTTATTTTTTAAAATGATTTGAGATTCATGAGACATTGAGCCATTTTGAAACATATGATATATTGTTTATGTACGGAAGAAATTTGATATTATATGATGACCATGTTTTGAACTTATAAGATGCAATGAGATTTGTCATCATGGATCATTCATATACCTCACGCATGATTTCATGGGATGTGAATTGCACGAACATTGGGTTGAAGAGCTCTTGGGTCAGAAAGAAGTCCCGAAATGAATACTATAATAATATTGGGCAGAAAAGCTCCTAGGTCAAAAAGTGTAACACCCCGGATTTTCAAGTTATTAATATATATTAAAATTACCCATTTAAATTGTGAATTATTAGATATGGATATTAGATGGGTAAAGTGTTGGCTCATTGCCCAATTAAGACCCAATGGATTGTGGAAATCTTTTCAATAGAATTAAATGGAGATTAATTAAATTAGTAATGCATTATGTCTACAATGAATTATTATGCGCATAAAGGGATTTGGATTAATTGTCATGACCGTGTATAAGAGATATCTAATCCATGATATGCGCATGGAGAGAATTTGAGATAGATTACAATGGTCGTGTGTGACATATGCATATCCATGTGATATGCGCATACAAGATAAGATTTGCTAGAATATCTTTAAAAAGGGGAATTACTAAATAAAGAAGGATGCTTATGGCCGTGTATAGGGATTTCCAAATCCAAGGTTAGGCGCATAAGATCATTTAAAAAGGGTATGCAAATTGACTAAAATTAAATAAAGAAGATGTCTAATTAAATAAAGATTGTATGGCCGTGTGTGACATTGCTAAATGGGAAGGTCGGAAACTTCTAAATCAAGGCACAAGAGGGATGCACGGCATAAGGGAATTGATATCATGGCACCTTCTAAATCAATACACCAAGGGGCGCATGGCACCTTCTAAGTTGGGACCAAGGGGAGGTTTTATTAAAGAAAGAGGGAAGGGGCACACGGCAATACCTACACACATAAGGCCGAACTCTCTCTCTCTCTTTCTCAAGTCTCATACACGGCATTCATTATTCAAAGGAAAAGAAGGCATCTAGCAAGAGGGAAAGATCAAGAAGGAAAAGGATTGGAAGAGCAAGAACAATCGAAAGAAAACCGGAGGAGTCGTGGAACCGGTAAGTAGTTTTGATATTTTTGTTTAAGATAAGGAACCATAGGGTTCGGCCATGGTGTATGGACCAACCCCATGGAAGGAAATTGGATGATCATGGTATTTAATTTAATGGGAAGAATGGACCATAGGGTTCGGCCATGGTGTTTGGCCGAACCCCATGGAAAGACATGGTTATTTTTATGGGTTGGAAACCATGGAAGGACTTTTGTGAATTTTAATGGATGCTTGGAGGAATGTTGGGGTTTAATAAAAGGGATGAACCATAGGGTTCGGCCATGATGTATGGCTGAACCTCATGGAAGGACTTTGGTGAATTCTTATGGAAGTTTGAATGATGAAAACCATTCAATATTATGTATGTTTTAAAAAGGGGTTTTAATGGATGTTTTTGGAGAAGATCCTAGACCATGGGTTCGGCCATGGAGTATGGCCGAACCCCATAAGTATTTACGGAAGTATATTCATTAATTTAGATCATGGAAAATGATGGGATTTAAAAGAGAACATTATGAAACATAGGGTTCGGCCATGGTGTATGGCCGAACCCCATGGAGGTGGATATTAATTTAGAAAGGATCTAAGGATGGTTATTAAATTAGAAACTTTCTAATTATGGACTTTTGATCAAAAAAAAAAAAAAGAAGGAACCTTGATTCATGGATTCAAGTATGGAAGTTGCTAAAATTGGAAAGTTATACATCATAGGGTTCGGCCATGGTGTTTGGCCAAACTCCATGAATCAATTCTATGGTTCAATAATGAATCTAATATTACCTAGGTATATTTTTAATGAATGGTTCACCAAACCAAGGGATGAAGGGTGAGAATAATGGAATTATAGCAATGGATGGCATTATGGTAATTATGTAGAATTAATAGACCATGGGTTCAGCCATGGTGAATGGCCGAACCCCATGAATAAATATTTGGTAAATTTGGGGGTTTTATGATGAGTTTTATGAATGATCAATTATGAACCTAAGATTATAAGTCATGTAAATGGTGAATGAATTATGTAAGGATCATTCTTGGACTTAGGGTCTACTTAGGGTCTATTTATGGTATGAATGGCAATGTTGTAAATATAAGCAAAAATGAAGGATCATGGGTTCGGCCATGATGTATGGCCGAACCCCATGAGGTAGGTTTGTGGATCAAAACATGGACTTAAGCATGTGTTAATGAATGAAAGGTTTGAAATGATCAGACCAATGGCAAAGTTGTAATAAAGGGTGAAAGTGAGAAATCATGGGTTCGGCCATGGTGTATGGCCGAACCCCATGAGGAATTGTTTATGGACTTAAACATAATGTTAAATCAAATGGGATATGGTTTTGATTAATTGATGTATTATAAGGTAACGGGACCTCACAAGGTGTGTACGATCGTGAGTGGTTACCGGACGAAAGAAGCAAGGACAAGTTAGTGGTCTTTGGTAGGATTCCACCTCTTTGAAACCATGGGTTTATGTATAATTGTTTTTATCTTATTTTTGATGAAATTATGTTGTGAAGGAATATATTTCAAATTGTGATTTTTAATGCTATGTTTATATGATAAAATAACATGTGTTTCATTGACATCTCATGCATGGCATGGGGTGAAGGATATGTAACCGGAGGGACCACACTCCGTCGGGGCGTCCGAAAAACCTATGTGGGATACCTTGATGTGCTTTTCCATCAAGAAGAAATCGGAGGATCCACACTCCGTCGGGGCGTCCGAAAGACCTATGTGGGGGTACTTAAATGTACATGTGATGGGTGTGACTCATTGCATTTGACATCATGACATGGCATGGTTTATATGGCTTTTTGACATTATGATATTATTATATATGTTTTGTACTAACCATGTGTTAGCCCTAAGTGGAATACCTACTGGGCGCGTTGTTCTAACGCCCTACTTCTACCCTAGTGGATGACACAGGAAACTAGGGGAACGATGAACGCAAGGAGGGCCAAGCATAGGAGCTTGGATGATTTAGTTTATATTTTGAATAAAGTTACTTATGGACATGTATTTGAGTAACTAGTTTTTGGGCATGTAATAACTTAGATGAATTTAATATAGTTGGATGTTTTATTGGATAATTGTGTTATGATAATTATGATTAAAGACTTGACGTACTTTGCTATCTGAAATGGAATAGAACTGGGTTCTATTATAATTCCGCATGTTATGGTTTTCAATCCACCTATTTGTATTGTTATGTGTGAACCGTTTTCATGGACTTAGTCCATGCACACATAGGGTTGGCCAATTAAGGGTCGGACTTTAGAAGTTCGGACTTAGCTCGCATCATAACGTCCCGCTTTTGTACACTCTGTTATTAAAAAAAAAATAGACTCTGATTTTCAGAAAGCGAAGAGTGAAAAAGGGCGGGGCGTTACAAAAAGAAGTCCCAAAATAAATCACAATATTGGGCCATAGTGCTCCTGGATCAAAGAAGTTCCGAAAACTTGTATGGGGAATGATAAGGGCATACATTGATCTTGACACCCATGACATGACATTACATGATAAGTATTATGCTATTTTCATAATGAAATGGATATGATTTGAATATGAGATTTCCTAAAATAATATGATTTGAGAAAGTATGAGAACTTTACCATGATATAATTTGTAATATGATTTTTCTATAACACTCTTATGTGCACCCCTTTATGATCGGAATTCCTACTGGGCGTGTTGACTAAGCCCAAATTTCCCCCTTTAGATGTGCATTCAGATCCAAAGCATGTAGATAAGATTTGATCAAGCGATTGATGAATACGAACGTGATGGATACAAAAATAGCCTAGATTATGTTGATGTCTCGGAATTGAGAATAATGTTGATGTTTTAAATTTGTAAATATCACAAGTGCACAAACCATGTATAGTGTAGCGATTGAGTGCGAGGTTCAACCCAAATGAAAATCTCAAAATACATGAATTAAAATTAAATTTGTGTTCCTTTAAAAAAAATATTTTCAAGAAGTAGAGCCTTTATATGAGTCATGTATCTAACTTGGAAAATCAACAAATAAGATATGTGAGGTAATTGTCCTTGAATTAAATGATAATATTTAATCATGATCAATATTACAAGTTATAAGATTAAAATAACACATTTCCAATCTTTAATTGAATGAATTTTGAGAGAGAGAGTATAATTTCAAAGAATTAAAAGAATAAAAGAATGACATAAATTTAAAGAATTTTAAAAGAATAAAACATACAAGACTTAGGTTAGAACAAAAATTATACAACAAACATAGAATCTAAAATTATTAAAAGACATAAAATTAAATTGAAAGAAAATAAATGACTAAAAATAAAAGTGCAGTAACGTAAAGGTTGGTTGTTTGGAATAGACCACTCATCGCCCAAAATGTATAAACAAAGTGAAAGCTTAGATCTGAAATTCATGTAAAGATCTAAAATGCAATTCATACTCACTAATAGAAACAAGATTCACAGTTTTTTAATTTAATTAATTAAACCTTAGTAATCAAGATTCAACATTTACAATCAAGATCCTAACTATTACATGTGCTCATGTTCAATTAAATAAACAAAAGTTGTAAACTTGAAATTATTAGTAAAATAATCACAAAAGAATTTTAGAAGTTGGATGTTTCAGGCTTCTAAATGGATGCTTCTCTTTATAAAATAAAAGAATTAAAGTACAGAGTTTAGATGAAAATACTTAGAAGATATAAAATAAATTTGCAAAATTAATTTCTCACTTGCAAAAATCGTGTGAAGCTTTGTCTTCTTAGTCTTTCTCCGGCCTTTAGTCCTTTTAAACTCTAGGTTATATTCGAATTTTACCCTTGGGTGAAGTTGTCACATCACGACCCTTGGGCCCACTGACATGAGATAATTTTTTTTCTAACAATGAGTCATTGTGGAAATCATAATTATACATGGACTAAATATCTCATATGATCAAAGTTTGGACATGACATTTGACAGCCTCGAATCCAGCCATACACAGTCGGTAAGAATCCCAGGCAGATGAAGGGGTCACCATGGACCTGCTCAAGACCCAAAACCTCGGCAAATTCTACCTTGACGCATAGTATGTTGATATACTACTAACCAACATGTAGTCTATAACTTGACCTCTTATGAAGTCCAAGTAGAAAATGTTACACGTGATCTACCTAAATATTCGCCACAAAACAATCTCATCTACATCAGAATTGCACATAAGAAAATGAAGTAGACTTTATTACATTTCTACAGTGCCTCAACGGACACAATAAGAGGTTTATTACATAGCATGTTCATACAGATAGTATGTAAAAATATCAAGTAGATAAACGTGAAATCCCAACAATGGGGACAATAGTTAGAGGCCTTCCACCCCTACTACACGTGCGGACCATCATGTCCTTCATCTTCTGGGTTCCCTGAATCGTAAGGGATGTGAGCTCTATTAGCTCTGTAAAAAGAAAACAACAGATAATATAGCATATTATCAACTCATAAACATGTTTAAACAAATAACAATTTAATCACTCAGAAATCATGTAGTTTTCTATGAGAACGACGTTTACATAGCAAACCTATAATGCAAGCTCTTTCTTTCTTCCAAAATTATACCCCCGCCAAATGGTGTCTACGAATCTTGCCTAGCAGAGATAGATACGTTTCCTACGCCGTCGGCAAATTCATGCTCAGTGCTTCACACAGTCTGTACATACACCTCATACCAGTGCCCTCCACGAGCTAGGTACTTCATACAGCAGTGTGAGGTATTTTGATATGCACAATACACAAATCAGATATGCACATCAAATATATGGATTAAACATAACTGTCAACCCAAATAAGCATCTCTCACAAATATGATCATATTAACCTCACTCAGCTAACAAGAATTCCTAAGCCTTCTCACATGAAATCATATCACATGCATCAGCAATCAGTATTTAGCTATACTATATTGGGAAACTAAACACAAATTAAAAAGCTTATCAACGAGTTATAAATTACGACACATAAGTGTTATCGTTCTCTCCAGTCGGGTATGTATACCCTATACTCATCTTTTACCTCATAGGATAATTGTCCTGCAATACACAGTTATATACAAATACGCGTCTTCTCATTGGAATCACAGTTGTATAATGATTTATCTCTAAATCTCCAACGTACTAGTCAGTCTCTAGGAATAAGTGGGTTCCATTCTCGATTTTAGAATGGCTAGACCTCGACTCCCATACACTCTACTGTTCACGTTTCATATATAGAAACAATCATTCATTCCTTTATGTGTGAACAATGTCGGTATCGCATTCTGGTCCGATCACACTATTTCAGTTAGTAAAATGACCATGGATATCCACTCATTGCCATAAGACTTAACGGTGCAAGAAATGTTGTTTTTGAATGCAAAATGTAATGCACTTTAATAAAATATATAGTGTGGTTGAATCTCCTCACCTTCGGTTGGCTAGTGTTTTTCAATAATTTGTTTAAAACATTTAAAACAATATAAATAATTCATATATTTAAAAGAGGTTTAAATAACCTAACATTTTTCATGAAAATCATATCCAAATCTGTCTGTTAAAACTCGACATATCGACTCTGTCAATATGTACATTTCCTCCATACATCGTGAAATGGCGATGTGTACCATTTCTGTATGTATCGTAAAATGGCGATGTATACCTTTTCTGTTTGATAGTTTCTGCTCTGTTTTTGGATATCTCTACAAAATCGATATATCCTCTTGTTCTTTGCCCGATATGTATGTAAAACTCGATGTGTCGATTTTTATTTTGAATATATATCAAATTTTGAACATATATCGGCTAGACAAAGTGGATACATCGTAAAAACTCGATAGGTCAATTTACTTTTTGCATACATATTGACTTTGGACATATATCGGCTGGACAAGGCCGATATATCGTAAAAACTCGATATGTCAATTTTACTTTTTGCATACATATCGACTTTGGACATATATCGGCTGGACAAGGTCGACACATCATAAAAAACTCGATGTGTCCACTGGGTTTTGAGTAGTCCGCTGTGATCGAGCACGAATTTTCTTTAGTTTCCCATGGAAAATATACAAGGTATTTTTCTACAAAAACTTGGACAGAGATTGTACTAAAGTTTATCTACAAAATGACGGCAAATTCAAAGAAATACTTACAGAAGATAGCTAAAAATCCACTACAAAAGGGTTGCTTGATAAGTTTTAAAATGAACTGAAAACTCCGTGAATTGGTAATTTTTTCTGAAAACCAAAGCCATTATTTATAACTTTCGAAAATCAGTATGCAAGTGATTTTCTATTGCAAATTTCCGTCGGTGGGTGTCGGTGGTGTTTGCAGGATTAACTCTAACCTTTTTATTTTTCAAAAATTTGGTTAAAAAGTTTAACTTTTCTTCCTTTTTCCAAGCATTTAAAATTGGGTATACTTAGGGGATGATTTGATAAAATCTGACACCACTATCACTTTGAGAATGCGGTTTTAGCTTGGGTGGTAAAATCAGATTTTCATTTTATCAACAAAAAATCCTCTATTTTTACAAAAATAATGTTTCACTTAAAATTGGTGGTCTAAGCTTCCCTAAATTTGAAACTCATTTTCTAGTGCTTCAAACCCTGAAATCAATTTTCTAAAAATACGAAAAGTTTACTTAAAACATAGATTGAGTATGATCCAAGTTTACTAATTTTCAGAATACGGTGTATTTGTTAAACTGGGGTATTTAGATAAATCACGTCTAAGCATCGTACTTCAGGTAAACGTATGGAAATTCCAGAAATGCTGTCGAGTAGAGTACTCAAATACGTAGAGTGTGTGAAATTCTAGGTCTAAATACATCAGAAGAGTGGTCTTTCACACTCAAGAAGTTTTCAAGATACTATTCATGATTTTTATATAAAACAAAAGATATTTGTGAAATGTCTAAAATGCTGCCCGATCTTTGTCGGGCTAAATCATTGAGCAATCGAGCTCCGATTGTGTCATATAATACCTTTTCGGGAAGCTTTTTCCGTACCCTATCATGTTAATGTTGGGGAGACTTCCATCCCAAGTGAGTCAAGGGGAGATGGAGGGTTTCCATCTCATGGGAGAGGAAACCCAAGGCACCAACGTTGGGAAGGGGGGGAAGACCCCTAGCTTAAGCCATGTGTCTCCTTGGTTAAACCAAGGGACACATGGGAAAGACCAAATATTAATGAGGTTGGAGGGTGTAGGGTTGATTTACACAAGGGACACACACCACACCCTTTGGGCCGATCTTCTCCCTTGGAATCAAAGAGATTTCCATCTCTCTCTCCCTCTCTTAACATCCTTGGCCGACCCTAAGAAACATAGAGATTTTCTTCTCTTCTCATCTCTCTCTCTCTCCCATTTTCGGCTTACACTTGGAGAAATCGGTGAAGGAACAAGGAAGGAGAAGGACAGAGGAGTAAAGATCAGACCTAAAGAAACGAAGGAGACACGGAAAAAGGTATGTAATGTTTAAACAAGATAGGATTGATAAAAGAAATTAAGGGAACTATGGTTTTGGCTATGGAATGGCTGAAACCATGGGGTTCAAATTTGATTTAAAAAGAATGGTCAAAAGGTTATGGGACCATGGACTTGAAATCCATTCAAGGAATGGCAATGAGATTGACATAAAAATAAGGCGTTGTTCAAATCCGAAATATAATGCTAGAGATTGAAAGGTTAATGGACAAGACCCTAACTTTGATTAGTGGGTAGAGTATGTCCACAGATTTGATGTAAAAATGATTTAATACATGTTTTAAAAGAATAAGGAAATAACTTCCAAGAGGAAGGGTCAAGCCAAACATCAAACAAAAGAGGACTGTCCACGGGTCTGCATTGTCTGCGGACGGGTATCACCGTCCGCGGGCGAGTAACAAACATAAATATGGTGTTGTCTGCTGGACGAGTTTCTATCGTCTGCGGGACGGGTTTCGACAGTTCGTGGATGGGTAACAGACATGAATTGTATGTTGTCTGCGAATGGGTTGTATGTCTGTAGGACGGGTTTCTGCCTTCCGCGAGACGGGTTTCGACTGTCCACGGACAGGTAACAGACAGGAAATTATATGTTGTCTGCAGACGGGTTGTATGTCTGTAGTAAGGGTTTCTGCCGTCCGCGGGACGGGTTTTGACCTTCCGCGGACAGGTAACAGACAGAAAATTGTATGTTGATTGCGGGCGGGTTGTATGTCTGTAAGATGGGTTTCTATCGTCCTCGAACGGGTTTCTACCATCCGCAGATGGGTTTTTATCATCCGCAGGATGGGTGGCGGACGAGGACCCCATGAATGATTTTATGAGTCCATGAATGATTTTATGAGTTCATGAATGATTTTATGAGTCCATGAATATTTAAAAGTTAATTGATTAACCTATGGATTATCAGATTAAGGAATAAAAAGAAAGGAATGATGGTTGACCCACATTGTTTTGAAATAAAACAAGGATTAAAAGAGGTTCAAAAACCAAGGAGTGAGGTTCGGCCATGTTGTATGGCCGAACCCCATTGATGGGTCTTGGTGAACATGAACACATTTCAGCCATGTCATATGGTCGAACCTCGTTGAGGGTCTTAACTAGTTTAAGGATTATGATGCGTAAATGCGATTAAAATGAAAAGTTGATTGTTAAATTGATATATGTGTATGATTAAATTGAGAAGGTAAAGAGGCGTGATTCGCTTTCAAGTGACGGTTAGCGATTGTTCGTGCGAAACAAGAAAAGGACAGTAAATCGCATTTGGTAGGATTCCTACCTTATTGATATACATGTGGACCTTATATGGTTTTGTATTTCTTTTTCCAACATGAAGACTTACTTTGAATTATGAAATATATATGTGTATGAACTGTTTTTGATGGCATATGTAATTTGAAAAGGAATGACATCTTTGCACTCAGCATCTCATGCATGGCATGGGAGGGAACATATGAGAGGAGTCCACCCTCCATTCGGGGTATCCGATAAACAAATGTGGGAGGAATCCACATTGATTTCGATTGACATACGGGAAGAGATATATGATGTTTGACATGTAAGAGGAGTCCACATTGCATTCGATAGGACCGATAAGGCATACGTGGGGAAGCATAACAGTGAATACTTGATATGGTTGTTGGGTGGGAAACCATTGGCATATGACACCCATGGCATGGCATTACATTAGCATGATTTTGTTATGAGTATCATTCGCTAATTTTAGTACTACAAGTTGGTTACAGTTTTGATATTATGTATCTATCCTGATTTTATACTAATCCCATGTATATGACCCTACTTGGAGCTCCTACTGGGCTCGTTGACTAACGACCTACTTCTACCTTTAGATGATGGTACAGGGAACGGAACGGGCGATGGACGTGAAAGAAGCCAAGTTTAGGAGCTTGGATAGTTTATCGTTACTTTATTTAAGTTTTATTTTGGACAATGTATTTTGAGATAATTGCATTTTGGGATTGTAATAACTTATATATTATTTTGCTATGATGGTTTGATGATGCTTGGATAATTAAGTTTAGTTTAGTATATGGTGATTGACCTCCTTGCTAATTAATGGATAGGGATAGTAATTCTATTCATATGATAATTCCGCAATGTGTTTATTCCACAAGTATAACTTTAATGCATGTGAAATATTTTAGTGGACTTGTCCACGCAAACTGTATTGGTGGCCAGTTAAGGGTCGGGTTTTAGAAGCTCAGACTTAGCTCGCGTCGTGGCATCCCACTCTCTCTCACTCTTTATTTTTTTTTTTAAAAAAAATAGACTCTGATTTTTCAGTGAGTGAAAAAGGGCAGGGCGTTACAGTTGGTATCAGAGCGAAACCGGAAGTGTGAGTCTTTCGAAGTAAAATTAATACATTATCATGTCCCACTGACAAGATAAGAATCCCAACTAACCGACTCTTCGGAGTCTGCTGTACGGGGGCCAGATTAATTTATTTTGTTGAGAATCAGACTGAAGCATTCAAACTGAGAGTAACACTTGATGAAAAAGAAATAACATCAAGGGAAGAACAATCACTATAAAAATGGATTTATCAAACATAGCAAAATAGAATATATTTCCCCAAAACAAGAAAAATCAGGATTTCCCCAAATTGAGAAACAATACTTGATACATAGGAAAGTTCCCCAAAACAAGAAATACAAGATGCTGATTTGGCAATTCCCCAAACTATTTAAACACAAAACTTTATGAGAAAGCTAAGTCAAATGATATTTTAATGACTTAGGAAACTGCCTCCGAGAAGAAGAAGAACTCGACAAAATCTGCATCTGGAGGAAGAGGTGTTGCAACCACACCAGAAAGAGGAGTAGAACAACGTGAATATTCCTGTGGTACCTCCCGAGCTGCAGAACTTAGTACAGGTTGTGGTCACTTCCGTTCTACAGCAACATATGAACGGCAATGGAAGTGCGACCACCAATGAGGCACTGGATCGAAGCATGGTTAGAGACTTTCAACAGCAGCGACCCCCTCATTTCAAAGGGAAAGAAGGACCTGCAGGAGAGGAGAATTGGCTAAGAAATATCACCAAGATCTTGACATTACTTAAGATCACCAGTAATGAAAATAGAATACTGCCAGCTACTTCACAATTGATCGATGATGCCGGCAAGTGGTGGGAAGTAATTGAACGACAACGAGCACAGATTCCAGTGGGGAAAGGACCGAGATGACATGGGACCAGTTCTCTGGAATGTTCCTGGATCATTATTTTCCAGAAGAGGAGAAGGAGCGCCAGACACAAGCGTTCATATCTTTCGTTTAGGGCGCCATGACTGTGGTGGAGTATCATCAGGAGTTTCTCCGTCTATCATGCTATGTTTTATACATGGTGGACACAGAATACAGGAATGCTCGTAAATTTGAGCGAGGCCTTCAACCAAGTATCAGGGTCAAAGTGACTATTTTCAAGTCACCTACATTGGCGGAAGTGGTCAGTCGAGCTACCATAGCTGAGCAATAGCTGACAGAGACAGTTCAGTTTGTGGACAACCGCCGAGGCCAAAGCGGGGGAAGTGCTTTCCACCCAAACAAGAGATTCCGACCCAACTTTGGGAGACCCTCACCTTCTACTGGGTCAACTGGAGGTTTTCGTCCCAATCAGCCCTCCACATCAGTATCCGTCTCTCAGGTTCGTCGAGGTGTTAGCACCTGTTTTCAGTGTGGCCAGTAGGGCCATTTCAAGAGGGAGTGTCCACAGAACAATAGACCTTCTCACTCCAGGGGTTCATTCCATCCTCCAGCTCGACCAGCTCATTCACGAGGATCTAGAGCACATCACCAAACAGGAAGGGCACCTATTCCGACAGGATCTGGACGATTGTATACTTTGGCTCCTCCTCCAGATACGGCAGATCACTCAGTGATTCAAGGTATGGCAGTAGTTGGTAGCTCCTATGCTTTTGCATTATTTGATTCGGGAGCATCCCACTCCTTTGTATATGCTGCTTTCATATCTGCTACTGGCACTCTAGTACAACAACTGTCCACTGCACTTACAATTGTATCCCCTATTGGAGACACATCACTTGGACTGATATGCATAGCGGTAAACACTGAACTTGCTGGATTCAGATTTGAGTTCAATTATTTAGTACTCGAGATGACAGAGTACGACATCATTTTTGGCATGGATTGGTTGGCTAAATTCTAGGCTAGCATTGACTGCCATCTTCGAAGGGTGATATTTTGGTCACCCGAGGGAAAGCGATACGTGGTACATGCCGACAACAGAGCATCCTTATGACCAGGGGACTACATGAAGAATTGAATCACCTTGTATTGAACAACATCAGATTAGACAAGGCATCGGTGACTGAACTACCTGCGGTAGTGAAAGACTACGCATAGGTGTTTCCGATAGAACTCCCTGGTTTTCTTCCAAAGAGAGAGATTGATTTTGAGATCAAGCTGTATCCTGGCACGGCTCCAGTGTCATTACCGCATTACTGGATGGCCCCAGAGGAGATGTCGGAGTTAAAGAATCAAATTGATGAACTGCTCAAACTAGGATGCATCCTAAACAACACATCATCTTGGGGAGCACTGGTATTATTTGTGAAGAAGAAGGATGGTACACTTCGGATGTGTGTAGATTATCGGAAGTTGAATCAGCTGACAGTCAGAAACAACCTCTACCCAGAATTGATGATCTATTCAATCAACTTAGGGGTTCCAGTCATTTCTCCAAGATTGATCTGATGTCAGGCTACCATCAAATCCATGTTAGGGAAGAAGACATAGAAAATACCGGCTTTTAGAACTTGGTATGGACTATATGAGTATGTGGTCATGCCGTTTGGACTCAGCAATGCACCAGCTGTGTTCATGGATCTGATGAACATGATCTTTCGTCCTTACTTGGACAAGTTTGTAATTTTTTTCATCGACGACATCCTGATTTATTCTAAAAGTCGTGAAGAACATGCTGAACATTAGTGGATAGTCCTGGACACCCCAAGGAAGAATCAATTGTATGCCAAAGCAAGCAAGTATGAATTTTGGATATTTGAGATCAATTTCTTAGGACATGTCATATCAGCAGAAGGAATAGCCGTGGACCCGGCTAAAGTGGCAGTAGTTAGAGACTAGAAAGCTCCAAGGAATGTGACCGAAATCCGCAGCTTTCTGGGATTGGCTGGTTATTATCGAAAGTTTATTATGAACTTCTCCAAGATTACATCTCCAATTACCCGACTCACTCAGAAATGAGTCAAATTTGAATGGTCTGATGTATGCAACCGAAGATTCGAAGACCTGAAGGAGAGGCTTATGACTGCTCCTATTCTGATTTTGTCGGAAAGAGACAAGGGCTATGAAGTATATTATGATGCTTTAGGAGAAGGACTTGAGTGTTCTCTCACTCAAAGTCAACACGTAGTGGCTTATGGTTGAAAGCAGTTGAAAATTCATGAACGCTATTATCCCACACATGATGTAATAGCCCGAATTTTCTAGTTAATATATATTTGATATTTATTGATTTTAATTTGAATTTTAACATAATGGAATGCCAAGTGGACCAAATTTTGGGACAATGGCCCAAGGATAGCTCAATTGGGCCATGGATTGGATGAAATCCATTTAATGGGTCAATGAGGATTAAATCGGGTCAACGATGGTCAAGTGGGCCCGATAGCCATGTGGGGCCCAATGGATCAAAACCGGTTCAAATCCTAAGGTAAGTGGAAAAGGAGGGAACCTAATTGGGCCATGGGCCCAATGGTTACCCAATAAACCTTGAATTGGAATTGATACATGTAATTGGTCAATGGTAAGTAATCGGGTCAAAGATGGTCAATTTGGGTCAAAGGCCAAAGGGGACCCAATGGGCCAAAGTAGATAAGCCCTAAAATAAATGGAAAGACAAAATATAATTGGGCCATGGGCCCAATGGTAATCCAATTAAGATAAATTAAATGGATTGGATAATTATAAAATTATCTAAGTTAAGATGTATCAAGATTAAGTGATATGGCCAAATGGGGCCCACCTCCACCTCACCCATTGAGGTGGCGTGTGGACCAAGGAGAAAGTGGGACCAACCATCATGGTTGACTTGGTCAACCATGGATAAATTGAGAGGACTAAGGTGGACTAAGGTGAATTAAATTGATTAAAATTATTGGAAAAAGGATTTAAGTTAAAATCAATAACATGGCCAAGTGGGGCCCACCTCCACCTCATCAGGTGAGGTGGCGGGTGGGGTAGGTATAGGTGGGGGCCGTCCACCATGGTTGACTTGGTCAACCATGGGTGAATTTCTTAGAGAAATTAATGAAATTAAATTAGATAAGAATTAATTAACCTAAAGGATCCAATTAATTAAACTAATTAGATTGGTCAACTTTGGGTCAATGGAAGAAGTCAAATGATGGTTTTATCTAGACCAAAACCACTCTAAGAAACACAAACCACCTAAGAAAAAAACACAAAATTACCATGGACTTAGGGTGGTGGTTTTATCCCAACCACCACCACTCCAAACATGGTGACCCATACCTAGCCATGAGTGGGTCAAATGGTCAAGGTTGGAAGACTCAAACCACCCATGTACAAACACCAAAATCGTTGGCTTGGTGGTGGTTGGTCTCAACCACCACCACCAAGGTCAAGGGAGGCCATACTTTGGTTGGTGGAGCCATAATGGTAGAGTGTAGTTTGGTCAACCAAAATGAGATGTGTTTGATCTCATTTCTCATCTCCTTTCCATCTCTCTCTCTCCCTCTCTCCCTTCCACTCTCAAAACCGTCCCTCCATGTATCAAGAGAAGAAAAGAAGAAAATAAGAAGACTTAGAGGAAAAGAAGAGAAGAAAAGGGAAGACCAAGCATTGATCAACCATCACCACTTCAAGATCAAAGGCTAAGATCTTGTTTTCCATCACCTTCCCCTCTCCCTCTCTCAATCTAACCCCATCTACCATAGCTGATCCAAGCATATCTCACCGTTGATCAAGCTCATCTTGACCGTCCATCAAGGAGAAGAAGAGAAGAGAAGGCTAAGGAAGCCCAAAAGCAAAGAAGGACCGGAGGAGTCGTCGGGTGGTAAGATTTTCTTAAAACAAGAGTTTATTTTTGAATATAGAATCCATTTCTTAGACTAAAAATGGCCAAAAACGTTGTGGGCCATGGATCTAAGATCCATCAAAAGGTAGGATAAGAAATGGAGGAATGGATTAAGAAAAAGATGAAATGAAAAAAATGGAATTTCTAAGCATAGGAAAATGAATTTTAATGGATTAATGGGCCATAGGGTTCGGCCATGTAGCATGGCCGAACCCCATGGTCAATGTTGGATGAGTTTTAATTAGGGTTTATAAGGAATAAAAAGTTGGAGAATAGTTTAGGGTTCCAAGGATTTAAAGGATTAAATGTAGGCAATTTTTGGAAAAAAAAAAAAAAAGTTTTATGATGGAATCCATGGATGATATTTTAGAATTTTTATAAGATTAGAAGTATGGAGAATGGTTAATGAAAGTTAGATTTCAAATGATTAAAAATGGGTGATTTTAAAGGAATGTTAGGATAAGAAAATCATAAGGAAATGTTGGTGTTTTTTTTATAGACTATAAGTGTAGTTAGTGTTGATTGAAAAGAAGTGATCTAAGTGTATGATGAGATCCCCTCATGGAAGGACCTTCTAATGGACCTAAATGTGATAAAGGACTCAAGTTAAAATGAGGGAAAGACATCATGGGTTCGGCCATGGTGTATGGCCGAACCCATGACCCATGTTTTAGGTCATTCATGGGCTAAATAGGGTTTATATATGTGGTTAAACAAAATGGAAATTAGGTTAGGTTAATGATGAAATTTAAATGGATTTACATAGTGTATGATAATTTTTTTTAGAGGGCCAAAATGAATGAGGATTATTGATTTTAAAAGAAAATGGATGTCTTTTGGACAAAAACATTGGTCTAAGAATGGCATCAATGGATGATGAGCCATGAACCATGGGTTCGGCCATGGTGTATGGCCGAACCCTATGGTGATAATTAATAATTTTTAATGATGGGAAAGTAAAGAAATTGGTTAAGAAAAATGGATAGATTGTATGGGTGTTACAAGTATGATATGTGATGTTTAATGGAATAAAGATGGTGATTTAAATGGATGATTTAATTTTCATTGGAGGTATGTTTAAATGGGTAATTGAAACCAAGAAAAATGGGGAAAGAAACATCATGGGTTCGGCCATGGTGTATGGCCGAACCCATGACCCAAATTTTGATCAATTTTAGGCTAAGGTTAAATGCATGTATCAATGCTTAGGAGTTTGATTTAAAGGGCCAAAATGATTAAAGTTTTGTGATTTTAAATTGGATTATTTTGGGACAAAACTTAGTCTTTGAAAATGGTATCCATAAAGGTGAACCTTAGGGTAGTGATTAGTGGCTTTAATAAATGGAAAATAATGTAGAAGAATACTAGATTTTGATGGATTTATAAAAATAATATGTGGGCCACACCTTAGACCAAAATGTGGAATTAGGTGTGGGAGTAATTATTTTTCAAAATTAAATATTTGGTGGCTGATTTTATGATGTAAGGTCATGATTGAATGGACCTAAGTATGAATGAATCTTGGACATGAAAATGGAAATATTATGAATGATTAAATAAAGCGATTAGTTGCTGCGTTTTAGGCTCGCAAATCGGAATTTTAAATTTGGCCAAAAATTGGACCTATGTATGAGTCTAGAACCAATGGATAATGGGCTAAGTTAGGGACTTAATCATAGACGATGTATGGACTAATTCGGTAAATGTAATAAGGTATCGGGCGTCGCAAACGGTACGCGATCGGCGACCGGATTATCGAACGGGAAGCATAACGGAACGCGACACGGTATTCGGTAGGATTCCTACCTTTTTGTAAGCGATGGATATGTGATGGTGTTTTAAATTATTTATGATTATGTTTTATTCTTATGATGAGTTTCAAGCTATGAATCTTATGGATTATATTTTTATATTATGCATTATATGGCTATGTATGGTATATCAAAATTATGATTTATCTATATACTACATAGCATAATGCACGTACATCTCATGCATGGCATGGGCAGGAAAATAATAAAACCGGAGTCCATGCTCCGTCGGGGCGACCGAGAATCAGACATGGGGATAGCCTGAGGGCTATGACCGGAGTCCATGCTCCGTCGGGGCGACCGAGAATCACACATGGGGATAGTTCGATAACCGGAGTCCATGCTCCGTCGGGGCGACCGAGAATCACACATGGGGATAGTTCGATAACCGGAGTCCATGCTCCGTCGGGGCGACCGAGAAGCAAACATGGGGAACAGGATATTGTATGATCATACGGATAATGGGTGGGACACATGACATAAGCACCCATGACATAGCATTCATCACATACTTATTTTGTTGTATTTTATGTTATCGATATGTGTATATCACTAATCCATGTGCTAGCCCTACTCGGAGTCCTACTGGGCGCGTTGACTAACGCCCTACTTCTACCCTAGCTGATGACGCAGGAGAGGCAGGAAGCGATGGACATACCGGAGGCCAAGCTTAGGAGCTTGGAAAGCGCAGTCTTAGTTTATATTATATTTTACATTTTGGTGATGTAATTTTAAAGTAGCTTAGCTTGTCGGGTTGTATAATTTTACATTTCCTGCGATGGTTTGGACGTTACTTATGGATGATGCATTTTGTGATACAATCATGAACGTAGGGGCATTTTGGTAAATTCAATGTTATATCTTCCCTTCTATCTAAAAACCGGTAGGATAGACTCTATTACCATGTTCCGCAATAACTATAATCCGCGAGCTTACTTCCCACGCGTGAATCATTCTCGTGGACTTAGTTCCGCGCACGCGTGGGGTTGGCCAGTTAAGGGTCGGGCTTTAGAAGCTCGAACTTAACTCGCGTCGTGGCGTCCGCGTCCTCTCTCACTCTTCTATTTAAAAAAAAAAAAAATAGACTCTGATTTTCGTAAAACGGGTGAAAAAGGGCGGGGCGTTACACATGATCTGGAATTAGCCGCAGTGGTCTTCGCTCTCAAAAGTTGGAGACACTATCTTTATGGCGAGAAGTTTGAGGTATTTTCAGATCACAAAAGTTTGAAGTATTCATTTGATCAGAAGGAACTAAATATGAGGTAGCGTAGATGGATGGAATATCTGCAAGATTATGAGTTTGCGCTTCGATATCATTCTGGCAAGGCGAACGAAGTGGTGGATGCCCTCAGTCGCATGTCACATGCAATAGTGGCCAGTTTGATTATGAAAGAATGGGAAATGTTGAATACCATTCGAGAGTTTAACTGTACATCAAGAATCATGGGAGTATGTATAATCTGATTGTAAAGTCCAACATGGTTTCCAAGATTGAGTAGGAACAACTGACAGATCCGGAAGTGGAAAAGACATGGGCTAAAATGTCTACTGGTGAGGTTGTACCGAAATGGGAATTGCGAACGGGACAAGGTCTTTTATTCCGAGGTAAGACGTATGTGCCTCAAAGCTGCAGAAGAGAGTTGTTATTCGAAGCACACCAAATCAAACTCTCTATTCATCCGGGTAGCATAAAGATATATCATGATCTGAAGATACACTATTGGTGGCATGGACTTAAAAGAGATGTGGCAGAGTTTATTGCTCACTGCCTGACTTGTCAGCAGGTCAAGACTGAACATCAAAAGCCATCAGGATTACTCAAACCCTTACCAGTGCCAGAGTGGAAATGGGAACATATTTACATGGATTTTGTGACGGGGTTGCCAAGGTCATCAAAGGGCAACGATGCAATATGGGTCGTAGTAGATCGATTGACCAAGTCTGCACACTTTTTTACAATCAAGATGACAGATTCATCTGAGACTTTGGGACGACTATATATCAAGGATATCATCAGGCTACATGGTATCTCCAAGACTATTGTGTCCGACAGAGATGGCCGATTCACTGGCAGGGTGTGGCAGAGCATGCAGTCAGCTATGGGGACAAATTTATTGATTAGCACAGCATTCCATCCACAGACTAATGGATAGTCAGAGAGAACAATACAGACATTGGAGGACATGTTGAGAGCATGTATGTTAGACTTCAAGGGTGGTTGGGAAGATCATTTACTACTGGTTGAGTTTTCTAACAACAACAGTTACCAGGCAAGCCTCCAGATGGCTCCATTTGAGGGGTTGTATGGTAGACCCTGTAGATCACCAGTGTGTTGGACAGAGGCCGGTGAGCCTGCACTTATTGGACCTGATCTAGTTGTAGAGACCACGGAACATATCAAGGTAATACGACAACATCTGCTCACTGTACAGAGTCGTTAGAAGAGCTATGCGGACAAGAGAAGGAGATTCCTTGAGTTTGTGGTGGGAGACTTAGTGTTCTTGAAAGTCTCGCCACGAAAGGGGCACATGCGATTCGGAAAGAAAGGGAAGTTGTCACCTAGATTTGTGGGACCCTTTTCAATCCAAAAGAGGGTGGGGGAAGTGGCTTATCAATTGATACTTCCTCCACAGTTGTCATCTTTGCATGATGTGTTCCATGTTTCTATGTTGAGGAAATACAATCCTGATCCTTCGCACGTGATGAATTTGCAAGAGGTTGATGTGCAAAGCGACGTGACTTATGTTGAAACGCCGGTCAGAGTGATTGGGAAAGAACAAAGGGTGTTACGAAACCGAGCCATTCAATTCGTCAAGGTGGTATGGGATCGACATGGTAATGAGGAAGCCACCTGGGAACTTGAATCAGAAATGAGAGTAGCTCATCCTGAGCTTTTTGTATAAGTTGTTTGAAACCCTATTTCGCTCGATTTTCGGGACAAAAATTTCAAAAGAAGGTAATATTGTAACACCCAGGATTTTTCAATGCATTAATATATTGGATTTTGTCTATTTAAATTATTAAATTGGTTGAATTTAAGATTTATGGATGTAATGGACTTTAGATGGGTAAGAATTGGGTCAATGGCCCAATTATGATCCAATGGACCATGGATAGAGTTGATTTCAAGTAATTGGGTAAATGGAAATTAATTGGGTCAGTTACCCACTTGGGACCCAATGGGCCAAGATGAATTGATTTTGAAGGTAAATGGGTAGGATTAAATTAATTGGGTCAACTACCCAATTAAGATCCAAATCCACTTCATCAAGTGAGGTGGCAAATGGCTAAGGTAACCTACATGGTCGACTAAGCCATGGTTGACTTGATCAACCATGGGTGAGTTCAAAAGGGTTAAGTGAAGTGAGCTGAGTTAAGGAATTATTTAATTAAGAAATAAATTGAAGTCTTGAGTTAAGAGTTGCATGGATGAGTTCAATAATGCTTGAGTTGGGGGATAAGTCAAGATGGAAGTTGGGGAGACTCCCATCTCAAGTGAGTCAAGGGGAGATGGAGGGTTTCCATCTCATGGGAGAGGAAACCCAAGGCACCAACGTTGGGAAGAGGAGGGGGGGGGGGGTGGGTGGGGGGGGGGGGGGGGGGGGGGGGGGAAGACCCCTAGCTTAAGCCATGTGTCTCCTTGGTTAAACCAAGGGACACATGGGAAATACCAAATATTAATGAGGGAAGTTGGAGGGTGTAGCGCTGATTTACACAAGGGACGCACACCACACCCTTTGGGCCGATTTTCTCCCTTGGAATAAAAAAGATTTCCATCTCTCTCTCCCTCTCTCAACATCCTTGGCTGACCCTAAGAAACATAGAGATTTTCTTCTCTTCTCATCTCTCCCTCTCTCCCATTTTCGGCTTACATTTGGAGAAATTGGTGAAGGAACAAGGAAGGAGAAGGACTGAGAAGTAAAGATCAGACCTAAAGATATGAAGGAGACGTGGAAAAAGGTATGTAATGTTTAAACAAGATAGGATTGATAAAAGAAACTAAGGGAACTATGGTTTTGGCTATGGAATGGCTGAAACCATGGGGTTCAAATTTGATTTAAAAAGAATGGTCAAAAGGTTATGGGACAATGGACTTAAAATCCATTCAAGGAATGACAATGAGATTGACATAAAAACAAGGTGTTGTTCAAATCCGAAATATAATGCTAGAGATTGAAAGGTTAATGGACAAGACCCTAACTTTGATTAGTGGGTAGAGTATGTCCACGGATTTGATGTAAAAATGATTTAATACATGTTTTAAAAGAATAAGGAAATAAATTCCAAGAGGAAGGGTCAAGGTAAACATCAATCAAAAGAGGATTGTCCACGCTGCGGACGGGTATCACCGTCCGAGGATGGGTTTCTATCGTTCGCGGAACAGGTTTCGACCATTCGCGGACGGGTTACAAACATAAATATGGTGTTTTCTGCTGGACGGGTTTCTATCGTTCGCGGGACGGGTTTCGACCGTCTGCGGACGGGTAGCAAACAGGAATTGTATGTTGTCTGCGGATGGGTTGTATGTATGCAGGACTGGTTTCTACTGTCCGTGGGACGGGTTTTGACCGTCTGCAGATGGGTAACAGACAGGAAATTGTATGTTGTCTGCTGACGGGTTGTATGTCTGTAGGACGGGTTTCTACCGTCCGCGGGACGGGTTTCGACCATCTGCGGACAGGTAACAGACAGGAAATTGTATGTTGACGCGGACGGGTTGTATGTCTGTAGGACAGGTTTCTACCGTCCCCGGACGGGTTTCTACCATCCGTGGACGGGTTTTTATCATCCGCAGGATGGGTGGCGAACGGGTACCCCATGAATGATTTTATGAGTCCATGAATGATTTTATGAGTTCATTAATGATTTTATGAGTCCATAAATATTTAAAAGTTAATTGATTAACCTATGGATTATCAGATTAAGGATTAAAAAGAAAGGAATGATGGTTGACCGGCATTGTTTTGAAATAAAACAAGGATTAAAAGAGGATCAAAAACCAAGGAGTGAGGTTCGGCCATGTTGTTTGGCCGAACCCCATTGATGGGTCTTGGTGAACATGAACACATTTCAACCACGTCGTATGGCCGAACCCCGTTGAGGGTCTTAATCGGTTTAAGGATTATGATGCGTAAATGAGACTAAAATGAAAAGTTGATTGTTAAATTGATATATGTGTATGATTAAATTGATAAGGTAAAGAGGCGTAATTCAGAGTATCCGATAAAAAAACGTGGGAGGAATCCACACTGATTCCGATTGACATACGGGAAGTGATATCTGATGTTTGACATGTAAGAGGAGTCCACGCTCCATTCAGTGGGACCGATAATGCATACGGTGGGAAGCATAACAGTGAATACTTGATATGGTTGTTGGGTGGGAAACTATTGGCATATGGCACCCATGGCATGGCATTACATTAGCATGATTTTGTTATGAGTATCATGCGCTGATTTTAGTACTACAAGTTGGTTACAGTTTTGATATTATGTATCTATCCTGATTTTATACTAATCCCATGTATATGACGTTACTTGGAACTCTTACTAGGCACGTTGACTAACGCCCTACTTCTACTTTTAGATGATGGTACAAGGAATTGTACGGGCGATGGATGTGAAAGAAGCCAAGCTTAGGAGCTTGGATAGTTTATCATTACTTTATTTAAGTTTTATTTTGGACAATGTATTTTGAGATAATTGTATTTTGGGACTGTAATAACTTAGATATTATTTTGCTATGATGGTCTGATGATGCTTGGATAATTAAGTTCAGTTTAGTATATGGTGATTGATCTCCTTGCTAATTAATGGATAGGGATAGTAATTCTATTCATATGATAGTTCCGCAATGTGTTTATTCCGCAAGTATAACTTTAATGCGTGTGAAATATTTTAGTGGACTTGTCCACACACACGTATTGGTGGCCAGTTAAGGATCGGGCTTTGGAAGCTCGGACTTATCTCGCGTCGTGGCGTCCCGCTCTCTCTCACTCTTTATTTAAAAAAAAAAAAATTAGACTCTGATTTTTCGGCGAGTTAAAAAGGGCGGGGCGTTACATGTAGAGTTCGAGTGCCCTGGATTTCTATTGGCGCTCATCGAAAGTCACGTCCTTTGTTATGTCGATGTCGTTAAAATTCAGCACATGTGACGGATCTAATTCATATTTCTTCAGCATTGACACATGAAATACATTATGTACTCAAGTCAAGCTTGGAGGTAAAGCTAAATGATAAGCCACTCCTCCGATCTTATCCAAGATCTCGCAGGGTCCTATGTATCTTGGCGATAACTTTCCTTTATGACCAAATCGTCTAACACCATGACGTGGTGCAATGCGTAGAAATACATGGTCACCCACTGAGAATTCCAGAGGTCTATGCCTCCTGTCGGCATAAATTTTCTGTTGACTCTGTGTTGTCCTGAGACGTTGTTTGATAACTTCGACTTGTTCTGACGTCTCCCTGACCATATCTGGCCTTAACAATGCCTTATCTCCTATTTCAGCCCAACACAACGGTGATCTGCATGGTCTACCATAGAGGGCTTCGTATGGTGCCATCTTAATACTAAACTGATAACTATTGTGTAGACAGATTCTACCAACGGAAGATGCTCTTCCCAACTACCTTGAATATCCATTACACAAGCTCTCAACATATCTTCTAGAGTCTAAATAGTTCGCTCAGACTGACCATCCGTCTGAGGGTGAAAAGTTGTGCTAAAACACAATTGTGTACCCAGCTCTTTTGAAGGCTTTGCCAAAATCTAGATATAAACTGTGGATCATGATCCGATACATTGCTCACTGGCACTCCCTGTAGTTTGACTATTTTCTTTATATACTGTTTGCTCAAAGTCACTAAGGAGTGTGTTACTTTAATCGGTAGAAAATGAGCAGACTTAGTCAATCTGTCCACTATCACCCATATTGAGTTATTTCCTTTAGATGATTTAGGAAAACCTACAACGAAATCCATGGTGATATGCTCCCATTTCCACCTAGCTACTTCGAGAGGTTGCATCTTTCCTCCTAGTCTCTGGTGCTCTGCTTTTACTTGCTGACAGGTTAAACACCTAAACACAAAATCTGCCACATCTTTCTTCATTCCACTCCACCAGAACTGATGTCACAAATCACAATACATTTTAGTACTTCCAGGATATACTGCGAAACGAGTGTGATGACAATGATCGAGTACTATTCTTCTACAATCCTTTGTTTCTGGCACAAGTAATCTATCTTTTAATGTTAGACCTCCATCGGTCTTGATTTTCCAATTCTTCAAATCAATTCCATTTATCAACTGAGTCCGTACCTTGATAGATTTTGGGTCCTTTTGTTGCGTTTCCAACACAAGCCTCATAAGTTCTTGCTGTCTGACCTCACTCTGTGCTTGAACTGTTTTATTGTACTATACTAATTGTTGCTCAAGTTCACCTATTGTACTCAAGATATTCCATTGTAGAGATACCACGCAAGCTACTTGCAATGAGTTTTCCTACTCAAAGCATTTGCTACTACATTCGCCTTTCCTAGATGGTAGGAGAGTTCAAAATTATAGTCTTTTAAATTCTCCATCCTTCTCATTTGTCATATGTTCAAATCCTTCTGAGTGAACAAATATTTGAAACTATGGTGATCAGAGAAAACATTAAATCTCTCACCAAACAAATGATGTCTCCAGAATTTTAATGCGAACACTACGGCTGCTAGTTCTAGATCATGAGTCGGGTAATTTTGTTCATGTCCCTTTAATTGTCTAGAGCAATAGGCTGCTACTCTACCTTCTTGCATTAAGACACATCCTAAACCATTTTTTGAAGCATCGCAATATACTTCAAATCCTTAACTTTGCTCCGGTATAATCAACACTGGAGAGGTGGTTAATTTTTCCTTCAAATTCTGGAATGCCTTTTCACACTCTTCACTCCATTCGAATTTCACGTCTTTCTTTGTTAACCTTGTCACTGGAATAGCAGTCTGGGAGAAACTAGGTAGAAATCTCTTGTAATACCCAGCTAATCCCAAAATTTGTTGGTCTCTGCCAACTTATCACTTCCTCAACTTTGGCAGGATCTACTATGATTCCATCTTGAGTCACAACATGTCCAAAAAATTGTACTTGCTTCAACCAAAACTCGTATTTACTGAATTTGGCCTACAGCTGATGGTCTTCTAAAGTCTGTAACACTATCCTCAAGTGTTGATCATGTTCCTCTTCAGTTTAGTAAAATATAAAAATATCGTCAATGAATACTACTACAAAAATCCCTAAATAAGGCCGGAAAACTCTGTTCATTAAATCCATGAACGTGGCCGGTGCATTCGTTACCCCAACGGCATCACTAAGAATTCATAATGACCATACTGAGTCCTGAACGCAGTCTTAGAAATATCTTCATCTCTCACTCTCAACTGATGATAACCTGATCTCAAATCTATCTTTGAAAAGCATTTGACTCCCTTCAGTTGATCAAACAGATCATCTATCCGTGGCAACAAATACTTAATCTTAATAGTTACCTGGTTCAACTTCCAGTAATCTATACACATCCTCAAAGTTTCCATCTTTTTGGAAAAAAGAACTGGAGCGCCCCAAGGTGAAGTATTTACTCTCACAAATCCTAACTTAAGTAACTCATCTACCTGGGTTCGCACTTCCCGTTGCTCTACGGGTGCCATCCTATACGGTAGTATGGAAATAGGCAACTTTCCAAATTGTAGATTGATTACAAACTCAATCCCTTGGCGTGGAGATAGACCACTCAATTGGTCTGGAAAAATATTCATGATTTAACACACCACCCGATGTATCACTAAGTCTACACCTCCTATGTTTTCTAAACTTATATCCGCTACCATACTATTCGGATGTTCATCTAGACCAGAGTTTCTCCCACTAAGTCTTCTATAAGGTTTCAATTTTTCCAAGAATTGATTCCCCCGGGAATGTCCTAACACTATCGTTTTATAGAAATCTGACATTATCATGTATTTTGAAAGTCAATCCATGCCGAAAATGACATCAAAACCTGTCATTCTTATTACAAAAGGATTGAATCTTAGATTTTACCCACCAAGTCTTATTAAACAAGACTTGTACACGCGATCAATTATCACTTCCTTTCCTAAAGGAGACTTCACCTTTAGTGGTTTATCCACAACCACTGATTTTAGACCCAAAATTTCAGCACACAAAGCAGATATGAAAGAATGAGATGCAGCAGTGTCAAATAACACATGTGTTAAAGAGCTAAAAAGTGGTAAAGTACCTTCCATCACCGAGTGGTCCATGGGCTCGTCCACTGCTGGCCCAATTGAGTAGACTCATCCCTGAGTCATCTATTGAGGACCTCCGCGTCCCCTCCTTTGACTGGACCTCTATTGTGAAGAGTTAGGTGTTATCGACCCCGTCGAAGTCTGTGGCAAACCTCTACTAATAGTCTACTGTACGCCTGACTGAGCTGGCCTAATAATGTAAGTTGGCCCCTATACTGCTTACATATTTTGGAGTCGGGCAATCTTTAGCCACATGCCCTGATTGTCTGCACGTGTAGCATAATCTCTCCCCATACACCTTAGGATTTTGGCATTGACGTGAAGTATGTCCGAGCTGATCACAAGTATGACAAATGACCTGTTTTGCATCAGTCTCGCCTGATTGCCATACAGAAGGATGACTTTTCTTGAAAGGATTTCCTTTAAATTTCCTCTTCTTGTTTCCATACTGAGGTGGTTTCTGGGAATTTCCCTCCTAAGATGACCCTTGATTGAAATCGGGTCCATCTACTGCTTCTACTAAAGAGGTTTTTTCCATTATTCTTAATAGTTACCTGGTTTAACTTCAGGTAATCTATACACATCCTCAAAGTTCCATCATTCTTTTTGGCAAAAAGAACTGGGTTTTGAGAAGCAGCCGTGATCGAGCAAGGGTTTTCTCTGGTTTCCAATAGAAAATCTACAAGGTATTTTTTACCAAAACTTGGACAGAGATTTTACTAAAGTTTATCTACAAAATGACTAAAACAAATTCAAACAAATACTTACAGAAGATAGTTAAAAATCCACTACAAAAAGGGTTGCCTCATAAGTTTTGAAATGAACTGAAAACTTTGTGAATTGGTAATTTTTTTCTAAAAACCAAAGCCCTTATTTATAACATTTGAAAATCACTGTACAAGTGATTTTCTACCGCAAATTACCGTCGGTGGGTGTCGGTGGTGTTGGTAGGATTTACTTTAACCTTTTTATTTTTCAAAAATTTGGTTAAAAAGTTTAACTTTTCTTCCTCTTTCTAAGCACTTAAAATTGGGTATACTTAGGGGATGATTTGATAAAATCTGACGCCGCTATCGCATTGAGAGCACGGGTTTTACCTAGGGTGGTAAAATCCTATTTTCATTTTATCAACCAAAAATCCTCTATTTTCACAAAAATAATGTTTCATCTAAAATCGATGGTCTAAGCTTCCCTAAATTTTGGAACTCATTTTCAAGTGTTTCAAACCCTCAAATCAATTTTCTGAAATACAAAAAAGTTTACTTAAAACATAGATTGATTATGATCCAAGTTTACTAATTTTTGGAATACGAGGTATTTGTCAAACTGGGGTATTTAGAAAAATCACGTTTAAGCATCGTACTTCGGGTAAACGTCTGAAAATTTCAGAAATACTGTTGAGTAGGGTACTCAAATACATAGAGTGTGTGAAATTCTAGGTCTGAATGCATCAGAAGAGTGGTCTTTCATACTCAAGAAGTTTTCAAGACACTATTCATGATTTTTATATAAAACAAAAGATATTTGTGAAGTGTCTAAAATACTGTCCGATCTTTGTCCGGCTAAATCACTGAGCAAACGAGCTCTGATTGGGTCATATATACCTTTTCAGGAAGCTCTCTGCATACCTTATCACGTTAATTGGTCACAAAGTCGAGTTAATGGTCCTAAAATTTTGTCATTTTTCTAATTAAGGGGGTATTTATAGGTTTTGAAAAGAGATGAAGGCTTGAGATTAAATCAAGGTTTAAGTTGGAGATTTGAGGGGCTAAGATTGGATCAAGATAGAAATGGTGATGGAGATTTAAAGTTGCAAAGAGTTAGGGTTGCAATAAGATGTACACGAATTTGGCTATGTGTGGTGGTTTGGAGTTGAGTTCAAGTAAGGAGAGAGAAGTTTTTGGGATTGGTTTGGCATGGTGATTTTCAAAATTTGCCATGTAGGATTAGGGTTTGTTTTGTGCAATGGTGAATGAGTGGATGAGATTTAGAGATGGGATAGATGGTTGGATGAGATGCAATGGAGTGATGTGGAGGTCAACCTAATACAATATGTGCATGAGTGGGTTTAGGATTGAGAAAAAACATGTGGGTCTTGGAGATGATGAGGAGGTGATGTGGCATGAATGAATCTAGATGGAAAATGGGTTAAAAACATGGAGAAAAAATTAGATGCAAAAATCGTGTGAATTGGGTTGTGGCAAATTCGAATGGAGGCTAGCTTGATCTCCAAGTTGTGTAAACTTAGGGTTAAATGAATGAATGGATGTGATTACTTGGGGTTAAGATCTACGGCTCTAGGTTGATTTGACTAAAAATAATTATAGGACTGGGTAGGTATGTAATGGAAGGTTTGGATTCATGGGTTGATCCTAGATGTGTCGAGAGAGAGAGGGAGGGAGGGAAGGGGGGGGGGGGGGGGGGGGGGGTGGTGAATAAAACAATCTCCATTTTTTTCGATTCTTTTGCAAATGCCTTGATTATCAAAAAAAAAAATGAATGATAGATTAATCAAGTTGCAAGCATACGCAATCAACCAATCACAAAGATGCATGATGTCTAGTGGTTCGGTTAATCAAACGTACATCCACTGTTGGACTTACCCACTCTTGGGTTATCCCAAATTCATTAAGTAGGGAATTACACCCACACTAATAGATTAGGACTTCCACCTAATCAATTGATTGGAATAGTCCCTAGAGTAAACCCTCTATTTTTTATAGTGGTTCTGGAGTACACCCTCCTTAATCCACTTCATAAGATGATAAGTAAAAATTGGAAATCTAAATGAAACACTTGCCTTTGGAGCTCTTTTTAGTTGTAGATGTTCTTCAAACTTCTCCCTTGCTTGACATTCTTGATGTAGATGATATACCAATGTATGTCCAATCACAAGCTTGAGGGATTCTAGGATCTAAAGTTTTCCAATGTTATCTTAAAGGTGATTCTTTCTTTCTCTATAATTTCACTCAAGAGTTGATGTTCCAAGATGAAGATTTATTAGAGAGAGTGAGGGTGGAGAGTGAAGAGACTTCAAATAATTCCTCAGATATTTGTTTGTTTTTCAAAGTCTCAACCTTCTAAAGTGAAAATTCGGAGCTTAAATAAGCAAACCGAATAAGTTCAAATTTGGATTGTACCGACAGGTCAGTCATACCGATGGGTTGGTCGTACCGATGGGTCGGTGAACTTTAAATATTACCGTTCAACTACTCGACCATTGTGCATTAAATGCACCTCAATGGTAAGAAACAGGTGTCACGAGTGGGTCAAGTACACCGACGGGTCGATGATCCCATTACCGACATGTTGTTCTTGTCGACCGTCTCATCCTGGGGCAAAACCATGTTGATAGAGTTTCAAGTCCAGAAACTAGTCAAACTAGGTCGACATGTCGGTACACCAATGGGTCGGTTCGATTTTTGCTGTGCCATAGCCTCTGTATTTATAGGCTTCAAGTTAGAATGGATGGCTAGCATTTAATTTTGGTTTAGGTGTTCGGTGAATGGCTAGGATTAAGTCATCTTGATTATGGACGGCTAGGATTTAAAAATGAAAAGGAGGCTAGGGTTACAAGGGTTGGTCGACTGGAGTGGCTTGGGGATCAAGTTGATTGGGATGCAAGCAGGGAATTCCAAATGGATTGGATTGGTATAGGGTATGGTCGAATTTGACACATGGGATTTAGGGTTTAATGCATGCAATGCATGAATGAATGGATGAGATGCAAAGTCAACTTGAATGGATGGTGACATGGAGTGTGAAATTCGAATGGAGTGTTTAAAGATTTGAGAAAATTGTGTGTGAGGTGTATGGATAGGTGATGATGTTTACAAAATCTAGGGTTGTTTGGAGTGCAAGTTGGGTTAGATCTAGGGTTTGATGGAGGCTTGGTAGAATGGATGCAATGGGTTTGAAGGGTTAAGATCTAATGATTCAAACAATAGATGGTTAGGATGGGTTATGTAAATGGTAAGGTTTTCCATGGTGGGTTGTGATTCAAAGGTTTATCTAGATGAATGCTCAAATGGATGACCTAGATCTAATATGTGGAATGTATGGAATGGATTAAGACAGGTGGCCCTAGGGTTTACCTAAGTTTCGTGTATGCAATGAATGGTTTGGGTTAAAGGATGACTAGATGGTGTGGATATATGGAGATGACAAGGAGAGGGGGCATGTGGACTTATGGTTTTCACGTGAAATTCGTGCATGGGTACATGGATCTCAGGGTTTAAGCCGTTGGGCCACAAGTGGATTTGGACTTGCAATCTTGAACTGATGGATTTGGACTTGCACACTGGCCTGGCCCACTTGGAGAATGCGCATGAATTACTTGAGCCTAGCCCATTGTCTGGTATGTGGAGTATAGCTTGGCGAAATTGTAGTAGATTTTTGGCCCATATATTTGGAATTTAGACTCTGGCCTCTTGAACTACAGTTTCTGTAACACCGCATATTTTCAGACTATTATTTTATATGACAATTATTCTTTTGAATGGTGGATTTTAGAATTGGACCTTATTTGGATCAAGAATTGGGCCATGACCCAATTAGGACCCAACCAATGTTGGAATTGGTTTTATTAAATACAAATGGGTTGAATTAATTTAGTGATGAATTATATCTAATTTTAAACAAAAGATTTTTATGGCCGAATTTTGAATGTGAAACCTATAGATTTTGCGCATGAGAGATATGTGGGATTTTAAATGCACAATCATATGCTAGATATTTAAAAAGGGATGAAATATCTATGAAATAAATAAAATATTAAGCATGGCCGAAATTTGGATAATAATATCCATATTATGTGCATAAGATATTCTAAAAGGGAAGGTAGATTGTCTTAAATTAAATTAAAAGATTATTTGGATTATGATTAAGGTTATGCGCATAGTACTTACTAATTAGAGTTAAAGGGAAGGTTTTAAATTAAGAAGGAGAGGTTGGCCATGGCTAAATAACGCAAGGGAAAGTCGGCTATGGCTAATTAAAGAGGGAAAGTCGGTCATGGTTAAATAAGACAAGGGATGACATATGTCCAGTGTTTTGGTTATAACTTTTCACTCCGATATTTGATTGCTTTGATTCGTTTGTGTTGGAAAGAAGACTTCAAGGGCTACAACTTTTTAGTTTACCACTTTTTCTGATTCGGAAGTTAACAAGGTCAAAACTGAGCTACAATATAGTATACGTGTAAAAAAAAATGGGAAACACAAGGGGCGCATGGCTAAGGGGTGCTTATCTTAAGAAATTTCTAATGTGGGACTAAGGAGAGCTAATAAAAGGAGAGGCAAGGACCGGGTGCACGGTTTTTACAACCCCATTATCAAGTTTTTACTCTTCTCTCTCTCTTTCTCAATTCATCATTCTCTTTCACGCCAAAAGTAAGAGAAGAAAGGGGAGCAACAAGAAAGAGTTCTTGTTTGGAGAAAAGCAAAGGGAAAAGAAAAGAAAATTGGAAGGGCAAGAAACCAAAGGGGAAAAGGTTAGTATCTTGATTTATAATTTTATGTTTTGAAACAAAAGAACCATAGGGTTCGGCAATGGTGGTTGGCCGAACCCCATGGAGAAAGATTAAGTGTTGGATTAATGGGTTAAATGGAGAGAAAGAACTATGGCTGAACCCCATGGAAAGATTTTATTTAATTGTTGATTTTAAGATTGAAAACCATGGAGAGATTTGATTTATGAATTGGGTTTATGTTCTTAAATTTTGGAACATGGAAAGACATGGTGATTTCATGATAAAAACCATGGGGATTTATGGTTTAGATTTACAAATTTGAATGACGGAAATCCATGGAAGATTGCATAATTTTAAAGGGAGAATTGGATAGAGATGTGGGTCGGCCATGGTGTATGGCCGAACCCCACCAAACATTTTATGGATTGATGATCGGTTTTGGTTGGATCTAAACCAATGGCCAAAATCATGAACCATAGGGTTCGACCATGGTGTATGGCCGAATCCCATGGGTTAAGTTTGGAATGTTAGATGGAAATGGTTGCTAAATTTGGAGAGCAATCTAAATATGGAAAGGTTCCAAATATGGTTAGTATTGCTAAAACTAGAAAACATCTAAGTATGGTAATGATTGCTAAATTAGGAAAGCAATCTAAAAATGGAAGGAAGGTTATTATTTTTGGAAACAATCTATTTTTGGAAGGTGTTTCCAATTATGGAAAGGAGGATTGAACATTAAAAAAGTTTCTATTCTTGGAAGTTGATATTAAAATTAGAAAATATCTACTTATTGACCATGAAGATTATTTAAGGAAACTATCCAAGAATGGAAAGTGGGGTTTGATTATGGAACTTAGATTAAATAAATGGATTGGATGCCATGAGTGAGGTTCGGCCATGGTGTATGGCCGAACCCCACTAAGGTTTAGTTTTTGAAAACCTATTTAATTATGGAATTAAATATATGGTTTAGGCTCTTGTATAATTGAATCAAAGGAGATGGATGGTATGAATTAAATGGCATGGTTGGAGCTTATACACCATAGGGTTCGGCCATGGTGTATGGCCGAACCCCATGGTCCAAATTCAGGGATTAATGGCATCTTTAATTCATGGTTTAAGGGCTGATTATGAATCAGATTATGAACGTATGTCATGAGTTAGGTTATGTATAGTTTTAAAATAAAATAAAGGATACAATGTATGTTATGAATTGATGGAGAAAGGAATGGCAAAAATGTAATTAAACACTAAAGTGGAGAACCATGGGTTCGGCCATGATGTATCGCCGAACCCCATGAGTTGTGTTTGATGGATTTATTTGGTTAGGGAAATTTATGAGGTCTAATTATGGAAGATTTAAAGGAAAGAGGAAACCAATGGCATTGTTGTAAATATGTATGAAAAATGGTAAGCCATGGGTTTCGGCCATGATGTATGGCCGAACCCCATGGGGTTTTGTTTATAGACTTAAAACTTTGTAATTAGGTGAGACTTGGTGTTGATGTATCATTATATTATAAGGTAACGGGATCTCACAAGCGGTGCACAATCGGTGATCGAATCTTGGACGGGAAGGCAAGGACTTGTGAACTGTCTTTAGTAGGATTCCACCTCATTGAAACCATGGGTTTATGTACACCTGTTTTATCTTATGTTTTGATGAAATTATGTTTCAAAGGATATGCTTTCTACGAATTTTAAATGCCATGTTTATTTGTATAAAATAGCATGTGCTGATTATGTTTCAAAGGTGATTTATAATGCTATGTTTATTTGGATAAAATAGCATGTGTTGATTATGTTTCAAAGGTGATTTATAATGCTATGTTTATTTGTATAAAACAATATATGTTGATTATGTTTCAAAGGTGATTTTAATAATGCTATGTTTATGTTATAAAATAGCATGTGTTTCATTGGCATCTCATGCATGGCATGGAGTGAAGGATTTGGTAACCGGAGGGTCCACACTCCGTCGGGGCGTTCGAACAACCTATGTGGTATACCTTGATGTGCATTATCCATCAAGAGGGAATCGGAGGGTCCACACGCCGTCGGGGCGTCCCAACAACGTATGTGGTATACCTTGATGTGCATTATCCATCAAGAGGGAACCGGAGGGTCCACACTCTGTTGGGGCTTCCGAAAGACCTATGTGGAGGGATTTATATGTACTTGTGATGGGTGGGACTCATTGCATTTGACATCGTGACATGGCATGGATTACATGGTTTTATGACATGTTTTATATGGTTTTATGACAAGGTTTATATGGCTTTTTGGCACTATGATAATATTATATGTTTTGTAGTAACCATGTGTTAACCCTAACTGGAATTCCTACTGGGCGGTTGTACTAACGCCCTACTTCTACCCTTTAGTGGATGATGTAGGAAACGAGGAAAACGCTGAATGCGGAAAGGGACAAGCATAGGTGCTTGGAACGTTTTTAGTTTTATATTTTGTTTAAGATACTCAGAGATTGTATTTAGAGTATCCAGAATTCAGAATGTAATAACTTAGATGAATTGCTATGGTTGGATGTTTTATTTGGATAATGGTTAATGTGATTATTTGACTATGTACTTTGCTATCAATGGAGGGAACTTGGTTCTAATTTTATTCCGCACATTATGATGTATTCCGCATTTGTATCGTGTTGCTATGTGTGAAACTATTTTCGTGGACTTGGTCCATGCACACATAGGGTTGGCCAGTTAAGGGTCGGACTTTGGAAGTTCGGACTTAGCTCGCGTCGTGACGTCCCGCGCTCTATCACTCTACTCTTTTTAAATATATATATATATATATATATATATATATATACACTGAATTTACGGGAAAAAGCGAGTGAAAAAGGGCGGGGCGTTACAGTTGGTTTCAGAGCGAACCCGAAACTTGAATCTCTCGGAGTAAGTTAATCCGGTCTTGTGCATTAATTTACTTCATTAGACTCAGATGAATGATAGCAAAGGAAGTACAGTCAAAATAATCAGATTATCAAACGTAGCAACATAGGATGTATTTCCCCTGAAACAAAACAAAATCAAGAGAGCTTATTTGGCAATTTCCCCAAAACAAGAGACATAATGTGATACATAGGAAAGTTCCGCAAACAAGAGACATTATAGGATACATAGAGAAATTCCCCCAAAACAAAGGTTAATTGAGTAGATTTATTGTTGGCATTGGATATGCTTCGGTTTTTGTGATACAGAAGATTAGCCTAAGTGGTGGTAAGAGAATGTCGGGGAAAAAGGAAAGATTTTGTAAAGGTTGTGGTTACGTTTTGAAGGGTTTGTTCTAACCCTACCTATTGTGAGGAAAGTTTGATAAAATTTCAATAAATAAGGCAAATTTAAGAGTTTACTAGGATTTTGGCACTAAGATGTAGGTGACAAGGTCACTTGATTTTATTGAGATATGGCATGGGTGTGTTTCACACGTGATATTGATGAGATAAATATATAGATTCCATGAGTAAGGCTTGGAGTGGCTGTAAGACCGTGGGAACCTCGATATGAAGTACGGAGACTTGGTCCTGTAGGGATACCGTTGAGGAGTGGGTCCCTCGCATGCTACGCGCTGGAGGGCGCTCTCACGGCTGTTTTGCACACTTGATGTGCGGGATGCGCAGAGCTAGGTACTATTTTACCCCGTGGGGGTGGTACTAGCTTCGTCAGACGCGGTTCGACCGCCTTAGAGCTCGACTGAATCACCCTTGGGGTGAAGGGATGCAGGACGAGGTAGACCGGATCACGTTGGACGTGGGTCTTCCGCTTAGTAAGTCATGGGCCCTAAGTCTTGCTAAGGGGTCAGGGTATATTTATGATTTGGTATTGTTACTACAGTGATTCATTCGAGTGTTGTTCCTACGGATAAAATATCTCATGGTGGAAGATGTACCTGGATTAATTATGATCAAGAATGGATTAGTTATGCCATGAATGGATTATACCCAGAAGGAGGGTTATATTCATGGATGGTTATTAACCATGGACAGATGATACAAACTGATAGAGTGGTACCAGGGATGGATGTATATAACCGCGGATGGTGATTTCCGTAGTGGGTTGGATTAATGGCAAGAATCGGTACCATGGAAGATATGTCGAAAGTTTGATGGACTTGTTGATCTCATAGATGACATATAGATTTAATGATTGGGACATGTTTCGATATACATTCCACGGTATAAGAAAAAAAAAAGGGTGTTAGTCGTATTACGACTTGTATCACAAGAAAATTAGTGATGAAAGATACCGGTATCATAGAAATTTTGAACAGAAAGTGTTAGTCACATAGTGACTTATGTGCAAATGAAGATATGTGTATATTTGGAGATATACTTAAGGGAAAAGTCTAGTGAGACTTGACTGGGAAGCTATGGGCGACAGGAGAGTGAAGCTAGAATTCTAGTTAAAATAGAATCATTGAAAGCCTTGAACATAGGCTCGTATTCGCAGGCTACCTCACACAGAGAATAGACAAATGAACGTATTAAGCAAGTACGTGTGGAAAATATTTTTTAGCAGGTAAAGTGAAAGAGAGTAAATTGATTTACATAGGAATTGTAAATGGGTTCATGAGGAAAAGAGAAAACATGGGGCAGAGTAAAATTCTGCGGGAAAGAAACTCATAGGTTGATATGAGTAAGTATGATGTAATTAAGTGGTACTTGACAAGATTGAACAGGACCAAAGGATGGATACGGAAATGGACGATATATGAACCAAGATGACTACCGGTGAAGTCATACCGGAATGAGAATTAAGACCGGGACAGAGCCTGGCAGTCCGAGGAAGGATTTATATACCACATAACTGCAGAAAAGAGTTGTTGGTTGAGGCAAATTAGACCAAACTCTCTATTCATCCGGGCAGTACCAAGATGTATCATGACCTGAAAAGACATTACTGGTGGCACGGACTCAAAACAGATGTGGCAGTATTTGTGCCTCATTGCTTAACTTGCCAGCAGGTTAAAACGGAACATCAGAAGCCACCAGGGTTACTCAAACCCTTACCAGTGCCGGAATGGAAATGGGAACATATTTCTATGGATTTTGTCACAGGGTTGCCAAGGTCATCAAAGGGCAACGATGCAATATGGGTTATAGTAGACTGACTAAGTCTGCACATTTCATTCCTATTAAGATGACAGACTCATCTGAAACTTTGGGTCGGCGGTATATCAAGGATATCATCAGGTTGCATGGTATACCTCGGACTATTGTGTCTGACAGAGATGGTCGATTCACAGGCAGAGTATGGCAGAGCATGCAGGCAGCCATGGGAGCAGATTTACTGATTAGTACGGCATTTCATCCACAGACTGATGGACAGTCTGAGAGAACAATTCAGATACTGGAGGACATGCTGAGAGCATGTATGCTAGATTTCAAGGGTGGATGGGAGGATCACTTGCCGTTGGTAGAATTTTCATACAACAACAGTTACCAGGCAAGCCTCCAGATGGCATCATTTGAGGCATTATATGGTAGACCATGTAGGTCACCAGTGTGCTGGACAGAGGCCGGTGAGCCTGCACTGATTGGACCTGAGTTAGTTGCAGAGACTACAGCGCAAATACAGTTGATACGACAACATTTATTGACTGCGCAGAGTCGTCAGAAGAGTTATACTTACAAGAGAAGGAGGTTCCTTGAATTTGAAGTGGGAGACATGGTGTTCTTGAAAGTCTCGCCACGAAAGGGACACATGAGATTTGGAAAAAAAGGAAAATTATCACCAAGATATGTGGGACCATTTTCAATCATAAGAAGGATGGGGGACGTGGCTTATCAATTGGCACTCCCATCACAGTTGGCATCTTTACACGACTTGTTCCATATATCGATGTTGAGAAAGTATAATCCTGATCCTTCTCACGTATTGAACGTACAAGACATAGAGGTTCGGAGCGACGTGACATACGTCGAGAAGCTTGTCCGAGTGGTGGACACAGAACAAAGGGTATTACGGAACCGAGCGATCCAGTTTGTCAAGATAGTATGGGATCGACACGGCGTTGAGGAAGCTACATAGGAACTCGAGTCAGAAATGAGAAAGGCTCATCCTGAATTATTTGGGTAAATGTTTGAAAACCCTACTTCACTCGATTTTCGGGACGAAAATTATAAAAAAGGAGTTGTATTGTAACACTGCGGATTTTCAGACTATTATTTTATATGACAATTATTCTTTTAAATGGTGGATTTTAGAATTGGACCTTATTTGGATCAAGAATTGGGCCATGACCCAATTAGGACCCAACCAATGTTGGAATTGGTTTTATTAAATACAAATGAGTTGAATTAATTTAGTGATGAATTATATCTAATTTTAAACAAAAGATTTTTATGGCCGAATTTTGAATGTGAAACCTATAGATTTTGCGCATGAGAGATATGTGGGATTTTAAATCCACAATGATATGTTAGATATTTAAAAAGGGATGAAATATTTATGAAATAAATAAAAGATTAAGCATGGCCAAAATTTGGATAATAATATCCATATTACGTGCATAGGATATTCTAAAAGGGAAGGTAGATTGTCTTAAATTAAATTAAAAGATTATTTGGATTATGATTAAAGTTATGCGCATAGTATTTACTAATTACAGTTAAAGGGAAGGTTTTAAATTAAGAAGGAGAGGTTGGCCATGGTTAAATAAGGCAAGGGATGACATATGTCCAGTGTTTTGGTTATAACTTTTCACTCCTATATCTGATTGCTTTGATTCTTTCTGTATTGGAAAGAAGACTTCAAGAGCTACAACTTTTTAGTTTACCACTTTTTCCTATTCAGAAGTTAACAAGGTTAAAACTGAGCTACAATATAGTATATGTGCAAAAAAAAAACGGGAAACACAAGGGGCGCACGGCTAAGGGTTGCTTATCTTAAGAAATTTCTAATGTGGAACTAAGGAGAGCTAATAAAAGGAGAGGCAAGGAGGGGGTACATGGTTTTTACAACCCCATTATCAAGTTTTTATTCTTCTCACTCCCTCTCTCAATTCATCATTCTCTTTCACGCCAAAAGTAAGAGAAGAGCAGCAACAAGAAGGAGTTCTTGTTTGGAGAAAAGCAAAGAGAAAAGAAAAGAAAATTGGAAGAGCAAGAAACCAAAGGGGAAAAGGGTAGTATCTTGATTTATAATTTTATGTTTTGAAACAAAAGAACCATAGGGTTCGGCCATGGTGGTTGGCCGAACCCCATGGAGAAAGATTAAGTGTTGGATTAATGGGTTAAATGGAGAGAAAGAACCATAGGGTTCGGCCATAGTGCATGGCCGAACCCCATGGAAAGATTGTATTTAATTGTTGATTTTAAGATTGAAAACCATAGAGAGATTTGATTTATGAATTGGGTTTATGTTCTTAAATTTTGGAACATGGAAAGACATGGTGATTTCATGATAAAAACCATGGGGATTTATGGTTTAGATTTACAAATTTGAATGACGGAAATCTGTGGAAGATTTGGATAATTTTAAAGGGAGAATTGGATAGAGATGTGGGTCGGCCATGGCATGGCCGAACCATGATGTTTTATGGTTAAGTTATTGGATAAAAAATAATGAAAGGAAGAGGTGAGATTCAGCCATAGTGTATGGCCGAACCCCACCAAACATTTTATGGATTGATGATCAGTTTTGGTTGGATCTAAGCCAATGGCCAAAATCATGAACCATAGGGTTCGGCCATGGTGTATGGCCGAACCCCATGGGTTAAGTTTGGAATGTTAGATGGAAATGGTTGCTAAATTTGGAGAGCAATCTAAATATGGAAAGGTTCCAAATATGGTTAGTATTGCTAAAACTAGAAAACATCTAAGTATGGTAATGATTGCCAAATTTGGAAAGCAATCTAAAAATGGAAGGAAGGTTGTTATGTTTGGAAACAATCTATTTTTGGAAGGTGTTTCCAATTATGGAAAGGAGTATTGAATATTAAGAAAGTTTCTATTCTTGGTAGTTGATATTAAAATTAGAAAATATCTACTTATTGACCATGAAGATTATTTAAGGAAACTATCCAAGAATGGAAAGTGGGGTTTGATTATGGAACTTGGATTAAATAAATGGATTGGATGCCATGAGTGAGGTTCGGCCATGGTGTATGGCCGAACCCCACTAAGGTTTAGTTTTTGAAAACCTATTTAATTATGGAATTAAATATATGATTTAGGCTCTTGTATAATTGAATCAAAGGAGATGGATGGTATGAATTAAATGGCATGGTTGGAGCTTAGACCCCATAGGGTTCGGCCATGGTGTATGGCCAAACCCCATGGTCCAAATTAAGGGATTAATGGCATCTTTAATTCATGGTTTAAGGGCTGATTATGAATCAGATTATGAACCTATGTCATGAGTTAGGTTATGTATAGTCTTAAAATAAAATAAAGGATACAATGTATGTTATGAATTGATGGAGAAAGGAATGGCAAAAATGTAATTAAACACCAAAGTGGAGAACCATGGGTTCGGCCATGATGTATGGCCGAACCCCATGAGTTGTGTTTGATGGATTTATTTGGTTAGGGAAATTTATGAGGTCTAATTATGGAAGATTTAAAGGAAAGAGGAAACCAATGGCATTTTTGTAAATATGTATGAAAAATGGTAAGCCATGGGTTTCGGCCATAGTGTATGGCCGAATCCCATGGGGTTTTGTTTATAGACTTAAAACTTTGTAATTAGGTGAGACTTGGTGTTGATGTATCATTATATTATAAGGTAACGGGATCTCACAAGCGGTGCGCGATCGGTGATCGAATCTTGGACGGGAACGCAAGGACTTGTGAACTGTCTTTGGTAGGATTCCACCTCATTGAAACCATGGGTTTATGTACACCTGTTTTATCTTATGTTTTGATGAAATTATGTTTCAAAGGATATGCTTTCTACGAATTTTAAATGCCATGTTTATTTGTATAAAATAGCATGTGTTGATTATGTTTCAAAGGTGATTTATAATGCTATGTTTATTTGGATAAAATAGCATGTGTTGATTATGTTTCAAAGGTGATTTATAATGCTATGTTTATTTGTATAAAATAACATGTGTTGATTATGTTTCAAAGGTGATTTTAATAATGCTATGTCTATGTTATAAAATAGCATGTGTTTCATTGGCATCTCATGCATGGCATGGAGTGAAGGATTTGGTAACCGGAGGGTCCACACTCCGTCGGGGCGTCCGAACAACTTATGTGGTATACCTTGATGTGCATTATCCATCAAGAGGGAACCGGAGGATCCACACTCCGTCGGGGTGTCCGAACAACCTATATGGTATACCTTGATGTGCATTATCCATCAAGAGGGAACCGGAGGGTCCACACTCCATCGGGGCGTCCGAACAACCTATGTGGTATACCTTGATGTGCATTATCCATCAAGAGGGAACCAGAGGGTCCACACTCTGTTGGGGCGTCCGAAAGACCTATGTGGAGGGATTTATATGTACTTGTGATGGGTGGGACTCATTGCATTTGACATCACGACATGGCATGGATTACATGGTTTATGACATATTTTATATGGTTTTATGACAAGGTTTATATGGCTTTTTGGCACTATGATAATATTATATGTTTTGTAGTAACCATGTGTTAACCCTAACTGGAATTCCTACTGGGCGCGTTGTACTAACGCCCTACTTCTACCCTTTAGTGGATGATGTAGGAAACGAGGAAAACGCTGAATGCGGAAAGGGACAAGCATAGGAGCTTGGAACACTTTTAGTTTTATATTTTGTTTAAGATACTCAGAGATTGTATTTAGAGTATCCAGAATTCAGAATGTAATAACTTAGATGAATTGCTATGGTTGGATGTTTTATTTGGATAATGGTTAATGTGATTATTTGACTATGTACTTTGCTATCAATGGAGGGAACTTGGTTCTAATTTTATTCCGCACATTATGATGTATTCCGCATGTGTATCGTATTGCTATGTGTGAAACTGTGTTCGTGGACTTGGTCCATGCACACATAGGGTTGGCCAGTTCGGACTTAGCTCGCTTCGTGACGTCCCGCGCTCTATCACTCTACTCTGTTTAAATATATATATATATATATATATATATATATATATACACTGAATTTACAGGAAAAAGCGAGTGAAAAAGGGCGGGGTGTTACAGTTGGTTTTAGAGCGAATCCGAAACTTGAATCTCTCGGAGTAAGTTAATCCGGTCTCGTGCATTAATTTACTTCGTTAGACTCAGACGGATGATAGCAAAGGAAGTACAGTCAAAATAATCAGATTATCAAACGTAGCAACATAGGATGTATTTCCCCTGAAACAAAACAAAATCAAGAGAGCTTATTTGGCAATTTCCCCAAAACAAGAGACATAATGTGATACATAGGAAAGTTCCCCAAACAAGAGACATTATGGGATACATAGAGAAATTCCCCCAAAACAAAGGTTAATTGAGTAGATTTATTGTTGGCATTGGATATGCTTCGATTTTTGTGATACAGAAGATTAGCCTAAGTGGTGGTAAGAGAATGTCGGGGAAAAAGGAAAGATTTTGTAAAGGTTGTGGTTACGTTTTGAAGGGTTTGTTCTAACCCTACCTATTGTGAGGAAAGTCTGATAAAATTTCAATAAATAAGGTAAATTTAAGAGTTTACTAGGATTTTGGCACTGAGATGTAGGTGACGAGGTCACTTGATTTTATTGAGATATGGCATGGGTGTGTTTCACACGTGATATTGATGAGATAAATATATAGATTCCATGAGTAAGGCTTGGAGTGACTGTAAGACCGTGGGAACCTCGATATGAAGTACGGAGACTTGGTCCCGTAGGGATACCGTTGAGGAGTGGGTCCCTCGCATGCTACGCGCTGGAGGGCGCTCTCACGGCTGTTTTGCACACTTGATGTGTGGGATGCGCAGAGCTAGGTACTATTTTACCCCGTTGGGGTGGTACTAGCTTCGTCAGACGCGGTTCGACCGCCTTAGAGCTCGGCTGAATCACCCTTGGGGTGAAGGGATGCAGGGCGAGGTAGACCGGATCATGTTGAAATCATATGGGGTGTTGCATAAAGTTGCTACTCCTTATCACTCGTAAACAAGTGGTCAAGTGGAAATTTTGAATAGAAAGATCAAACATATTCTAGAGAAGACAGTCAATCCCAGCAGGAAAGACTGATCTGCCCGACTCATTAATGCGCTATGGGCATATCGAACTACTTTTAAAACGCCCATAGGAATGCCACCCTACAGATTGGTTTATGGCAAGGCCTGTCATCTGCCAGTAGAGTTGGAGCACAAAACATTTTGGGCAATCAAACGTTGTAATTTTGCTCTAGATTTTGCTGGACAGCAGAAAAAGCTCCAGCTTGCTGAGATTTTAGAGTTGAGAAATGAGGCATATGACACTGCGAAGAGAGAGAATGACTGAGTGAAGACCTTTCATGATAAACACGTTCTAATAAAATCATTCACTGTTGGTCAGAAGGTCATTTTGTATAACACTCGGTTGCACCCTTTTCTTGGAAAGCTGAGATCCAAGTGGATGGGTCCGTACATTGTTCACTTTTTTTTCTTACATGGAGTAGTTCAATTGAAGCATCCTAAGAATGACCATGTTTTCAAAGTCAATGGTCAAAGATTAAAACCATTCCTAGATTTCCAAAATCCTGAGGGAGAAGTTGAGATTCTATTCGAAGATCCTGTTCATCATGATTGATTTGAAAATCCATTTACCCTTCCACCCAGACCCATTTTCACCTATTATCACCCATCCACCCCTCCACCAAAACCCACGTACCCATTTGTCTATGTCTGAGTTGACCTGAGTCTTTAGTGTCCAATTCATGTTGTCAACAAGTCAGACTAGCCTAGGAGTCAGTTTAACACTTCATGCACATTCCAAAGTATGTCCAAACCTTGATTGTTCGTTTTCTAACAATTTTCTTCTTGTTTGCACTTGGCCAGTGTAGATTAGGGAACATTGAGGACAATGTTTAATTTAAATTTGAGGGTATTGAGGTCATTTAGGTCAAAAAAAAAATTTGTCTTTGTGACCATTAGACGTTAAAGAACTGTATAGGAGTCATGCACATAGACGGTCGAGTCTTAGTTTTTCACTGTGTCTGTCTAGAACACAAATTCCCCCAAATTTGTGTACGAAAGTCATTTCCTCAGCTATGAGGGTGTGGAAGGTGGAAATCCAAGAGAAGCAACCCAGACCTCTTTGTGGTCGAAGCAATTTGGCTGTAAAAAGAAAAACTAAGAGGCTAGGTCTGTGTCACAAATGTGGATGAAGCAATTGTAATGGAATAAAATCTGATTATGGAGTCCGACGTGCTACAACCATGAGTAGACCTACAAACACGAATAGACAGATTTATTGGATCTAATCAAGGGTGGAGTATGTACAGAAAGATTGAGACACTTTGAGCCCCAAAAAACTGTTGATTTTCGCTTAGGGGAATACAAACGTCTTGACAATCTGATGTTAAACAAGTCATGATTTTGTTTAGATAGAGATAGGCAGAAATATTTTAAGAGAAGAGTAAGTGAGGACTGCGACTTCTTGGGGCTAAACCACTGTCAATTTTTGTATAAAGAGATTAAATGCGTCTTGACGATCTGATGTAAAGGAGTCAATGTTTTTAGCAATGATACGTTAATAAAAAAAATTGTGTCATGCTTTTCCAAAAAGATTTTTATGAGATTTATACTTCAAAACATATGTACATAGCCATATTAAGATTAGTCTGAAAAAGAAAAATATTCATGAGTCGAGTGATCACTAGAGGAATACCAGTGGAGACTTATACCCAGTGAACTTTAGAGCCATTCTTTTTTTTCTTCTTGAGGGTTATAACTTAAATATTTTTTCTTTGTTAAGCGCACTAAGTCGTTGTGTGATCTCATTATTTTTTTTGTCTTGCTCATATTACTGAGAACGACATGAAACTTTTCTGAATCTATTGAAACAAGGAAATCACCTTATGTAGCTTAGGATAGGATATATGCCATTTTTGGATCGTTTGAGCCTTCAAACCTACCTATTTTGGTCAATATATCTTGATAGTTCCCCAGTTGAGCCTTATATAGCATGTTTTACTGATAGCCATGTTTACCATACCCAACTCCGGATATTAAGCCAAAACTGAAATATCTGTGACCTATTCTAGTGATCAGAAAAGGTTAGAGATGGAAAAATTAACATGGTGTTCTAAAAAAATAATAGCACTTGATAAGAAAAATTAATGATGCAAAAAGAAAAGAAAATATAGCATTAGAGAAAAAAAAAAAGAGGAAAAAGAAAAAAGGGAACATCCAGACATCAAAAAGAAGGATATGAAAGAAAAAGAAAAATAAAAAATACATACTTTGAAAAGTGCTTAAAGAAAAATAAAGGAAGACATCCCACTCAAATTATGAAGACCTCTAACTTTTTCTGTTCAAAGTACTATTTTTAGTTTCTTATATCTTTCTTTGATTTGATCCAGTCCTAAGCCACGTTTCGTCTTACTAGGAAAGTCATATTGATCTTAGTCTAAATATGGTATTTCATGTGGAGAGTAGAGAAAGGGAAAATGATAGTGTTTGACTCAACATTTTCAAGAAAGTGGCATCCATTCATGAGATCTTTTATTTTCTTTGATATGAGCCGTATTTTCTTTATACATATGTGAGATATTTTGATTTGAATACATAAACTCCACTAATATATACCTTTGAGAGAAAATAAACCCAAACCTATAAGTGTTAGCCTTTCTGAGAGATATGTCTAGTAACATTTGAAGTCAAAGCGCATTTTCCAATCGTGATTATAAAACTTGTGTGTGTATGGAAAAAGAAGACTGTCCTAATATTTGGCTATCACACACTACACTCTGGGTATTAGGCTTGTAAAATGAATTTTAGAATTGTATCATATCTAGGTTTTTTTCTATGTATTTTCTGAGATAATTTGATGTTTGTGGGTATCATCACTGCAAACCCTCACGAGACTATAATTCGTCCACTAGGGGAAACTTAGGGGTTTAAAGGCTTATTCCATAGGCTAAATGCAATCGTGAGTACCGGCGAAAGTGGCGTAGTTTTAGGACTAGATTAGGTTTTTGAATTCCAATCTTAGTTTTTAGGTAGTTTTGCTTGAGAACTAGCAAAATATGAGTTTGGGAGTATCTGTTGAGACATGAAAAATGACAATTTTACACCTGGTTATTGGACCAATTAGTCTTCAATTTGGTACATTTAATATGGTTTGTTTAATTTGTAGATAAAATTGGAAAGTACAGGAAATAAATAAAAAAAAAGGAGAAATTGCAAGATTTATGCTTGCATTGGAAGACCTAGAACTTTTAATAATTAACTTCATACCACTTTAGGATTTCAATTGTAAATTGAATAATCTAGACCCAATTATGAGAGTCTAGATTAATTCAATAATTTTAGATTTTAAGTGGTAAAATAATTATTTTAATTCTGGAGAAAGAAGCTGCAATTCAAGAGGCCAGAGTTGAAATTCCAAATCAATGGGACAGGCTTAGTAATCCATGCGCATTTCATATCATATGTGGACCAGGCTAGAGTGCAAGTTAAAGTCCAACAGGACAGGCCTCAGTCCAAGCTCACAAAGTCCAAGTCCATTTAGAATTTCAATGGAGGCCCAACTGCTCTAAACTCGAGTCCATAGTCCATTTACACGAATTCTGCAGTCCAATCCCTCCCTCCAAGCACATGTAATATTCACCATTCATTCCATGCATTCATTATCCACATGTTTTCACAACTAGAAACCCTGCATGCGCAACTCATACACGATTTTACACCTAGGGTTTCTCCATTCAGAAGCCCTTAATTCCATCGAGATACATTCATCCATATCCTACACATAATCCATGAAAATCCTCCCACCTCATCTAAGCTAATCACATTGTTTCGTGCCCATTACTCATGCTCCAAGCCACCTCACACGTTTTTGCCAAATCCTATCATGATCTAGTCGAATTTTCCACCTCATCCAATCCTAGTAAGAACACACTCATGCACATAATCCATCCATTTTATCCAATTTAGATCACAACCATCCATTCATGCATGCATTAAACACAAAATAGTAAACCTCCCATGCATAGGATCGGCCACCATATCTTTCCACCTATATTTTCTCCATTCAAGCGCATATCCATGACTTGACACCCAAGATACCACCGAGCCCTAGCCGTCCATGCCTCTATCTCTCTCACTCAATATCTTTTAATCCAAGCCATCCTTTTACCATCTTAAACCCTGATTAATCCTGACTGTTCATCCTTTCCCAAAGCCTATAAGTAAGAGAATTAGGTCTCGAATTTTCAAATTTAGACTAAAGAAATTAAGGCTAGGCATGGACCAGAGAAGAGAAAGAAAGAAAAGCAAGGAGAACACTTGGAAAATCATGTACACCAAGAAGGATCCACTAGTTTGATTTGATCTCTTATTTCCAATTGTTTGATCCTTGTATTCTTTTATTTCAAATCCATAGCATTGTAAAATTCGAATTTCATATATTCAATAAATTCAAGTGTAGTGAAATAATTAGTCTTTGGTTTTTCAATCAAAGAATATATGTGTTATGATTATGATTCATTTAATTTTGTCTTTAAATTTTAATATCATGATTGAATCTTATTGTGCATTCAAAAGTTAGATGTAGTGAAAATTTAGTATTAAATAGGACTTCAATTTCAATTTCTAAAGCTTTTGGTTTTCAAAAGTGCGGTGAAAATTTAGAGTTGGAATTCAACTTCTGTTTAATCTAAGGTCTAATTTTGTAACACCCCGGATTCTTCAGATTATTATTTTATATGACACTTATTCTTTTAAATGGTAGATTTAGAATTGGACCTTATATGGATAAGGAATTGGGCCATGACCCAATTAGGACCCAATTTAATTGTGACATTAGTTTTATTGAAAATTAAATAGGATAGTGCATAGCCGAATTTTTGATGTGAAATTTATAAATTTATGCGCATGGGTGATATATGGGATTTTAAATCCACAATGATATGCTAGAATATTTTTAAAAGGGATGAGATACTTAGGAAATAATTAAAAGATTATCATGGCCAAATTTTGGATATTAAATCTATGGGATATGCGCATGACACCTTCCAAAATGGCAAGCCGAGGTTGGCCAATACATTTTTTATCATTACTTTGGCCAAATGGGGGAATTACTAAATAGAGAGCAATGGAGGTCGGCATTGCCATAAGTGGCAAGGAGGTTACACGGCAAAGGAGGGGGCAAGATTCTATTAAGAACATTCTAATATTGGATTAAATGGAAGCTTAAAGGAGAGGCAAGGAGGGGGTGCACGGTTTTTACAACTCCATTACCAAATTTTATTCCTCCCTCTCCCTCTCTCAATTCACCATTTTCTTCCATGCCAAGAGCAAGAGAAGAGAGGGCAGCAACAAGAAGGAGTTCTCGTTTGGAGAAAAGCAAAGGGAAAGAAAGAAAATTGGAAGAGCAAGAAACCAAAGGGAAAAGGTTAGTATCTTGCTTCATAATTTTATGTTTTGAAACAAAAAGAACCATAGGGTTCGGCCATAGTGCATGGTCAAACCCCATGGAGAAAGATTGGTGATGAGTATTAATGGATTAAATGGAGAAAAAGAACCATAGGGTTCGGCCTTATGGCATGGCCGAACCCCATGGAAAAATATGATTAGTTCTTGGGTTCTAAATTGAAAAACCATGGAGAGATTGGATTTACTTCATTGGGGTTATGTTCTTAAATTTTGGAACAAGGAAAGACATGGTGATTTCATGATGAAACCATGGGGATTTATGGTTTAGAATTACAAATTTCAATGATGAAAATCCATGGAAGAATTTGATAATTTTAAAGGGACATTTAGATAGGGATATGGATCGGGCACGGCATGGCCGAACCATGATTTTTTTTATGGTTAAGTATTGGATCTAAAATAATAAAATAAGGGGTGAGGTTCGGCCATGGTGTGTGGCCGAACCCCACCAAACATTTTATGGATTGATGATCGGTTTTGATTGGATCTAAACCAATGGCCAAGATCATGAACCATAGGGTTCGGCCATGGTGTATGGCCGAACCCCATGGGTTAAGTTTGGAATGTTAGATGGAAATGGTTGCTAAATTTGGAGAGCAATCCAAATATGGAAAGGTTTCAAATATGGTTAGTATTGCTAAAACTAGAAAACATCTAAGTATGGTAAGTATTGTTAAATTTGGAAAGCAATCTAAAAATGGAAGGAAGGTGGTCATTTTTGGAAACAATCTATTTTTAGAAAGTGTTTCCAATTATGGAAAGGAGGATTGAAGATTAAGAAAGTTTCTATTCTTGGAAGTTGATATTAAAATTAGAAATATTTACTTATTGACCATGAAGATTATTTATGGAAACTATCAGAGAATGGAAAGTGGGGTTTGATTATGGAACTGGATTAAATAAATGGATTGGATGCCATGCGTGAGGTTCGGCCATGGTGTATGGCCGAACCCCACTAAGGTTTAGTTTTTGAAAACCTATTAATTATGGAATTAAATATATGGTTTTAGGCTCATGTATAATTGAATCAAAGGAGATGGATGATATGAATTTAATGTCATAGTTGGAAATTATACCATAGGTTCGGCCATGGTGTATGGCCGAACCCCATGGTCCAAATTAAGGGATTAATGGCATCTTTAATTCATGGTTTAAGGGCTGATTTATGAATCAGATTATGAACCTATGTCATGAGTTAGGTTAGTGTAGTTTAAAATAAAATAAAGGATACAGTGTATGTTAGGAATTGATGGAGAAAGGAATGGCAAAAATGTAATTAAACACCAAAGTGGAGAACCATGGGTTCGGCCATGATGTTTGGCCGAACCCCATGAGTTGAATTTGATGGACTTATTTGGTTAGGGAAATTTATAAGGTCTAATTATGGAAGATTTAAAGGAAAGAGGAAACCAATGGCATTTTTGTAAATATGAGAGAATTATTGGACATTGGGTTCGGCCATGGTGTATGGCTGAACCGCATGAATTATTTTCTGGGATTATGTGCTTTGGAAGCATGAATGGATGACTTGGAACCTAAGCAAAAAAAGGGGTTAGGGTTATCAACAATGGCATTTTTGTAAATAGGTATGAAAAATGGTAAGCCATGGTTTCGAGCATGGTGTATGGCCGAACCCCATGGGGTTTTGTTTATAGACTTAGAACCTTGTAATTAGGTGAGACTTGGTGTTGATTTATCATTAATATAAGGTAACGGGATCTCGCAAGCGGTGCGCGATCGGTGATCGAATCTTGGAAGGAAACGCAAGGACTTGTGAACGGTCTTAGGTAGGATTCCACCTCTTTGAAACCATGGCTTATGTACTTTGTTTTATATTATGTTTGATGAAAATATGTTTCCAAGGATATGTTTTATTATATTGAAATTTATATGCTATATTTAAGTGTTTAAAATAGCATGGGCCAATTATGTTTCAAAGGATGATTTTACATGCTAAGTTTATTTATATAATGAGCATGTGTTGTATGTGGTTTCAAATGATGATTTCAATGCTATGTTTATGTTATAAAATAGCATGAGTTTCATTGGCATCTCATGCATGGCATGGGGTGGAGGATTATAACCGGAGGGGTCACACTCCGTTGGGGCATCCGAAAAACCTATGTGCAACATCTTGATGTGATTTCCATCAAGAAGAGTTTCGGAGGGTCCACACTTCGTCGGGGCGTCTGAAAGACCTATGTGGTGGGCACTTTTTGTACTGGTGATGGGTGGGACTCATTGCATATTTTTCATCATTGCATGACATGGATTTTATATGGTTTTGAATCACTATATTATTATATGTTTTGTACTAACCATGTGTTAGCCGTAACTGGAATACCTACTGGGCGGGTTGACTAACGCCCTACTTCTACCCTAGTTGATGATACATGTAATCAGAGGTACAATGAACATAAAATGGACCAGGCATAGGAGCTTGGAAGATTTACTTTACTTGTTTTGAATAAAGATACTTATGAACTTGTATTTGTGTATTTGGATTTTGGAATGTAATAACTTAGATGGTCGAATGTTTTGGTTTGATGATTATGATGTACTTTGCTATCCGAATGGAATGGAACTTGGTTTTATTATGATTCCGCATTTTGATGATATGATTCCCAATTTAAGATTTGTTCCGCAAGTCGGTATTGCTATGTGTGAACTATTTATTGGACTAAGTCCATACACACATAGGGTTTGCCAGTTAAGGGTCGGACTTTAGAAGTTCGGACTTAGCTCGCGTTGTGACGTCCCGTGCTCATCACTCTACTCTGTTGCAAAAAAAAAAAAAAAATATATATATATATATATAACACTGAATTTACGGGAAAAAACGAGTGTAAAAGGGCGGGGCACTACAATTGATATCAAAGCGAACCCGAAACTCAAATCTCTCGGAGTAAGTTAATCTGGTCTCGTACATTAATTTACTTCATTAGACTCAGATGGATGATAACAAAGGAAGTACGGTCAAAATAACGGATTATCAAAAGTAGCAACATAGGATGTATTTCCCCGGAAACAAAACAAAATCAAGTGTGCTTATTTGGAAATTTCCCCAATAGGTAGGAAATACAAAAATTTTGTTTATAGATACAAAGTCTTGATGTTTTCAATGGCTTAGGGAAAAATGGCTCCAAGGGAAAGGCCAAGGAAAAATACCCGACAAAACCCAAATGGGGGTGATGAGGAGGAACGACACTCTCACCGTGAGGAAGAACACTCTTATCACGAGGAAGAAAGAGCAGTGTGAACATACCACCAGTGCTCCTGAATTACAAAATCTGGTTCAAGCGGTGGTTACTTCGTGCTCCAACAATGTCTGAATGAGAATGGAATCGCCAATGGTAACAATGACAGGAACATGGTCAGGATCTTCCAGCAATAGCGTCCCCTTACTTCAAGGGAAGGGAAGGGGCTGTCGGAGCAGAAAATTGGCTGAAGAAGATTTCTCAGATCCTGACTTTGCTGAATATACGAATCATGCTCACAAGATCTTACTGGCCACATCACAGCTAATTGACGATGCTGGTAAGTGGTGGGAGGTGATAGAGAAGCAGCGATCACTTATACTGGAAGAAGAAAGGACTGCCATGACTTGGGATCAGTTCTCAGCTACCTTCCTAGAACATTATTTTCCCGAGAGAAGAGAGGAACGACAGATACAGGCTTTTCTATCTTTGGTACAGGGTACCATGACGGTGGCAGAATACCACCAAGAGTTTCTCGGCCTATCTGTGTATGCATTTTATATGGTGGATACCGAACATCGAAAGGCACGGAAGTTTGAGCTGGGCCTTCGGCCTAACATAAGGGCCAGGGTCACTATATTCAAGGCGGCTACATTGGCAGAAGTGGTCAGTAGGGCCACAATAGCAGAACGGGAATTGGCTGAGTCGACGCGGTTTGACAATCGCCGAGCTCAGAGTGGAAGGGGAATATTCCAGCCCAACAAGAGGTTCCGACCAAACTTTAGCAGACCCGCACCATCTACAGGGTCAACCGGGGGCTTCCGTCCCAACGATCCCTCCCCATCTGCATCAGTCGCACCAGGCTCCCAAAAGTGGGAAACAACTGTTGTCATTGTGAGCCTGGTCACTTTAAGAGGGAGTGTCCCAAACTCAACAAAACCTCATACTCCAGGGGCTCATCTTTCGTCCACCAGTTAGGCCAGCTAATTCAGTGGAGGCAGGACAGCTAATCAGGCGGG